>BSBK01002019.1:1437500-1922598 GCA_027943335.1 Chamaecyparis obtusa | reverse complement strand
ATGCATTTCTTGGACTACTTCCATATACAATCTGGAATGGTGATTTACCAGTGCTCCTGTTGACAGAATTATTGTATGCAAATTCTGCCTGTGGTAAAATCAAATCCCATCCCGTTGGCTTATCTCCAACCAAACATCTCAGCAAATTTCTCAAACTCCTATTCACCACCTCTGTCTGTCCATCAGTCTGTGGATGATGTGATGAACTAAAATTCAAATCTGTCTTCAACTTCTTCCACAATGTATGCCAGAAATATCCAACAAACTTAGTGTCCCGATCTGAAACTATGGTCTTTGGCAAACCATGAAGTCTCACTACTTCTCTGAAAAACAATTCTGCTACATGAACACCATCATTAGTCTTCTTGCAGGGAATAAAATGTGCCATCTTTGAAAATCTGTCAACCACTACAAAAATTGAATCATGTCCCCGCTGAGTCCTCAGTAAACCAAGAACAAAGTCCATGCTGATATCCTCCCAAGGCTTCTCTGGTATAGGTAATGGCTGATACAACCCTGTATTCTGCTTCACTCCTTTCGCCATCTGACATACTCTGCAACTCTGTACAAACTTCTTCACATCTTGCTGCAATTGTGGCCAATAATAATTTTCACTAACCAAAGAAAGGGTTTTGTCACGACCAAAATGTCCAGCCAATCCCCCGCTATGCTTCTCCTTGATGAGATTCTCCCTCATAGAACTTTGTGGAATGCACAACTGACTCCCTCTGAATAGCATATCATCTTGGATGATGAAATCCAACCATTTCGTCCTATCTAGAGTAACAGGTTCTGTACAAGCTTTCCAAGCTTCACCAAAATCAGCGATCCTCTGGATACAAATTTTTGAGTTCCTTGAACCCAACCACTTCAATCTGCATTTCTGCCAGCAATAGTTGCCTTCTGCTAAGAGCATCTGCAACCCTATTAGACTTTCCACTCCTGTGTTTCAAAACAAATGTATAACTCTGCAAAAACTCAACCCATTTCAAATGCCTCTGATTCAACTTTTCTTGACTATTCAAATATTGCAAAGCTTGATGATCAGTATACAAAACAAACTCCTTAGGAAGTAGATAATGTCTCCACTTCTTTAATGCCTGAACTATAGCATAAAATTCCTGATCATAAACAGAATATTTCCTCTTGGCATCATTTAACTTCTCACTGAAATAAGCAACAGGTTTATCTTCTTGGCTCATAACAGCTCCTATTGCAGTACCACTAGCATCACAATCTACTTGAAACACCTTATTAAAATCTGGAAGTGCTAAAACAGGTTGTTCTGTAACTTTTTGTTTCAACAATTGAAAACTCTTTTCTGCCCCATTAGTCCACTTAAACTCTTTTCTATCCCCTCTCATTGTTTCAGTCAAGGGACCACAAATACTGCTAAAATTTTTGATAAACTTTCTGTAAAAGCTAGCCAAACCATGAAAAGATCTTACCTCAGTAGCACTCCTTGGAGTAGGCCATTCAAGGATAGCCTGTACCTTCTCTGGGTCTATTTTTAGACCTTCTGCTGAAACTACAAATCCCAAATACACTAACTCTTTCTTCACAAAACTGCACTTCTTCAAATTAATCAACAATTTCTCTTCTCTCAACTTCTCAAATACCATACGAATATGCATCATATGCTCATTCCAATGTCTTACTAAAGATCAAAATATCATCTAGGTAAACAATGACAAACTTACCCAGAAATTCTTTTAGAACCTCATTCATGAGCCGCATGAAAGTGCTCGGGTGCATTGGTTAGCCCAAAAGGCATGACTAACCACTCATACAGTCCTTCCTTTGTCTTGAAGGTAGTCTTCCATTCATCTCCTTCTCTGATCCGAATCTGATGATATCCACTTTTCAGATCTATCTTTGAAAAATACACAGCTCCACTCAAACAGTCCATAATATCATCCATTCGTGGCAATGGAAACCTGTACTTGATTGTGATCTTGTTTATTGCCCTAGAATCTGTACACATCCTCCACTCTTCATTCTTCTTTGGTGCTAATACCGCTGGTACAGCACAGGGACTCAGACTCTCTTGAATCAACCCCTTCTGTAACAATTCATGTACTTGTCTGTTCAAACTCCTCACTTTCTGCAGGTGTCATTCTATGTGCTACCTTATTCGGCAAACTCGCTCCTGGGATCAAGTCCATCTGATGACTGATCTTCCTGACTGGTGGTAATCCATCAGGCACGTTATCGGATACAATATCTTGAAACTCATTCAACAAATCTGCAACTTCTACAGGAACATCTTCTACTTCTTCTTTACTAGCTTTTGGAATTAAAGCAAAACATATATGCTCAATGCCTCATACCATCTAGGAATTTTTCTTCCATCAACAAATGTTATTCTTGCATTACCACATACCTTTTCTTCGGTCTCCTTCAATGGCTTTTAGCTTATGTTGCACTCCATCCTTTGTCAGGGAATAGTTATTTGCACGACCATCGTGTACAGCACATCTGTCAAACTGCCACGGTCTACCCAATAACATATGACATGCATCCATAGAGATGATATCACATAGTACCTCATCTTGGTACCCGCCGATCTTGAACTTCACTAGGCATTGTTCATTGACCATGACCTTGTGGTCATCCTATACCCAGGCAATCCGATACGGATGTGGGTGTTTCTATCTCTTGAGCTTCAACTTTGTCACCATCTCTTCTGACACCAAATTGTCAGTGCTTCCACTATCAATGATCACATCACAACATTTACCTTCACACTTGCACCTGGTGCGAAACAGGCTCCTCCTTTGCTCAGGTTCATTCTCACCACTCAACAGGACTCTTCTGTTAATCAACGTTTCTCCTCTTTCAACATCTTCAGAATTTGATGATCTGGCATCTTCATCTACATGTGCAACTCTGGCCTGGCCTTCATTTCTCCTATCTGTTCTACCTTGGTGCTGAGGACATTCAAATGCCCTATGACCTTCTTCTCCATAGTGAAAACATGTTCCACGGAAGCCTCCTCTTCCAGATCCTTGTCCTCTTCCTCTTCCTCTTTGATCTCTATTATTCTGATCCTGGAAGCGATTGGAATTATTTCCACGTTGATTCTGACTGCTACTAGCCTCATCCTTCTTTTTTTGGATCTTCATTTCGGCCAACATATGACCGTCCACCAGATCGTCCACCGCGACCTCTTTCATTTTGTCTGCTCTCGAACTTCTTGTTCAGCTTTTCCTCTACTTTTAGGGAAAATTGGTATGCCTCCTCAATACTGTTCATTCGAACCAGATTCAACTCCTCCTTAATGCTTGGCCTTAACCCATTAAGGTATCAAGCAACTTTCTCCTTATCAGCTTCTGCATGGCCTGTTCTGATGAGGAGTCGATAGAACTCCTCTGTATACTCCTGAACAGATCTTCCTACTTGCTTCAAACTTTGCATTTTCTTTAGTAGATCAAGCTCATAATCAACAGGAATGAACTGTCGCTTCAATTTATCCACCATCCGATCCCATCTTTTGATTTTATCTTTCCCTCTTCTATTTTGCTCCAATTGAATTTCTTGCCACCAGATCTTCACATGACCTTTCAGTCTGGCCTTCACAAATTTGACCCTATCAGGATCTTCAACATCTTCATACTCAAAATATTCCTCACATTCATTGATCTAGTCGATCAATTCCTCTGGGTTAAGATTTCCAGAAAATGTAGGAACCTCAATCTTAGGTCTTTTCCCAATCTTGGAAATCGCCCGAAAAAAGTTCTTTCTTCCTCCTGGTTCACAATTTCAACTTCTCCTTCTTGATATTCTTCTTCGGCTTCATCCTCACTTTCATCTCTGATATTAAAATTCATTCCTCTGCGAATCTCTTCTTGCAATGCTCGCACTTGTCTCTGCAGCTCTCTAACCTCAGGTGTCCACAACACCAGCTCTTCCGCCACGTTCCCTTCGTGGAGGTATTTTCGCGATGCGCACTGAAACCCTAGCCACGGTCCTGGTGCAAACTGCCTCATAGTCGGACGATCTGTTTACACACTCAAGAACTCCTGCTCTGATACCAACCTGATGAAGGGTGCTCCCCTTAATACCACAAACACATAACAGAAAAAGAGAAACAACAACAAAAATATGCAAGAACAGAAAAATTGGCTTCTTATTATCTCCACAAATGTGGAATTACAAACTTTCAGAATTATAATATGCAAAGCCACATGGGCATTCCCTTACAATATTCTGTAGGACAAAGCCTCGAACTATTACCCAGAACTATTCTGAACTGCCTAAGACAATAATACAGTCTTCCTTATATAGGCAATTTTCCACCGCCTGGGAAGGTTCCAGAATTTTAGCCAATAAGGCCGACCAAACTTAGAATTATTTTATTTTACATTTCATTACATCATAGTCGGCTCAAGATAACCTTTGAAACCCGAACAGAAATTTTGAAAGAAAATTATTTTTCGCCATTTTAGGTGGCCCAACTTTCGAAGACCATAAGTCATCACCAGTTGACCCGATCGGCTATTATAACCCCATTTCGGAAACACCACGGAGCGCTCTACAAGCTTGACCGGCACAAGCGCTTGTCACCCAAATTTTTGACCTCATCCGGGGCCTCTAAAGCCTTCAAAACTGAGTTCAAAGTTTCTGTACCCTGCTACCAATACCGAAAATCTTCAATATCTTCCAATATACACTTGATCTGGCAATGAAACTTTACTGGCAGACTTATATGACCAAAATGAACCTCCAAGAAAGAAATCAGATCATTCTGAGCACATACGAAAATTACCAAAATAGTAACTTTCCAAAAATAGCAGCTCTGCACAAAATAGCCCTTATTGAATACAAAAATAGAAATATTTTTGAGTGATGCAAGATTGCTCTTACACCCAGGATGCTCCTGCATCAATATATATATATATATATACATATAATATATATATATATATATATATATATATATATATATATATATATATACATATATATATATATATATATATATATATATATATATTATACATATATATATATATAATATATATAATATATTATATATATATATATATATATTATATATATATATATATAATATATATATATATTATATATATATATATATATATATATATATATATATGTATGTATGTATGTATGTATATATGTATATATATAGATATATGTATGTATATATGTATATATATAGATATATATATGTATATATATATACATATATATATGTGTATATATATCTATCTATATATGTATGTATGTATGTATGTATGTATGTATATGTGTGTGTGTGTGTGTGTACATACATACATACATACATACATACATACATATATATATATAATATATATATTATATATATATATATATATATATATATATATATATATATATATATATATATACATACATACATATACATATGTATATATATTTATATATATACATGCATATATTTATATTTCCAACATCTACTATGGTTATATTATTTATTTATTTATGATTATTATTTTATTTTATTTTTTATATTTTATGTATTTATTTTTAATTTTTATTATACATACATACATATATATATTAAAAAAAGTAACATATATATTTTTAACAAAAACAAACTCATGCACGGCTATTGGCTGGTAGCATGGTTGCCATCAGTAACTTGTGGTTGTCGAGTGGGGGTTGGGTATATATATATATATATATATATATATATATAATATATATATATATATATATATATATATATATATATATATATATATATATATATATATATTCTTTTATTTCTCATAGAATGTTAACAATGAAGAATTTACATAAAGACCATTACTAGGAAAATATTAAAAATTTAATTGATACAAACCCTAAGGTTTTTCTACAATAAATTTATCAAACCCTAGCTGAAATTAAAATGAAACTCAAATATGGAAATTCCTAACATGCCAAGCACAAATCTTAGAAACTTAATTCTAGAATTTCAACACATTATAGGAAAATCAACAAAATAGCAATATCATCTAGATCTAATAGACACGAAGAAAGCAAAAATACAAGAGTTAAACTTATGAGGGTTTTCAAACCGTACCTCGAACCACCAATTGAAAAAATATGACAAAAACTAGAAAAATGCTGAAAAATCTCAAGCTTTTCAAAAATCCTTCCATTCAATCCTTCCTCCAAAACCTGCAAACTTGTGTGTGGAATAACGGCCAAATTCCTCCTCATAAAGAAAAAGGCTCTGAAATTCCAACTCAAGCATGCAAATCTAGAAGTACTTTGTTTTATATCAAACTCTCTTTTTGCCTAATTTATTCTATTTTCTAATTAATAACTCCATGCACTTTTTGTAATTCTTGTTTTTATCAGCCCACTTAAGTAATAAGAATTACTTTATTTATTTAATTTGTTTAAATTGAATGTACAACTAACTTCATATCAATTTTAACTAAAAGAATATTGTTTTAATCCACTTATTATTTTATTCAATTTTCCTCAGATCTAAATTTAATAAATATTTAAATCTTTAATTCCACCATTAGATTTTTAATCAAGTCTTTTTAATTAATCATTGTATTTAATAAATTTTCCCTCAGTTAAATACCTTCGCATTAATTTTCTATATATATTAAGATTTAATTATTTAAACCACATAATTAATCTTAATAAATTATTTAATCATTTCACAAAAAACACACCAACCAGCCAAAGACCAACTAAACCAATAAAACAATAATCATGCTCAAGGGAAAGGCTTATGGACTCACGTCACCTAGACAAACTCAAAAGGTTAAAATATCATAAACTTGTCTACTATTTCAAGACAATAAAATGGCTTAGGTTGGGATATGGATCTGAATTTTATCTCTCCTCTCTTACCATTAAGACTTTCCGATAGGGAACACTCATCTTGATAATTCAGGGGAGTCGATACCCGGTAATTGCAAACCTACATAAAAGACAAGCATGCACATACATATATGCATACATATATATATACATGTATACACATACACACACATACATACATACGTGTGTGTGTGTGTTTGTGTGTATGTGTATATATGTATATGTATATATGTATATGTATGCATGTATATATGTGTGTGTGTGTGTGTGTGTGTGTGTGTGTGTGTGTGTGTGTATATAACAACCAATGGTAGGGATCGGGACATCGTATGGATCTTGCAAGCAGGTAACTATGAATTTGTCCTTCAACCATATCAAACACGTCAAATAAAAAGGTAAAACATACATGCTAGGCATACATGTGCAAGTATGGGATAAGTAAAATCATAAATATAAGAAAAATTTTAAACACATAAATAATCATCATTAATATAACTAACATCATCTAACTACAACATATGATATCTCATGACTATCCAATATCAAATCACCATGTAATGGACTATACATCCAAAACTACATAATAAAGCTAAAATAAGCAATGCACACATAAAAGTGGCCTAAAAGAGTTTGACAATATAAAATGCAAAAGTCAACTATGGGTGGGCATTATAGAGAAAGATAAAGATGTAGTATAAAATTACCTTAATCTTATGAAGATTCTATTTAATTATGAGCCATTAGAATTCCCTATTGAATACTCACCTTTGGAAATCAATTTCTATGATGAACATACATTGCCCCTAGACCAAGAGTCACCCCTAAACTCATTTAGATATGCAATGTGTTCAACAATTGAGGAAGGATTAAAATATAAAATAGCTAAACATAATTATTGACAACGTATACTATTGATTGGAGAAATATACTAGTGTAATAACTTTTAGTGTACTTTTCATTGTAGTTTTTGTATAGATGTCATTGAATTATTCTCAAATATCAATGCTCTTGTATAAAATAATATCCTCATCTTATAATGAATCATTGAGTTTTCACCATTCTTTGTCATATCGTATCAAAGTGCTTATTTGATCCTCTATTATGTGAATTCACTAGGGAAGAAGTAATCATCTTTATATACCTTCTTGCATCTCAAACACAAGTCTTGAAGGATTCCAAAATAGAGTATAATATATAATCACAAGATTTGTGAAGAATTGATTTTTTGAAATGGATTCTTTGAAAATGCACTTGGAAAATTAAACTTAGTTGTCAATGAAGACATTAAAATTATAGAAATAATTATCTTTCTAATGCCAATGATCAATCCATTAGTACAACCATTTTCTTGCCAACAAGTAATGAAAATTTAAAAGGTGATTTTTTTTATCAAGCTTAAGATTAGCTTAGAGATAACCATCTATGAGGACTCGTAAGACAGAGGAAGCTAGTTTTTGAATCTATGATATTGTAAAATAATCTTGTTGGTGAAGGATTCATTTGTGTTTCTAGCAATAGATTTTGCACATGAATATGTGGAAGCCTAGAGCATAACGGTTGTGAAAATTCACCTTTATTCCATGTAGAAAGGTGTTTGAAGGTATGGCGTAGACTTGCATTTCTTTTGTTTGCAAGGAGAGGAAGAAAAGAATAATGAGTAAATAGATGTAATACCCCTCACATAGGTTATTTTTCAATTTTATTGTCAAACTCTTTTAGGCCACTTTCATGTGTGCATTATTTATTTTAGAGATATTTGAGGGTATGAATGTATGACATTTTATTGAATAATTATGAATTACATATTTTGGGTTATTTTTATGTTGATTAAATGCAAATGACGATGTTATATTTATATGTTAGGATATCATTGATGCTTATGCTTTTATTGACCCCATACTTGCATGTTTATGGTTATCGTGTATGTTTTATATTTTTGTTTGACATGCCTAATGTGGTTGAGGGACATAGTCATATTTACTTGCTTGTGAGAACCACATGATCGGTTGATCCCCATCATTGCTTATTTATATTTATACATGTATGTGCATGCTCATTTTTTATGTAGGTTTGCAGGTACCAGACATCGACTTCCTTGAATTTTCAGGATGAGCGTGCCCTATTACAAAATCTCAATGGTAAGAGAGGGGAGATAACATACAAATCCAAATCCCAACCCAAGCCATTGATTGTCCTAAAAATAATGGACAAGTGTCTTTTTTCTACCCATCCAAATTCGTCAAGGTGATGTGAATTTGTGAGCCCTTCCTTGGTGTTTATTTGATATGGAGTTAGTTGGATTTTGTGTTTTGTGTGTCAAGAAAGTTTGTTGTATGGATTATTTGATTTAAATAATTAAATTATGAGTAATTATGAGATTACAATGATTATATTTTATGAATATGGAAATATTAAATATAAGGACTATTTAATTATTAAGGGTTAATTAAATACATTTGTTTAATTAAAAGATTGAATTGAAAGTCTAAATTTGGAACAAAAGGGTTTAATTAATTATTAAATCAAAATATAAAATTAAAGGCATAGTTGATTTATTTAATATTTAATTTATCAATTTTCATAGTTATTTATGTGCTAAAGTATTTATTCATTAATTAAATATTTATATACAATTTAAGTTGCACATTCAATTTAATAAAATTGAATTAGAATTTTAAAGTTAAAGTTGAGATAGGAATTGTAATTAGAAAAGTGCATTCTTCTATTAATAAATTATAATTAATCATGCAAAGTAAATTGATGAAAACTAGGTGGAGAGTTGAGTTCTTTTTTAGGGATTGCATGTTTTTGAAACCCTAGGAGGAATAGGTCTTCTTTATGAGGGGTTTCTGGGTATTAGTTCTAATTCAGTCTATCAGGTTTTTGGAGGAGCTCTTTTGGATGAATTTAGGAGATTTTTGGAAAGCTTGGATTTTGAAGGTTGTGTTGGATTCTTCTTGTCTTTGAATTTTTAGGTGTTGTTCAAGGTAGGGTTTGAAACTTTATTTCTGTAAAATTCTTTCCTTTGAAAAGATTGTTTGCTCTGTGTTTAGAATTGTTTATGCAAATGGATTGGATATTGGATTTATGTTTGAATCAAGTTTGTTTTTGTGAAATTTTGGATTAGTTTGATATTAAATTAGATCTGGTATTCTATTTGGGTGGTTTGAAAACATAGGAAGAAATTGTAGAAATATGTGTGATTTTATTTCCAATTAGGGTATTTACTGATGTAGGAGCATCCTGGGTGTAAGAGCAATCTTGCATCACCCAAAAATATTTATGTTTTTGTATTCAATAAGGGCTATCTTGTGCAAAGCTGCTATTTATGGAAACTTGTTGTTTTTAGTAAGTTGGTCATAAATCTCAGAATGTTCTGATTTTACATGTGGAGGTTCATCTCAGTCATATCAGCCTACCAGTAAAGTTTCATGGCTAGATCAAGTCTAGTTTTGAAGATATTGAAGATTTTTGGTATTGGCAGCAGGGTATAGAAACTTTAAACTCATTTTTGATGGCTTTAGAGGCTCCGGATGAGGTTGAAAATTTGGGTGACAAGCCCTTGCACAAGTTAAGCCTGTAGAGCGCTTCGTGGCCTTTCTGAAATGGGGTTATAATAGTCAATCGGGTCAACTGGTGATGACTTATGGTCTCCGGAAGTTGGGTCACCTGAAATGGCAAAAAATAATTTTCCTTCAAAATTTCTGTTGGGGTTTCAAAAGTTATTTTGAGTCGAATCTGATGTAATAAATTGAAAAATAAAATAATTCTAAGTTTGGTTGGCCCTAAGGGCTAAATTTTTGGAACCTTCTCGAGTGGTGGAAAATGCCTATATAAAGAAGGCCCGTAGTGTTGTCTAGGGTAGTTCTGGGTAGTAGATCTAGGTATTGATTCAAGGCTTTGTCTGATAGAATATTGTAAGGGAATGCCCATGGGGCTTTGCATATTGTAATTTTGAAAGTTTGTAATTTCACATTTGTGGAGATAATAAGAAGCCAATTTTATGTTCTTGCATATTGTTGTTGTTTCTCTGTTTCTATTATGTGTTTGTGGTATTAAGGGGAGCACCCTTCATCAAGTGGTATCAGAGCCAAGTTTTCTTGAGTGTGTAAACAGATCACTGACTATGAGATAATTTGCACCAGGACCATGGTTAGGGTTTTAGTGTGCATCGTGAAATTGCCTCCATGAAGGGAACGTGTCAGAAGAGTCAGTGTTGTAACACCTGAGGTTAGAGCACTCTAGAGACAAGTGCGAGCATTGCAAGAGGAGATTTTCAGAGGAATGAATCTTAATGTCAAAGATGAAAGCAAGGATAAAGCTAAAGAAGAAGATCAAGAAGGAGAAATCGAAGTTGTGAACCAGGAGGAAGAAAGGCTTTTTTGGGCCATTTTCAAGATCGAAAAAAGACCTCTAATCGAGGTTCTAACATTTTTTAGAAATCTTAACCTAGAAGAATTGATCGACTAGCTCAATGAATGTGAAGAATATTTTGAGTATGAAGATATTGAGGATCCTGATAGGGTCAAATTCGTGAAGGCTAGACTGAAAGGTCATGCGAAGATCTGGTGGCAAGAGATTCAATTGGAGTGAAATAGAAGAGGGAAAGATAAAATCACAAGATGAGATCAGATGGTAAATAAATTGAAGTGACAGTTCATCCCTATTGATTATGAGCTTGACCTACTAAAGAAAATGCAAAGTTTGAAGCAAGTGGGATGATCTGTTCAGGAGTATACAGAGGAGTTCTATCGAATCCTCATCAGAACAGGCCATGCGGAAGCTGATAAGGAGAAAGTTGCTCATTACCTTAATGGGTTGAGGCCAAGCATTTAGGAGGAACTGAATCTAGTTCGAATGAATAGTATAGAAGAGGCATACCAATTTTCCCTAAAAGTGGAGGAAAAGCTGAACAAGAAGTTCGAGAGCAGACAAAATGGAAGAGGTCGTGGTGGATGATCTGGTGGATGATCATATGGAGGCTGAAATGAAGATCCAAAAAAGAAGGATGAGGCTAGTAGAAGTCAAAATCAGAGAGGAAACAATTCCAATCATTTCCAAGATCAGAATAATAGAGATCAGAGAGGAAGAGGAAGAGGACAAGGTTTAGGAAGAGGAGGCTTTTGTGGAACATGTTTTCACTGTGGAGAAGAAGGTCATAGGGAATTTGAATGTCCTTAATGCCAAGGAAGGATAGATAGGAGGAATGAAGGCCAAGCTAGAGTTGCACATGTAGATGAAGATGCCAGATCATCAAATTTAGAAGATGCTAAAAGAGGAGAAATGTTGATTAATAGAAGAGTCCTGCTTGTTGGAAATATTCAGGAATTAACTGAGTTACTGAGAGGGGAGGGGTGAATCAGTAACTCCAAATTTTCTTTCAATTTAACATGTAATTTACTTTTAACCTTTGCATACAGAAAGCATGAAACTTAAGAGCATTCACAATAATGACACATAGATTTGGTTACCCAGAAACCTTCCAAAAAGAAAGTAAAACTGGGGTGGGGATGAAACCCACAAAGCTTTAATACTGCAGAATAAAGGTGGCTAGTTAAGGCTTACAATTTGATCACTTCTGATGATCTGCCCTATTAGGAGCAATAAGGATTGCTAAATCCACCCTGTTAAAGGATTTACAAACATACAATGAAGTATGCACTCGGTAAAGAGATTTTACAAAAGACTGTTAAGTCTACCCGGTTAAAGGATTTAGTACTGATTCACCTGTTAGGATGAAACAGTAGATCTCTTGCTTTGCAACTAGATTGCTGATTGAGATTCGCTGATGTACTGATCACCTTCTGTGATGAATTTGTCTTTGCTGTTCCTTATACTGCTGAAGCCCTTTGTAATTCGCTTATCTCTGCCTTTCTTTCTTTTTCACATATATTCTTCTTACATCTTGACATTTTTACAACATTATTTATATACAAGTCTTAAACAATTAATTACAATTATAATTACAAAGTTGGCTTGACAAATAAACATAAGTGCTACTAAGTCAGCCCAAGTATAGTTACACGGTTCCTTCAAACTAACTCAATGACTTTCTGATACTCTGCGTCCACTGCATTACTCGGCATCGTCATGCACTTGGTAGAAGTGAAGGCACGGTTCATACTGATCACTCGGTAGGTTTTGAACTCGGTAAATACTGGTGACTCGGTAGACATGATGTTACTCAGTTTACACTGTCCTATTCGGTTTGTACTAACTTGCTCGGTTTGCACTGTCTGTTCGGTTTGCACTCAGAATGCAAATAAGTGTTGTCACTAGTGGCAATTCTGTTTAATGCCAACAATCTCCCCCTTTGGCATTAGTGACAAAAACACTTATTGGCCAAAACTTATATACATGAATCATGCTGAGTTTTATTTTGATTTTTCAAAATTTGTCTTTGTTATAGGGCTTTATACATTGTCTCCCCCTTTCAATGTGCTAACTGTTTCTTATACAAATCTTCTTCTATACATATCTCTCCTTCTATACATATCTCCCCCTTTTTGACGATAATGCCAAAGGTGCATATACAAGTTATTTACAGAGAGAATCCAAAATTTGAAAGAAAATCAGAATGTACCTTCATTATTAGTGCCAGGGTTCTGTCCCAACTTTCTTGCAGGATCTTACATGTTTGTATTGCAATTTGGACTTCTGCAGAGATTTCAATCATGTGATCTTCTATAGAGAACTGATTGTCATGAATCAATGTTTTGGAATGTTCAATGTGCTTATACATTGTATTCATGATGGGAAGGATCATGTGTTGGATGTCTAGCAGTGTGGACCGGATCCTTGTGTCTTCTTTCAGTAGATCAGACTGCATATTTGATAGGTGTGAGATTTTCATGTGATGAGCAGAGCTTGAACTTGGTTCAAGTTGCAGCTTCTGTATGCTAATCTTCATATCCTCATCCATTTTGTTCATTTTATCCTTAACATCCTTTGTGAACTCAGCAATATTGCACAATCTGGCCAAAAGGGAGGTAGCATTCGAATAGATAGATTCAATGTTTGACAAAACTGAAGACAATTCTACTTGGTTAATAGCTATGTGCTGGGCAATGTGCTCAAGCACTTTATTGTTGAATCTCTTCTCGGCTCTTTCGACTAACTTTTCTATCCCAGATGAATCCTCATTGTATTTATCAACTGCTTCTGCTAATTGTAACAAAACATGTTGGGAGGAGTCTACTTTAATACCTAATGCATCAGACAAAATGTCCTTAGCATCCTTGATGATTTGATATTCCTTGTCTCTCTCCTCTTTAAGCTTCTTTTGTTTTGCTTTCCTTTGGAGGATCTCACCTATATTTTGCATTTGGTCCACTGATAGATTTGCAAAATCTAATGTTGGAATCTCTATCTCTTCATCTAGGTCTATATCCTCTACTACATTCTTACCCAAAAATTTTATACTCGGTAGAGCCTTAGGCTTATCTGTACTTAATGCTTTGGTAGTAGTGACAGTAGATAAAGTAGGGCTGGCTATAGAGACTGGTATACTTTCTACTGGAGAACTTAAAATATTTACACTTGAAGATTCAAAAATTGGAAAACTTACTGCTGGAAAACTTGATGATGCGGGAGACTGCAACTCGGTAGAAGAAATGGTAGCTGCTTCTATTGTTGCTATGGATGATTGGACAAATGTGGAAGTTGTCACAACCATGCTTGAAGGTGTCTCTGGGCTGGATGTAGAAACTTTTACTGGAGAGGTAGGAAGGGATGCAATGACTTCTGCTGCTATCCTCACAGTATCATCTACCTCAGTGTCTTCTTCTTGTTCATCACTGTCATCTTCAATATCTTTTATTATGACTGTTTCAATACTCGGTTGGTGAAGGTGGTATATGTTCTTCCATGTAGCATTTGCAGCCTTCACAACCGATTCAATGTTGTTGATCAAAATCAAACAAGTATTGAACTGTAATGTCATCTTACTTTCATTTTCTTTTAATGCCTTCTTTACTTCATCATTTTTCAAGCTCGGCATTAACTGTCTCAGGGTTTGATCAAATATGTCTATCACCGTTTGCTTTGCATTGCTCCATCTCATTTTTATTAGATTTAATAGAACTACTGGAACCTGTGGGGCTATTTCTTCAGGAGAGTATTTCCACTGTCCCATCTTTTCAATAACAGCATCTTCTATTTCCTTCTATTCTATTTTCGATCTGGTTTCATATTTAAAGGATTTTATGTTACTTACTCCAGATCCTGATCCGTCTCTAAAGAGTTTGAGCTTTTCTTGAAGGTTTAGAGGAGGCCTTTTGAATACTATGTCTTTATCTGCCTTGTCTGCCTTATCTGCCTTACCTCTTGCATTTCTCCTTGTAAATACAGCAGTGGGAGGCTTAGGTGCCTTAGTGATGAATACCTTTCCTTTCTTCTTTGCAGGTTCTGGTTCCTCTATTTTCTCATCCTTTTCCTCTTCTTCTTCATCTTTTTCTTCTTTGTCCTCGGTTATCATTTGCATTTTGGCTATCCTCTTCTTTCCTTTGTTTACCACCTGTGGAAGCTTTATGCTTAGTTCAATTCTCACCTTAGCTTCATCATATGTTCCAAAATATGGAGCTTTGGGATTGACAGGCTGATTAAGAAGAGCTTCAATGATATTCTTGGTTTCATCAATATTTACCTCATAAGGAAGAGGTTTTACATATACAGTCCTCATTTTAGTGTCTTGAATATATACATTATCACAATCCACCATAAAACAAATGTCATCTTTGTAATCTTCCACCAACTTCTGTGGAATCCAGAATCTGTCATTCATTTTCTCTTTGAAAGACTCAAAATAATTATCCATGATGCTTTCAAAATTTTCACCCATTTCTGAGATGTATTCATTTATTTCATAAAGTGCTGGCACATCTTTTCTCCATACAACTTTTCCTTTAGAAGGGAAGAATTTCTGAACATAGAAAAATAAACAGACCAATAAGGATCCAAACTTACATGGATTGTTTTTGGAAGTTTGAATTCTTTCCATGTTTTTGTTAAACTGTTTTAACAATAAGTCTGCTAGGTCAAACGTTAAGTTGTTCTTGACCACTTTGTATGCTAGGTCAATAGCTTCACAGGAGACACTATTCTGTCGACTAGAACTGTAAATCTTATGGGCAATAATGTGTGTACCAAACTTCAGTTCAGCATCGGTAATGCTGCTAACTTTCATGCCTCTACCGTCCCACTCGGCTAGGGTTTTCTTCTCTAGTTCTGTCCGACCTAGGGTTTTGGTAGTTTTTGCTTTGTTCAACATGGGAAGACCGGTGATTTGATGAATCATCTTCTTTGTGATCTTTATAGGTTGCTCAAGCCAAATCTTGCCATCATGTACACGGCTGAGAATGTATCTAACCCATTTATCTCGAAAGTTTTGAGGTAGATGTGCAATGTGAACTAAACCTTTATCTTCCAGATGTTTGTGCTCGGGTTTCAGAATACCATCCACACACAATTCTTCATGCACAATATCTAGTTCTAGGTTCCCCATTTCATGAATTGAACAGTTGAAATGATTGCGGATATTGTTAATAAGTAGTACCTTAGGAGGAATCTGAGATTGAGCTCCGTTCGGATCTAGGGCTGTTGCAATTGTGGGCACGATCTTGAAATCTGGTGCTTTCCATTCCCCTTGGACTAACATATCAGATCCTTTCTTCGCTGAGGTGCTGGATGATGCCATGGTAGCTAACAGAAAATTCCTTTCGCAAAAGTATTGAATCGCTGGGTTGCTCTTGAAATTTTTTGCTCTCAAAGTGCTAAAGGTTCACGGTGAAGAATGAGTTCAATTACTTGCTTTTTGTTTACAACTCTGTCATTAATGCTCAGTACAAATTAGGGTATGAATTCTAATAGACTGTCACCCACTAAGAATTAATTTCTCGGTAAAGACTTCGCAACTCGGTGAACTCGAGAATTCATATTGCTCCGACCTCGCTCGGTAAAGACGGGTACCGACCTTGCTCGGTGAAGACTGATACTGACCTCCCTGTGATCTTACTGCATCTTGTATGCTGATTTAGATCTTTCTTTTAATTCGGTTCTGGAACTGCTTGGGATTGGTCTATGAGAATACAGTTCTAGTGCTTTCTTGGAAATTTAGTTTGAGTCGGTAGAGCCATCCATTCCATTACTTGGACTGGATTTCTCGGTAGATTTAGGAATCCATTTTTGTCTCACCTGTTTCCTGACCTTAGTTGCTTCATTCTTCTTTCCTTCTTCAACTTCACTAGCATTCATGCAGTTTCTAGCTATGTGACCGAGTTTAGTGCATTTGAAGCATCTTACAGTAGTATCTCTTTTCCTTAGATGATGTTTTATGCAATTCATGCCAATGTGTCCATATTCTCCACAGTAATGACATCTACACCAGGTGTTGTAGTCCCATCCAAACATTGCTTTCATAATTTGTTCTGCTGGATTAAATGTCTTGGATCTGCACTCGGATGCCTTGTGACCTTGTTTGTTGCACTTGTGACAATTACCTCTGAATCTAGTTTTTTCCCTGCATTCATTTGCTTTGTGACCAGGTTGATTGCAGTTGTAACATTTTCCATTGAATTATGCTTTTTCATTATTCCAACATTTATTTGAAGTATGTCCTATTTTACCACAATGATTACAAGTAGGTTTTTGATTTCTTTGAGTACCTTGCTTAGAGGATTCGCCTTCTCCTTTGTATCCAAGTCCTGCTTTTCCTTTTTACCTATGAAGATTTCGTTCATACAGTTGATTCAGGTCTTCTTGACTTTTCAGCATTCCTTCATTGATTTGTTTTTCAGCGTTTAGGTCATCCACCAATCTTAGATTGATTTCCTTTTTAGATCTTAGTTCTTCTCTTGTGCTTTCTATTTCTGATCTTAGATTCAGAATTTCCTCATTTGTATGAGAGATCTGATCAATTAGGTTTTCTAGCTGAAGGGTTTTATTTTGGACTTCAATGTTCCTTCCATCTAATTCATCTTTCAACTTGTTTCTTTATTCCAAGATCTCACAGAATCTTGTAGAGTGTAGCTCTTGTTCTCTTTTCAATTTTCTCACTTCTTCCTGCAGAGACCCATTCTTTTCTAGGAGTTCTTTGACAGCATTGTTTGCTTCATCTGAGTTATTTGAGGGAAAAAGATCTTCAATCTTTTCTTCAATGTAATTCTGATCATTCATCTGATTTGCAAGTTCCTTCCTTCTTCTTAGGGATTGGGAAAGATGTTCTTTTGCTTCTTTGAGTTTACCTATGGCCATTTCCAGATCTAGCTTTTCATTTTCAATCACCTTGTTCAGTTTGAATACCTCCATTGTCCTGGATCTTTGCTCAAGCTAGTTAAGCTTTATCTTGAGAACCAATGCTGCTCTGATACCAATTGTTGGAAATATTCAGGAATTAACTGAGTTACTGAGAGGGGAGGGGTGAATCAGTAACTCCAAATTTTCTTTCAATTTAACATGTAATTTACTTTTAACCTTTGCATACAGAAAGCATGAAACTTAAGAGCATTCACAATAATGACACATAGATTTGGTTACCCAGAAACCTTCCAAAAAGAAAGTAAAACTGGGGTGGGGATGAAACCCACAAAGCTTTAATACTGCAGAATAAAGTTGGCCGGTTAAGGCTTACAATTTGATCACTTCTGATGATCTGCCCTGTTAGGAGTAATAAGGATTGCTAAATCCACCCTGTTAAAGGATTTACAAACATACAATGAAGTATGCACTCGGTAAAGAGATTTTACAAAAGACTGTTAAGTCTACCCGGTTAAAGGATTTAGTACTGATTCACCTGTTAGGATGAAATAGTAGATCTCTTGCTTTGCAACTGGATTGCTGATTGAGATTCACTGATGTACTGATCACCTTCTGTGATGAATTTGTCTTTGCTGTTCCTTATACTACTGAAGCCCTTTGTAATTCGCTTATCTCTGCCTTTCTTTCTTTTTCACATATATTCTTCTTACATCTTGACATTTTTACAACATTATTTATATACAAGTCTTAAACAATTAATTACAATTATAATTACAAAGTCGGCTTGACAAATAAACATAAGTGCTACTAAGTTGGCCCAAGTATGGTTACACGGTTCCTTCAAACTAACTCAGTGACTTTCTGATACTCGGAGTCCACTGCATTACTCGGCATCATCATGCACTCGGTAGAAGTGAAGGCACGGTTCATACTGATCTCTCGGTAGGTTTTGAACTCGGTAAATACTGGTGACTCGGTAGACATGATGTTACTCGGTTTACACTGTCCTGTTCGGTTTGTACTAACTTGCTCGGTTTGCACTATCTGCTCAGTTTGCACTGTCTGCTCAGTTTGTACTGTCTGCTCGGTTTGCACTCAGAATGCAAATAAGTGTTGTCACTAGTGGCAATTCTGTTAAATGCCAACACTGTTGAGTGGTGAGAATGAACCTGAATAAAGGAGGAGCCTATTTCACACTAGATGCAAGTGTGAGGGTAAATGTTGTGATGTGATTATTGATAGTGGAAGCACTGACAATTCGGTGTCAGAAGAGATGGTGACAAAGTTGAAGCTCAAGAGATAGAAACACCCACATCCATATCGGATTGCCTGGGTGCGGGATGACCACAAGGTCATGGTCAGTGAACAGTGCCTAGTAAAGTTCAAGATTTGCGGGTACCAAGATGAGGTACTATGTGATATCATATCTATAGATGCATGTCATATGTTGTTGGGTAGACCGTGGCAGTTTGACAAATATGTTGTACCAATGGTCATGCGAATACCTACTCCCTAACAAAGGATGGAGTGTGACATAAGCTAAAGCCATTGAAGGAGACTGAAGAAAAGGTATGTGATAATGCAAGAATAACATTTGTTGATGGAAGAAAATTCCTAGATGGTATGAGGCATGAGCATGTGTGTTTTGCTTTAATTCCAAAAGTTGGTAAAGAAGAAGTAGAGGATGTACCTATAGAAGTTGCAGATTTGTTGAATAAGTTTCAAGATATTGTATCTGATAATGTACCTGATGGATTACCACCAGTAAGGAAGATTAGTCATCAGATGGATTTGATTTGAGGAGCCAATTTACCAAACAAGGCAGCACACAGAATGACACCAGCAGAAAGTGAAGAGTTGAACAGACAAGTACATGAGTTATTGCAGAAGGGGTTGATTCGAGAGAGTTTGAGTCCCTGTGCTGTACCAGTAGTATTAGCACCAAAGAATAATGGAGAATGGAGGATGTGTATAGATTCTAGAGCAATAAATATGATCACAATCAAGTATAGGTTTCCATTACCATGAATGGATGATATTATGGATTATTTGAGTGGAGCTGTGTATTTCTCAAAGATAAATCTAAAGAGTGGATATAACCAGATTTGGATTAGAGAAGGAGATGAATGGAAGACTTCCTTCAAGATAAAGGAAGGACTATATGAGTGGTTAGTCATGCCTTTTGGGCTAACCAATGCACCGAGCACTTTCATGCGGCTCATGAACGAGGTTCTGAAAGAGTTTCTGGATAAGTCTATCATTGTTTACCTAGATGATATTTTGATCTTTAGTAAGACATTGGAGGAACATATGATGCATATTCGTATGGTGTTTAAGAAGTTGAGAGATGAGAAACTCTTGATTAATTTGAAGAAGTGCAGTTTTGTAAAGAAAGAGTTAGTGTATTTAGGATTTGTAGTTTCAATAGAAGGTCTAAAAATGGACCGAGAGAAAGTACAGGCTATCCTTGAATGGCCTACTCCAAGGAGTGCTACTAAGGTGAGATCTTTTCATGGTTTGGCTAGCTTTTACAGAAATTTTATCAGAAATTTTAGCAGTATTTGTGGACCCTTGACTGAAACAATGAGAGGGGATAGAAAAGAGTTCAAGTGGACTAATGGGGAAAATAAGAGTTTTAAACTGTTGAAACAGAAAGTTATAGAACAACCTATTTTAGCACTTCTAGATTTTAATAAGGTGTTTCAAGTAGACTGTGATGCTAGTGGTACTACAATAGGAGCTGTTATGAGCCAAGAAGGTAAACCTCTTGCTTATTTTAGTGAGAAGTTAAATGATGCTAAGAGAAAGTATTATGTTTATGATCAGGAATTTTATGCTATAGTTCAGGCATTGAAGAAGTGGAGACACTATCTACTTCCTAAGGAGTTTTTTTTGTATACTAATCATCAAGCTTTGCAATATTTGAATAGTCAAGGAAAGTTGAATCAAAGACATTTGAAATGGGTCGAGTTTTTGCAGAGTTATACATTTATTTTGAAACACAGAAGTGGAAAGTCTAATAGGGTTGCAGATGTGCTTAGCAGAAGGCAACTATTGCTGATAGAGATGCAGATTGAGGTGGTTGGGTTTAAGGAACTCAAGAATTTGTATCCAGAGGATCCTGATTTTGGTAAAGCTTGGAAAGCTTGTAAAGAACCTATTACTCTAGATAGAACGAAGTGGCTGGATTTTATCATTCAGGATGATATGCTATTCAGAGGGAGTCAGTTGTGCATTCCAAGAAGTTCTATGAGGGAGAATCTCATCAAGGAGAAGCATAGCAGAGGATTGGCTGGACATTTTGGTCGAGATAAAACCCTTGCTTTGGTTAGTGAGAATTATTATTAGCCACAGTTGCAACAAGATGTCAAGAAGTTTGTACAGAGTTGTAGAGTATGTCAGATGGCAAAAGGAGTGAAGCAGAATATAGGGTTGTATCAGCCATTACCTGTACCAGAGAAGCCTTGGGAGGATATCAGTATGGACTTTGTTCTTGGTTTACCAAGGACACAACAGGGACATGATTCAATTTTTGTAGTAGTTGATAGATTTTCAAAGATGGCACATTTTGTTCCCTACAAGAAGACTAATGATGTTGTTCATGTAGCAGAATTATTTTTCAGAGAAGTGGTGAGACTACATGGTTTGCCAAAGAGTATAGTTTCAGATAGGGACACTAAGTTCATTGGATATTTCTGGCGTACATTGTGGAAGAAGTTGAAGATATATTTGAAGTTTAGTTCATCACATCATCCATAGACTAATGGACAGACAGAGGTGGTGAATAGAAGTTTGGGGAATTTGTTGAGATGTTTGGTTGGAGATAAGCCAATAGGGTGGGATTTGATTTTACCACAGGCAGAATTTACATACAATAATTCTGTCAATAGGAGCACTGGTAAATCACCATTCTAAATTATATATGGAAGTAGTCTCAGAAATGCATCTGAATTGAGAAAGATAGATAAAGGAGAAATAAGTAGTCCTGAAGCTAAGGATTTTGCAGAACATTTGAAGAACATCCATGAGGAGGTGAGGAAGCACATTACCAAGATGAATGCACAATATAAGTCTAAGGCAGATGAGAAAAGGAGGCATAAGGAATTTTAGGCTAGAGATGAAGTCATGGTTCATTTGCGAAAGGAGCGATTTTCAGTTGGTACATATAACAAGCTAAAACTGAAGAAGTTTGGGCCATGTAAGATACTGAAGAAGCATGATTCAGGAAATGCATATGAGGTCGAGTTGCCTACTAAGTTGAATATTTCACCAGTGTTTTAACATTTCAGATCTGATAGAGTATCATGAGGGAGGTGTTGAAGATGAGATCACAACAACACAATGGAGTATTCGAGCAACTAGTTCAGATACCAAAGAGATTAAGGATATACTAGATAGTCATGTTGGTAGAAGCACAAGGAACAGGACATATGAAGAATATCTGGTCAAGTGGAAAGGAAGACCTATTGAAGATTCATCATGGGTGACAAAGGAGGAGGTTAACCACCTTGGTTTTCCTCTACACACATGAGATGTGATGGGGTCACTTCTCAAATTACCCTAGGTGTCTGATGCAGGAGCATCCTGGGTGTAAGAGCAATCTTGCATCACCTAAAAATATTTATGTTTTTGTATTCAATAAGGGCTATCTTGTGCAGAGCTTCTATTTATGGAAACTTGTTGTTTTTAGTAAGTTGGTCATAAATATCAGAATGTTCTGATTTTACATGTGGAGGTTCATCTCAGTCATATCAGCCTGCCAGTAAAGTTTCATGGCTAGATCGGGTCTAGTTTTGAAGATATTGAAGATTTTTGGTATTAGCAGTAGGGTACAAAAGCTTTGAACTCAGTTTTGAAGGCTTTAGAGGCTCCAGATGAGGTCAAAAATTTGGGTGACAGGTGCTTGCATGAGTCAAGCCTGTAGAGCGCTTCGTGGCCTTTCTAAAATGGGGTTATAATAGTCAATCGGGTCAACTAGTGATGACTTATGGTCTTCGGAAGTTGGGTCACCTAAAATGGTGGAAAATAATTTTCTTTCAAAATTTATATTCGGGTTTCAAAAGTTATTTTGAGCTGACTCTAATGTAATAAATTGAAAAATAAAATAATTCTAAGTTTGGTTGGCCCTAAGGGCTAAATTTCTGGAACCTTCTCGAGCAATGGAAAATGCCTATATAAAGAAGGCCTGTAGTGTTGTCTAGCCAGTTCTGGGTAGTAGATCTGGGTATTGATTCGAGGCTTTGTCCTACAGAATATTGTAAGGGAATGCCCATGGGACTTTGCATATTGTAATTCTGAAAGTTTGCAATTCAACATTTGTGGAGATAATAAGAAGCCAATTTTTTGTTCTTGCATATTGTTGTTGTTTCTCTATTTCTATTATGTGTTTGTGGTATTAAGGGGAGCACCCTTAATCATTTACCCAGAAAAGATATATCATTTGTCTCAATATTTTCTTAAAAATTTAATTGGAATTGCATGTGAAAATCATCTTTAGAAAAAGAAACAAAATAGTTTTATTAGAAACCCTAGCCTTAATTAAATAAACTATTAAAGAAATTAGATGCTAAAAAATATAGGGTTTCAATTGAAGAATATTCCTTTAGAATAAATATATGTATTTTCTTTTGGAATCTTAGAAAAAATAGGCTTGTTATTTTTTGTATAGAAGTTAATTATTGGTTATATATATACAAATTTAATGAAGGGGGAGTGGGGACCCCATCTCCCACCCCCCGACAACCATGGACTATCGCAGCATCCCAGCTACTACCGGTTGTCGTACTAGGTGTAACTACTACCATGACAATAGTACTGTCATAAGGGCAACAATGTTGTCGTAAGGACAACAGAGGGTGGGCCAATCCCTCCCTTTTACATTAAACTTTGGTAAAACAAAAAAATATAATTTTTTAAAAAATATGTTTTAAATTAAAGTTTTAATTTGATTTTTAATTTATTAAATTAATATTAATATTTAAATAATTAAATTTGTTAATATTAATATTTTTTATTTAGTTTATTTTTATGTTAATTAAATTTATATTATTAATTTGTATTTAATTGTTTAAATTATTTGTTTTGTATTTTTATATGTAGATGGTTTTTTGTTTAAATTATTATATGTGGGCATGAAATTTTGGAAATTGTAGTTGTTATTAATTGATTTAAACCCTATTGGTCATTTTTTATTTGTTGGGGGTTTTTAAGTTAACCTATAGGAAATGTACACCAAACGTTTTGGATTTTGGGTTGTTTTCTCTTGATGCCTTTGTGCATGTATTGAAATGTTAGTTTTGGATTCGATCATTTTATCCAACCAATTTTCTCAAGATCTTTATTTTATGAATTTCTTGAGAGGATGGTTATGATGTTTTGGTTTGAGGACTAGTGTGTGTCCCTAATATCTTTTTTCGATGGGAATTCAATCATTATACTTTTATGATACCTATGTGGTTATTTAAGATTGTGAGCCTAGGGTAGATTAAATAGGTGCATCTTAGGGGAGTGGCTTACAATAGGGGTCTAGGACCCAAAGTGTTTTGAATCAAGGAAACCTATTGTAAGTTTTTTTAATAAGTGATAACTTAGTAATTAAAATTTGGAGAGTTCATTAAAAATATAATTTAGAGATTATGCCTTGCATATGTCTTGAGCGGTTATTTAGGCTAAGGATGGGAATGGAATGATACCTAGAGAGTAGGTATGATTAGAATTCCTCATGTTCATGAGAAGGTATTCTAGTTTTGTGTGGGTCTTATTGACAGTTCAAGAGCCAGAGTGGCCAGTCAAGGGTAACTCAATGCTTGAGGGTCTGGGATCTAGGGTAACTCAAGTAGATGGCCATGTGATGACACTCCCATAGTATGTAGCCTAAGTCTCCTTCGTAGTTTTCTGCATTTTACTCTAGTGGTGATTCTTTGATATTGTAATATTACCTAGTGATCTATTTTGGTATTCAGTGATTGGTGTTTGTTTGATATTCTGGTATTTGGTGTTTTGGTACATATTGGTATTTTGATGTTTGTTCTTATT
Organism: Chamaecyparis obtusa; assembly: GCA_027943335.1. Lineage (NCBI taxonomy): Eukaryota > Viridiplantae > Streptophyta > Pinopsida > Cupressales > Cupressaceae > Chamaecyparis > Chamaecyparis obtusa. The sequence goes on along the minus strand of BSBK01002019.1, from coordinate 1,897,473 downwards.
TCTTTATCATTATTTGGTGGTACCTTTTGAGATAGAAAGCCTTCAAGACCCATTTCTTAGTTGATTTGATTTAGTTTTTTATTTGAGTGGGCTTTGTTGTTGTATCCTTAGCACCGTGGGAGTGGACCTTTGGTTCCATGAGGTGGGTGGTAGTGTTTTGTTTTACTATTTGATATCCTGATGTTCATATAGAAGTGTTGGAGGATGCTTGTTGTTGTTACCTTATTCACATTATTCATTGTAGGCTTGCTCATATTTATCTTATGATATACTATACTAATATCTTGTATCAGTGCTTCAAAGATGATTCCTTTCAATTATTGTACTATTTTATATTTTTTATTATGACATACCATGTGACTTGTGCAAAGGATGTTATTTCATTGTATTTATACCTTATCATATTGGATGTACGTGTTATTCATTTGCACATGAGATAATTATAATTATTCTTAATATAAAATAGTTAATTAGTAATATATAATTTTACATCATGGAACCTTTGAGAATTGTTAACTGTAGTTGAGTTGTATTTATGTACTTGTTTATATCTTATGTTTGTATTGTTATTGTTACTATTTGTAAACTCTTAAGAAAAAAATTATTTTGTAAACATAGTAAACATGTTCTATGTTAAATTCTCCTGGGTTCATTGGTCGAGCATTACACTTGGTATCAAAGCCTGAGTTTCTACACTGGGAACTCTAGGAAGTTGTATGCCCACTAGATGTCTAAACTGTCAAAACTTGAAATAAAAACATAGACATTTAACACTTTGTATTTAAATCTATTATTTTGTGAGTATGCATCATGTCTTTATTATTCTTGACTGGATTTGAGATATTGTTCTTAGATATGTGGATGTTGTAGGAAAGATGGTCACTAAGGCTAGATCTACTGGTAGAGGCCATAATGGAGGCCGTGGTAGAGGACATGGAAGGAATAGGCTTCACATCCCTCCTAGGAGTTGTAGAGCTTAGATTTTGCATGAGGATAGTGGTGAGCATCTTGGTGATTTGAAGGAGCCTAATGTTAGGTAGATACTTCAGACTATTATGGAAGGCCTACCTATTCTTAATAGGGCTGAGAAGGAAGAGTCACACCATTTTGAGAATGAGGAGAGATAGATATCTAGGAGTCCTAGGAGGAGGAACACTATAGTTGATCAAGGGGGCATAAAGTTTAGCCATATGAGAGATCTCCTTAGATCAAGATCTCCTCCCTTTAATGGTCTAGGTACTGGTTTTGAGGAGGAGACATGGCTTATCGTATTGTTCATTACTTTTCTATGTAGAAATTTGATACAAATGTCAAGACGAGGTGTGCCATCATGCACCTCGAAGGTTTTGCAGCTACTTGGTATAAAATTGAGGAGAAAAAGTTAGAGATTAGCATGGATATTGTCACCTAGGAGTTATTTATTGAGAACTTATGAGAGTGCTAATTATTTGAGCAGTGGTAACAATAATGCGCAGATGAGTTTAACAATCTATGATAGATATCTATGATTGTTCAGGGGTATGAGCATCATTTGTTCAAGCTCAAGCCATATGCAAGTTATAGTGATAAGGCATCATTGATGGTGTAGCATTTCATTAGAGGACTTAATAGTTGCATCATTGGGGGTGTTATGGTTTTTAGATCTAAGACTCTCAGGGACGCGACCATTAAGACTACTTTGGTGGAGGAGAACTTGGCTAGAGTTCATGGTGGACAGGTTGTTGTTTAGTCTAGTGGTCCTTCTTCAGGACCTAAGGGTAATTGGTCTCAGGGTGCAGAGAACTCTAGGAATTCTTCTACCTTCTCAAAAGGTAATCATAATCAATAGAATAGGAAATTCTTTCATGGTAATAGTGGTGGTTCTTAGTCAGGGAACTATCACAACTGGCAACATAGTATATACAGATCCATTAGATTTCCACAATCCATATTACTGATTTTAGTTTCTGGATTCAATTGTGTAGCATTATTTTTGACCAACCCAATTTTAGTATATACAATCAGAATGATCAGCTAGCTTAGAGTTCACATCAAGATTTTAGTGGATGTAGTTTCCAGCAGTCTAGTGCACCTTCAGTTGGGAGAGATGTTAGCAAAGGAGGTTGTTTTTCTTGTGGACAACATGGTCACATTGATGTCAATTATCCTCATCGATCAACCCAATTTTTTAGGACGGAGGCTTGCAGATTCTGAGACTATAGTTGGGGATGTTGGTAGATCCCATAGGGTGTTTACAGAAGGGAATGATCCACATAGTTAATTCCATGGAGTGGGGAAGGGTCGAATGGAACTGACATGTTGAGTCTTTTAGGACTTAGTAGGGTGCATCGAGATTTATATCTCTATTTTGTTTGTAGGCTTCTAGGAGTAAGCCTAATTTAATGGGAGGTATATGTAATACCCCTCACATAGGTTTCTTTTTCAGTTTTATTGCCAAACTCTTTTAGGCCACTTTCATGTGTGCATTATTTATTTCAGAGATATTTGAGGGTATGAATGTATGATATTTTATTGAAATTTTTTTGGTTATGTTCATGTTGATTAAATGCAAATGATGATGATATATTTATATGTTATGGCTATTTCATGATGATGATTTATATACATTAGGATATCATTGATGCTTATCATGTTACTAACCCCATACTTGCATGTGTATAATTGTCGTGTATGTCTTATATTTTTGTTTGGCGTGCCTAATGTGGTTGAGGGATGGATTCATAGTTACTTACTTGCAAGATCCACACAATCAGCCAATCCCCACCATTTCTTGTATATATTTATATATGTATATACATGCTTGTCTTTTATGCAGGTTTGCAGGTACTAGGCATCTACTACCCTGAATTGCCTAGATGAGCATGTCCTATTACAAAATCTCAATGGTAAGCGAAGGGAGATAACATACAAATCCAAATCGCAACCCAAGTCATTGATTGTCCTAAAAATAATGAAAAAGTATAGGTTTTCTACCCATCCAAATTTGTCAAGGTGATGTGAATTCACAAGCTCTTCCTTGGTGTTTGTTTCATATGGAGTTAGTTGATTTTTGTGCTTTGTGAGTCAAGTAAGTTTGTTGTTTAGATTATTTGATTTAAATAATTAAATTAGGAGTAATTATGAGATTAGAATTATTATATTTTATGAATATAAAAATATTAAATATAAGGACTATTTAATTATTAAGGGTTAATTAAATACCTTTATTTAATTAAAAGACTGAATTAAAAGTCTAAATTTGGAATAAAAGGGTTTAAATAATTATTAAATCCAAATATGAAATTGAAGGAATAGTTGATTTATTTAATATTTAATTTATCAATTTGCATAGTCATTTATGTGCTAAACTACTTATTGATTAATTAAATATTTATATACAATTTAAGTTGCACATTTAGTTTAATAAAATTGAATTAGAATTTTAAAGTTAAAGTTGAGATTGGAATTGTAATTATAAAAGTGCATTCTTTTAATAATAAATTATAATTAATATTGCAAAGTAAATTAATGAAAACTAGGTGGAGAGTTGAGTTCTTTTTTTAGGGATTGCATGTTTTTGAAACCCTAGGAGGAATAGGTCTTCTTTATGAGGGGTTTCTCGGTATTGTTTTCAATTACGTCTATCAGGTTTTTGGAGGAGCTCTTTTGGATGAATTTAGGCAATTTTTGGAAAACTTGGATTTTGAAGGTTTTGTTGGATTCTTCTCATCTTCAAATTTTCAGGTATTGTTTGAGGTAGGGTTTGAAACCTTTTTTTTTAAATTCTTTCCTTTGAAAATATTATTTTCTTCATGCTTGGAATTGTTTATGTGAATGGATTGGAGAGGATATTGGGTTTCTATTGAAATCAAGTTTATTTTTGTGACATTTTGGATTAGTTTGGTATTAAATTAGATCTGGTAGTTACCCAGAAAAGATAGATAATTTATCTCAATATTTGCTTAGAAATTTAATTGGAATTGCATGTGAAAATTATATTAAAACAAAATAGTTTTATTAGAAACCCTAGCCTCCATTAAAGAGACTATTAAAAAAATTAGATGCTAAAAACTATAGGGTTTCAATTGAAGAATATTCCTTTAGAATAAATATATGCATTTGGTTTTGGAATCTTAAAAAAAAATAGGCTTGTTTTTTTTGTACAGAAATTAATTATTGGTTAGAATATATATATATATATATATATATAGCGGGAGTGGAGACCCCATCTCCCACCCCCCGACAACCATGGATTGTCACATCAGCCCAACTGCTCCCTATAGCAACCGGGACTGTTACCACGACAATAGTACTACCGCAAGAGCAACAATGCTTCCGTAAGGACAAAAGGGGCTAGGCCAGTCCCCCCCCTTTTACATTAAACTTTCCTAATATATATATATATATATATATATATATATATATATATATATATATATATATATATATATATATATATATATATATATATATATATATATATATATATATATATATATATATATATATATATATATAGACACATTATGTTTTAAATTAAAGTTTTAATTTATGTTCTAATTTACTTTTTTATTTATTAAACTAATATTAATATTAGTATTATTATTAAATACTAATATTTGAATAATTAAATTTATTAAAATTAATATTTTTAATTTTGTTTGTATTTATGTTAATTAAATTAATATTATTAATTTTTATTTAATTGTTTAAATTATTTGTTTTGTATTTTTATATGTAGATGTTTTTTTTTTTAAAGTTATTATATGTGAGCATGAAATTTTGGAAATTGTAGTTGTTATTAATTGATTTAAACCTTATTGGTCAATTTTTATTTTTTGGGGGGTTTCTAAGTTAACCTGGAGGAAATGTACACCAGATGTTTTGGATTTTGGGTTGTTTTATCTTAATGCCTTTGTGCATGTATTGAAATGTTAGTTTTTTATTCGATCATTTTATCCAACCAATTTTCTGATGCAGGGCCCTCCGTAGGTCATAATCTCATATAGAAACTTCCGAAGGTCATAACTTTTGACTCAGGTCTGGGTTTTTGCTGAAATTTTTCGGGTGCGTGCCTCAGGTGGTGGCATTTGTTTTTCCAATGATCTCAAATTGATTGGGGTCTGTTTTAGCACATTTTTCGGGAGCTGAACGTTTCATCTCGGGCTCCAAAATCAGCTTTTAGTGGTTTTTCTCTAGTTTTTAGAAAGTTCTATTTTGTAAAAAATTTGAGTTTATGTTATCAAATCTTGAATATTAGTTGGCAATTCATTCTAACTTAGTCGAGGGCATGTTTAGGCAAAATCCTAGCTTTTTAGGTGTTGTTTCAAAAATTACCAAAAATGGCAAAAAAATAGCTGTGGAAAAAATTGCCAAAAAGGGTAATTTTTAGATTTCTTATTTTTTTTAGTTTTTTTGGTTACTTAAGAGTTTGCAGCGAATTGTAGAGGCAGTCAATCATGAATGAGAAATATTGAAGGTTTCAAATTTGTGTTATTTGTCTTGTGATCGAATTTATTGTTAACAAAGTGTGTTGTGCCACATCATTTGGTATCACAGCAGGAAGATGGCTGGGAGAGGAAGAGGAAGAGGAAGAGGAGGCATAACATTGATGAAAAGATTGATGTTGGATATGCAGAGACAGATTGAACGACTCATTGAATGAATGGATAATCAAGGGATACAAGGAGGGAATGAATCTGATGAAGAGGGAAACTAAAGAGGTGCTGACCAAAATGAAGAATGTATGGGAGAGAGGCTAGAAGAAATGAGCTATGAAGATAGAATTCTCAAGGCTTTGGAAGGAAGGAGTGAATCAATCAAGATTGATGTTTCAAACTACGTTGGTAGTCTTAAGCTAGAAGAATTAATAGACTGGCTAAATGAGATGGGAAATTTTTTTGAATGGAAGCCTATGATAGAAGAAAAGAAGATGAAGTTTGCATGCACAAAACTAAAAGTACATGCAATGATACCGTCGGATCATCTCCAAAAGGAATGAACTAGAAAAGGAAAGGAAAAGATTAAGAATTGGAGCAAGATGGAGAAAAAGCTCAAAGAAAAATTCTTACCCATGGATTATTCACAAACCCTCTTTTGCAGGTTCTAGAATTTGAAACAGAACATGTCTTCAGTGCAAGACTATACAAATGAATTCTACAAGCTATCCATGCGCATAGAACATCAAGATAATAACAAGTAGATGGCTGCTAGATATATGAATGGCCTAAAATTCTCCATCCAAGATGAGTTGAGCATGCATCGTGTCAACAATATGGAAGAAGCCTACCAATTAGCTCTGAAGGCTGAAGAAAAGTAGAATAGGCAATATATCAAAAGGAATAGAGGTGGTCAAAGAGGTACCTCAACTCCATTTCAAGGAGGTTCTAATAATGGTCGGGGAGATCCCTTTCGAGGATTCAAAAAAAATATAGACACCAAGCAAGATGAGTTGAGCATGCACCATGTCAACAGTATGGAAGAAGCCTACCAATTAGCCCTGAAAGCTGAAGAAAAGCAGAATAGGAAATATATCCAGAGGAATAGAGGATTCAAAAAAAATATAGACACCAGGCAAGATCCTCCAAAACAAGAAAGAGGAAGGGGGTTCCAAAGAGGACGAGGATACGGTAGCAGAAGAGGCTAGGAAAATTAGAGAAGGCCTTTCATTTGTTTTAGGTGTGGAGAAGAAGGACACAGAGCCTTTGAATGCTCAAATTATAACACACCAGAAAGAAATCAAGGAGGACAACCTAGAGTGAACCTGGTTCAGCCAGAATTCATAGAAGCAGGAAAAAAGCAAGAAATCCTACTAGACGTGGGAGAAACTCTCATGATGAGGAGATCAATGATCATTCAAGAGAAGGAAGAAGTCCCTGCAAAGAGCTTTGATGAATCCTGGCTTCAGACCAACATCTTCAGAACTAGATGTACCTCAGGCGGAAAGGTATGCCAAGTCATTGTTGATGGGGGTAGTTGTGAGAATATGGTAGCTAAGGAAATGGTAGAGAAATTAAATCTACAATGTGAGAAACATCCTTGTCCTTATCGTATTGCATGGTTTAAGAAAGGAAATGAGGTTACTGTTGATAAAAGATGTTTGGTTAGGTTTACTATAGGAAAAAACTATAAGGATAAGATATGGTGTGATGTTATTCCTATGGATGCTTGTCATATTTTGTTGGGAAGGCCATGGTAGTATAATAGGAAGATCATGCACGATGGAGAGAAAAATAGATATACCTTCTGGAAGGATGGCTCTAAAGTGACTCTCTTACCACTTAAGGATGAAAGGAAGAATGAGACCATGTTGTTTGCAAAGGATGTTGTCAAAGAAATGAAGGTGATAGGTTGCTACTATGCATTGATAGTAAAAAGAGGAGAAGAACTAGAAGACATAATACCAAATGATGCAATAAAGATACTAGAAGAATTTGCTAATATTATTCCAAATGAGCTACCTAACAGTCTCCCACCAAAAAGGGATATACAAAACCATATTGATCTGATTCCTGGAGAAACTCTTCCTAATCAAGAAGCTTATCTACTGAACCCAACACAACATGCAGAGCTCAACAAACAAGTAACAGAACTAGTTGAGAAAGACCTGGTTAGAGAAAGCATGAACCCATGTGCTGTGCTAGCACTGTTGACCCCAAAGAAGGATGGAACATGGAGGATGTGTACTGATAGTAGAGAAATTAATAAGATTACTATCAAGTATCAGTTTCCTATTCCTTGTATAGAGGATATGATGGATGAATTAGCAGGCGCCAAATACTTCAGCAAGATTGATCTATGAAGTGGATACCACCAGATTCAAATTCGTGAAGGAGATGAGTGGAAGGCAACTTCTAAGAGCAGGGATGGCTTGTATGAATGGATGGTTATGCCATTTGGGCTTTCAAATGCACCAAGTACATTCATGAGATTGATGAATACTGTCTTACGACCCTATATTGGTAAGTTTGTTGTAGTTTATTTTGATGATATCCTATTTTATAGGAAAAAAAAAAGGAGACCACCTACAACACTTGAGGATCATCCTAAGTGTACTGAGGAAAAAGAAGCTCTGTGCAAATTTAAAGAAGTGCAGATTCATGCAAAATAGTTTGACTTTTCTGGGCTTTGTCATTTGTGAAGATGGTGTTCAGATGGACCCAGAAAAGGTCAAGGCAATACTAGAATGGCCTAGTCCATCCAGCATAACAAGCGTAAGGAGTTTTCAGGGATTGGCAACCTTCTATAGAAAGTTCATTCAGAATTTTAGCAGTATTGTAGCACCCATCACATATTGTATGAAAGGAAGGGAATTCACATGGACAACAGATGCTGAAAAGATTTTCTAATTCTTGAAGAAATAGGTAACTGAAGCTCCTATATTGGCACTTCCAAATTTTGATAAAGTATTTGAAGTAGAGTGTGATGCTTCCCATGTTGGGATAGGTGTTGTTCTTAGCTAGACAGGTAAACCAATAGCCTTTTTCAGTGAAAAGTTAAATGATGCAAGGAAGAACTATTCTACCTATGATTTAGAATTTTATGCTATTGTTCAAGCCTTAAGGCATTGGAGGCATTATCTGGTCCCACAAGAATTTGTACTGTTTACAAATCATTTGGCCCTAAAATATGTCAACACACAAAAGAAATTGAATAGTAGGCATGCTAAATGGGTGTCTTTCTTGCAAGGGTATAATTTTGTTTTGAAGCATAAGTCTGGAAAGCAGAATCAGGTTGTTGATGCCCTAAGTCGACGTGTTACACTCATAACTACAATGGAATCAGAGGTCATTGGTTTTGATGCTATTAAAGTTTTGTATGAGGTTGATGATGATTTTTGGGAAATTATAGAGAAGATTAAAGAAGCAGGAACTAATCTTTTGGATCACATGAGAGGAGAATACTTTATGCAGGATGGTTACCTCTTTAAAGGGAAACAACTTTGTATACCAGCTAGTTCCATGAGGGAAAATATTATCTGGGAATTTCATAGTGGTGGTTTGGCTGGTCACTTTGGGAAGGACAAGACAATAGCCTTGGTTGAGGACAAGTACTACTGGCCAAACCTAAAAAGTGACATTACTAAGTATGTGGCAAGGTGTAGAATCTTTCAAGTGGCTAAGGGTCACTCCCAAAACACAGGATTGTATACACCTCTACCTGTACCCATTGAGCCATGGATAGATGTGAGTATGGATTTTGTATTGGGGCTTCCCCACACCCAGCGAGGTACAAATTCTATATTTGTAGTTGTTGATAGATTCTCTACGATGGCTCATTTTATTGCTTGTAAAAAACTAATGATGCCACAAGGATAGCCAACTTATTTTTCTCAGAAGTTGTTAGACTCCATGGCATTCCAAAGACTATCACTTTTGATAGGGATACTAAGTTTTTGAGTCATTTTTGGAGGACCTTATGGAAGAAGATGGGAACACAATTGCAGTTCAGCAGTGCCTATCATCCCCAAACTGATGGAAAAACTAAGGTAGTCAATCGGAGTTTGGGAAACCTATTATGGTGTATTGTTGGTGAAAGCCCAAGTAGTGGGACTTAGCATTGCCCCAAGCAGAGCTTGCTTACAAAACTTCTGTTAACAGATCAACTAGAAAATATCCTTTTTAGATAGTATATGGTAAGAATCCTCAAGGTGTTTTGGACCTTGTACAACTCCCTGTGCAAGATAGAATTAGCGATGATGGGGAAGCATTTGTTGAACACCTTCAACAACTTCAACAAGATGTGAGGAGTAAATTAAAAGATAGAAATGAGCGATATAAGACTGCTGCAGATGCCAGTAGAAGGAGACAGGTATTTAATGCAGGTGATTTGGTGATGGTTTACTTGAGGCATGAGCGATTTCCCATTGGCACATATCATAAGCTAAAATACAAAAAGATAGGTCCTTGTCAAATTTTGAAGAAGATCAATGATAATGCTTACGAGGTTTGTCTACCAGATGATCTAGATGTTACTCCTATCTTTAATGTTTCTGATTTATATGCATTTCATGGAGAACTACCTGAGCCAACTAGTACAGATGAGGTGGATTAGCATCACCACCTTCCAAGCAAAAAGAAGGAAAAGATTGCCCACATTTTGGACAAGCAGTCTACAGCCACCCAGAATGGTCATTATAATAGGTACCTAATTCAGTGGGAGGGATTACCAGCAATAGATCGTACCTAGATCTCAGAATGGGAAGTGATGAAATTGGACCCCACAAAGTTGCAGCAGTTCACAGACAACCACTTGCAGGAGTTGTGTTCCTTTAAAGAAGGGGAGAATGATGCAGGGCCCTCCATAGGTCATAATCTCATACAGAAACTTCCGAAGGTCACAACTTTTGACTCAAGTTTGGGTTTTTGCTAAAAAAATTTGGGTGCATGCCTCAGGTGGTGGCATTTGTTTTGCCAATGATCTCAAATCGATTGGGGTCCATTTTAGCACATTTTTGGGAGCTGAAAGTTTCATCTCAGGCTCTGAAATTAGCTTTTAGTGTTTTTTCTTTAGTTTTTAGAAAGTTCTATTTTGTAATAAATTTGAGTTTATGTTATCAAATCTTGGATATTAGTTGGAAATTCATTCTAACTTAGTCGAGGGCATGTTTAGGGAAAATCTCATCTTTTTACGTGTTGTTTCAAAAATTACCAAAAATGGCAAAAAAACTCCTATGGAAAAAATTGCCAAAAAGGGTAATTTTCAGATTTCTTATTTTTTCTAGTTTTTTTGGTTACTTAAGAGTTTGCAGTGAATTGCAAAGGAAGTCAATGATGAATGATAAATATTGAAGGTTTCAAATCTGTGTTATTTGTCTTGTGATCGAATTTATTGTTAACCTAGTGTGTTGTGCTACATCATTTGGTATTAAAGTAGGAAGATGGCTGGGAGAGGAAGAGGAAGAGGAAGACGAGGCGTAACATCGATGGCAAGATTGATGTTGGATATGTAGAGACAGATTGAATGACTCAATGAATGAATGGATAATCAAGGGATACAAGGAGGGAATGAATTTGATGAAGAGGGAAACTAAAGAGGTGCTGACCAAAATGAAGAATGTATAGGAGAGAGGCTAGAAGAAATGAGCTATGAAGATAGAGTTCTCACGGATTTGGAAGGAAGGAGTGAATCAATCAAGATTGACATTTCAGACTACACTGGTAGTCTTAAGCCAGAAGAATTAATAGACTGGCTAAATGAGATGGGAAATTTTTTTGAATGGAAGCCTATGACAGAAGAAAAGAAGATGAAGTTTGCATGCAAAAAACTAAAAGGACATGAAATGATATGGTGGGATCATCTCCAAAAGGAATGAACTAGAAAAGGAAAGGAAAAGATTAAGACTTGGAGCAAGATGGAGAAAAAGCTCAAAGAAAAATTCTTACCCATGGATTATTCACAAACCCTCTTTCGCAGGTTCCAGAATTTGAAACAGAACTTGTCTTCAGTGCAAGACTATACAAATGAATTCTACAACCTATCCATGCACATAGAGCATCAAGAAAATAATGAGCAGATGGCTACTAGATATATGAATGGCCTAAAATTCTCCATCCAAGATGAGTTGAGCATGCATTGTGTCAACAGTATGGAAGAAGCCTACCAAGTAGCCCTGAAGGTTGAAGAAAAGCAGAATAGGCAATATATCTAGAGGAATAGAGGTGGTCGAAGGGGTAACTCAACTCCATTTCGAGGAGGTTCTAATAATGGTCAGGTTGATCCCTTTCAAGGATTTGAAAAAAATATAGACACAAGGCAAGATCCTCCAAATCAAGAAAGAGGAAGGGGGTTCCAAAGAGGACGAGCCTACGGAAGTGGAAGAGGCTAGGAAAAATAGAGAAGGCCTTTCACTTTTTTTAGGTGTGGAGAAGAAGGACACAGAGCCTTTGAATGCTCAAATTATAATGCACCAGAAAGAAATCAAGGAGGACAACCTAGAGTGAACCTGGTTCAGCCAGAATTCATAGAAGTAGGAATAGAGCAAGAAGTCCTACCAGATGTGGGAGAAACTCTCATGATGAGGAGATCAATGATCATTCTAGAGAAGGAAGAAGTCCCTGCAAAGAGCTCTGATGAATCGTGGCTCCGAACCAACATCTTCAGAACTAGATGTACCTCAGGTGGAAAGGTATGCCAAGTTATTGTTGATGGGGGTAGTTGTGAGAATATGGTAGCTAAGGAAATGGTAGAGAAATTAAATCTGCAATGTGAGAAACATCCTCATCCTTACCGTATTGCATGGTTTAAGAAAGGAAATGAGGTTACTATTGATAAAAGATGTTTGGTTAGGTTTACTATAGGAAAAATCTATCAGGATGAGATATGGTGTGATGTTATTCCTATGGATGCTTGTCATATTTTGTTGGGAAGGCCATGGCAGAATGATAGGAAGATCATGCACGATGGAGAGAAAAATACATATACCTTATGGAAGGATTGCTCTAAAGTGACTCTCTTACCACTTAAGGATGAAAGGAAGAATGAGACCATGTTGTCTACAAAGGATGTTGTCAAAGAAATGAAGGTGATAGGTTGCTGCTATGCATTGGTAGTAAAAAGAGGAGAACAACTAGAAGACATAATACCACATGATGTAGTAAAGATACTAGAAGAATTTGCTGATGTTATTCCAAATGAGCTACCTAACAGTTTCCCACCAAAAAGGGATATACAACACCATATTGATCTGATTCTCAGAGAAACTCTTCCTAATCAAGTAGCTTATCGACTGAACCCAACACAACATGCAGAGTTCAACAAACAAGTAATAGAACTAATTGAGAAAGGCCTGGTTAGAGAAACCATGAGCCCATGTGCTGTGTCGACATTGTTGACCCCAAAGAAGGATGGAACATGGAGGATGTGTAATGATAGTAGAGAAATTAATAAGATTACTATCAAGTATCAGTTTCTTATTCCTCGTATAGAGGATATGATGGATGAATTAGCAAGCGCCAAATACTTTAGCAAGATTGATCTATGAAGTGGATACCACCATATTCAAATTTGTGAAGGAGATGAGTGGAAGATAGCTTTTAAGACCAGGGATGGCTTGTATGAATGGATTGTTATGCCATTTGGGTTTTCTAATGCAACAAGTACATGCATGAGATTGATGAATACTATCTTACAACCCTATATTGGTAAGTTTGTTGTAGTTTATTTTGATGATATCCTAATATATAGAAAAAACAAAGGAGACCACCTACAACACTTGAGGATCATCCTAAGTGTACTGAGGAAAAAGAAGCTCTGTGCAAATTTAAAGAAGTGCAGATTCATGCAAAATAGTTTGACTTTTCTGGGCTTCATCATTTGTGAAGATGGTGTTCAGATGGACCCAGAAAAGGTCAAGGCAATACTAGAATGGCCTAGTCCATCCAGCATAACAGGGGTAAGGAGTTTTCAGGGATTGGCAACATTCTATAGAAAGTTCATTCAGAATTTTAGCAGTATTGTAGCACCCATCACAGATTGTATGAAAGGAAGGGAATTCACATGGACAACAGATGCTAAACAGAGTTTCCAATTATTGAAGAAAAAGGTAACTGAAGCTCCTATATTGGCACTTCTAAATTTTGATAAAGTATTTGAAGTAGAGTGTGATGTTTCCCATGTTGGGATAGGTGTTGTTCTTAGCCAGATAGGTAAACCAATAGCCTTTTTTAGTGAAAAGTTAAATGATGCAAGGAAGAACTATTCTTCCTATGATTTAGAATATTATGCTATTGTTCAAGCCTTAAGGCATTGGAGGCATTACCTAGTCCCACAAGAATTTGTACTGTTTACAAATCATTTGGCCCTAAAATATGTCAACACGCAAAAGAAATTGAATAGTAGGCATGCTAAATGGGTGTCTTTCTTGCAAGGGTATAATTTTGTTTTGAAGCATAAGTCTAGAAAGAAAAATCAGGTTGTTGATGCCCTAAGTCGGCATGTTACACTCATAACTACAATGGAATCAAAGGTCATTGGTTTTGATGCTATTAAATTTTTGTATGAGGCTGATGATGATTTTTGGGAAATTATAGAGAAGCTTAAAGAACCAGGAACTAATCTTTTGGATCACATGAGAGGAGAATAATTTATGCAGGATGGTTACCTCTTTAAAGGGAAACAACTTTGTATACCAGCTGGTTCCATGAGGGAAAATATTATCTGGAAATTTCATAGTGGTGGTTTGGCTGGTCACTTTGGGAAGGACAAGACAATAGCCTTGGTTGAGGACAAGTACTACTGGCCAAAACTAAAAAGGGACATTACTAAGTACGTGGCAAGGTGCAGAATCTGTCAAGTGGCTAAGGGTCACTCCCAAAACACAGGATTGTATACACCTCTACCTATACCCATCGATCCATGGATAGATGTGAGTATGGATTTTGTATTGGGGCTTCCCCACACCCAGCGAGGTACATATTCTATCTTTATAGTTGTTGATAGATTCTCTAAGATGGCTCATTTTATTGCTTGTAAAAAAACTAATGATACCACAAGGATAGCCAACTTATTTTTCTCAAAAGTTGTTAGACTCCATGGCATTCCAAAGACTATCACTTTTGATAGGGATACTAAGTTTTTGAGTCATTTTTGGAGGACCTTATGGAAGAAGATGGGAACACAGTTGCAGTTTAGTAGTGCCTATCATCCCCAAACTGATGGAAAAACTAAGGTAGTCAATCGGAGTTTGGGAAACCTGTTACGGTGTATTGTTGGTGAAAAGGACTTAGCATTGCCTCAAGCAGAGTTTTCTTACAACAATTATGTTAACAGATCAACTGAAAAATCTCCTTTTTAGATTATATATGGTAAGAATCCTCAGGGTGTTTTGGACCTTGTACATCTCCCTGTGCAAGACAAGATTGCCCACATTCTAAACAAGCAGTCTATAGCCACTCGGTATGGTCATTATAATAGGTACTTGATTCAGTGGGAGGGATTACCGGCAACAGATAGCACTTGGATCTCAAAATGGGAAGTGATGAAATTAGACCCCACAAAGTTGCAGCAGTTCACAAACAACCACTTGCAGGAGCTGCGTTCCTTTAAAGAAGGGGAGAATGATGCAGGGCCCTCCGTAGGTCATAATCTCATATAGAAACTTCCGGAGGTCATAACTTTTGACTCAGGTCTGGGTTTTTGCTGAAATTTTTCGGGTGTCTGCCTCAGGTGGTGGGATTTGTTTCTCCAATGATCTTAGATTGATTGGGGTTTGTTTTACCACATTTTCAGGAGCTAAAAGTTTCATCTCGGGCTCTGAAATCATCTTTTAGTGTTTTTTCTCTAGTTTTTAGAAAGTTCTATTTTGTAATAAATTTGAGTTTATGTTATCAAATCTTAGATATTAGTTGGCAATTCATTCTAACTTAGTTGAGGGCATGTTTAGGGAAAATCTCATCTTTTTAGGTGTTGTTTCAAAAATTACCAAAAATGGCAAAAAAACACCTGTGGAAAAAATTGCCAAAAAGGGTAATTTTTTGATTTCTTGTTTTTTTGGTTACTTAAGAGTTTGCAACGAATTGTAGAGGCAATCAGTGATGAATGAGAAATATTGAAGGTTTCAAATCTGTGTTATTTGTCTTGTGATCAAATTTATTGTTAACAGAGTGTGTTGTGCTACATCATTTTCTAAAGCTCTTTATTTTATGAATTGTTTGAGAGGATGGTTATGATGTGTTGGTTTAAGGACCTATCTATGTCCCTGATATCTTTTGTCGATGGGAATTTGATCATTACACTTTTATGATACCTATGTGGTTATTTTTTATTGTGAGTCTAGGGGAGGTTAAATAGGTTCATCTTAGGGGAGTGGCTTACAATAGGGGTCCAGGACCCAAAATGATTAGAACCAAGGTAACCTATGATAAGTTTTTATAATAAGTGATAAATTTGTAATTAAAATTTGGACAGTTCATTAAAAAAATAATTTAGAGATTATGCCTCGCCTATGTCTTGAGAACTTGTTTAGGCTAAGGATGGGAATGGGATGATACCTAGAGAGTAGGTATGATTAAGATACCTCATGTTCATGAGAGGGTATTCTAGTTTTGTGTGGGTCGTATTGAGGGTTTGGGGCCCAGAGTGGCGAGTCCAGGATGACTCAATGCTTGAGGGTCTGGGGTCCAGTGTGACCAGTCCAGGCTAACTCTAGTAGATGACTGTGTGATGACACTCCCATAGGATGTATCTTATGTCTCCTTCATAGTTTTCTGGATTTCCTGTTGATGGTGAGTCTTTGATATTGTACTATTACCTGGTGGTTTGTTTTGGTATTTGGTGATTGGTGTTTGTTCGATATTTTGGTATTTGGTGTTTTGGTAAATATTGGTATTTTGATGTTTATTGTCTTTTCTTTATCATTAGTTGGTGGTACCTTTTGAGATAGAAATTCTTCAGGACCCATTTCTTATCTTTTTTTATTGAGTTTATTATCCGAGTGGGGTTTGTTGTTATCTTCTCAACACGATGGGAGTGGACCTTTTGTTCCACAAGGTCAGATGGTAGTGTTTTATTTTACCATTTGAGATTATGATGTTCCTGTAGTGGTGCTGGAGGATGCTTGTTGTTGTTACCTTCTTCTCATTCTTCATTGGAGGCCTCCTCATATTTATCTTATGATGTATTATAATTATATCTTGTATCAGTGCTTCAGAGATGATTCTTTTCAGTTATTGTACTATTTTGAAATTGGTTGTGATGACATTCCCTACGACTTGTGCAGAGGATTTTGTTTCATTATATTTATACCTTATGGTATTGGATATACTTGTTATTCATTTGTACATGAGATAATTGTAATTATTCTTAATCTAAAATAATTAATTAGCAATACACAATTCTATGTCATGGGACCCTTGAGAATTGTTAACTGTAGTTGAGTTGTATTTATGTACCTATTTATATCTTATGATTGTATTTCTTCTATATTGTTATCATTACTGTTTGTAAACTCTTAAGAAAAAAATTATTCTATAAACATAGTAAACATTTTCTAGGTTAAATTATCCTAGGTTCCCTAGCAGGGCATTACAATAGAAGTCCATCAAATAGTGAATGCTCTCTATAGAAAAGTGAAGGTCTTCTCAAATCCATAGTATATATCCTATAAAGGATATCATGGAGTTTATTTATTTCCTATTCCTTTGAGACATTTTAATACACGTATCAACTAATTCCTTATTTTGGAGAAGATAACCAAAATCATTCTAAAAAGGTGCACAATGAGAGAAATAAAACTATCATTAATGACTAGCATGAGAAGATGTCTAAAGATGCTTCACCTACATGTAGGGCAAATAGGGCTAGTATTTGTTTTCACTAACTGATAGACACATCACACAAATCCATTAGTCCTTATTGCTTACTAGAATAAAATCAATTTTCATTCTCTAACGATTAGAGTGAAAAGATACATCTATAGTAAGGAAGGCTTCAAAGTATCAAAGTCTTCTATTGCTTTTTTTTTATGCATAAATATGTTATTTTTTGGAACAAATGGTCTTAGTAAGAATTAGTTTAAAAATACGTGACAATGTTGATTAAATGTTTATATATATATATATATATATATATATATATATATATATATATATATATATATATATATATATATATATATATATATATATATATATATATATATATATATATATATATATATATATATATATATATATATATATATATATATATATATATATATATATATATATATATATATATATATATATATATATATAGTGGATTACACATAACATCATTAGCTATTGTGATAGAAATTTCTCATATAGCTCATCACTTTCAAACCATCAAATTTTATGGCTAGATATTTTACAACATACTTGTGAAGTGTTAGATGAACTTGAAATTCATTGTTGGTTATTTCATGTAATGAAAGCTATATGACAATGATAGCCACATTTCTTAAAAGTTGGAGAGATGATTCAAGTAAATTCATGGTGGGAACTGGGCCATTGATAAAAAATTGTAGGTATCCAAATGAAAATTCATTGAAAACTATCACTCTTTTCTTTTACATAGCTCATTGAGGAGGAAAAATTGTAAAGTGTGGTAGGAGAGGCTTAACATATGGTATAATTATTCTCCTTCTCAAGAGGAATCAGGAAAGTGTTGGTAGATTGGATAATTACATGTGTCTAATAGAAGCTTTCATTCATGGGCTTATTGATGGATGGTTGATAAAGATTCTATTGCACTTATTATCCTTTGTCAAAGGGTGTAGTACATACCCTAGTGCTACTTTTAAGGGTAAGTATTAACAATTACAAATTTTGGAGCTTGGTAGCATCGAGGATGGAGAATTTCCACCATCTCAAGTTAGATACTTTCTTTGATGTGATGCTCTAGATGAGAAGCATTTTAGAATTTTTGGTTTATGTTTTTCTTTTTCCTTTTGTTTTGGTGGTGACAAATTTGGTGAATACATGTATTATGAAGGTTATGTTTTGGAGATAGGTTTGGGGTTTGGTGAAGAGCTAGAGCATGGATGATTTTCCAAATAGTTCATGTGAGATTGTAATTGAGAATTATCATCCTTATGAAGATCAAGAGATAATTTGGAGGAACTTTATCTAGAATAATCTAGTGTCTACGATTCAAGATTTTGGGATTGGGAGCTCAAGGATTCAACTCAAAGCTCCACCTATACAAGGGTCATGAGGTGACTCAACGAAGTTCCACTTGATTCAAGTTTTGGTTCTTCAACAAACTATTTTCTAAGAAATATGAATTCATTTGTGTAATAAGAATTTTTTTGTGTAATATTTAAGGAGTGTTCACTAGGGAAAGATGATATTGATATTTTTTAGATTACCATATTAAGGGGGATGTTGGCATAATACCTTTGATATAGTGTAACTTCCACTATAGTTTCTACATAACCTTTGTTTAATTATTTTCAATTGTCATTGCTCTATGATAAAGGATACCCCAAACTTATAATAAATCATCAAATTTTTATCATTGTCTATCAAAATCAAGGAAGTGATACATTAGAAAAGACTAGATGATAAAATGGAAAAGATTCCCATATTTAAGAAGGATATAAGTGATGCACCACAACACATTTTTTTGTTAGAATCAATTTGGTAGAGTAGGAATGACACATGTGACAAAATAAAATTGATTGAATTATTTGGTTCCTTAAGAGGTGAACCCCTTAATTGGTACTGCAAAAAAATACTATAAATGAAAAGAAATGGGATGGAGTGAAGCGTAACAGTTTGGAAAAAAATTAATTCTTCAAAACTCCCCATTGAAGAGGTAATTAATTACAAGAATTCACCCAACATGAGAATAAATCCATTATATAACTTGAAAAAAACTTTGAATAAATTATATGACGTCTACAAGAACTTGTGAAAGACAAATAGAAGATGAATGGTTTAGCCCAATAGTAACACAAATGATGAGAATGGTATTAGACAGTAGAAACTTCAATACATGCTCTAAATTGATGACACTATCATGTTGCATAGAGATCCAATCTTGGCACAAAATAAGGAAGGACAATGAAAGCAAGAAAGTAGAATAACTAGAACTATAAATTGGACAACCACAACTAAAAGGGATCTTTTGAAGCAAGAATTGGGACAAAAAAGACTGCATATATGGTATACTTATTGTGGCAGGGAAGGACACATGCAAAATGAGCGCCCAAAGAAGATCAAAGAAAAAAAGGATAACACATTAAGGATAAACCTTATAATAGTTAAGAAACTAGTAGACTCTATATAGTATGGAACTTGCAGATATGGGATGACCATGAAACAAAAGACTATCAATCATAATTATTCTAGGTAAGAGAAGACCTAAAAAATGGAAGAGACATGCCAAACATCAAGGGATTAGTAAAAATACATCTATATGCTTAGGTCCATGGGTATGGAGTTCTATGATGAAAGAACCAAAGAAATGAAAACCTCATAGAAAATCCCTAGGAATGAGAATGCTAGTACAAAGGAGGAAAACATTGAGGCAGAGGAAGAAGGAGGACATATGCAACCTACTTCAATTATGGTAAGTGGGGTCATTTCACAATTGAATGTTAGGGAGACAAATTGAAATAGTTGAAATTTGGTCTAGTACTAAGGATCATGATGTGCATATTTGCAATAAGGCACAACAAAACTATAAAAATGTGTCATCTACATGGTTTTATATTTAGATCCTTTTCTCCCACAATATTATTATGTTCACTATTCAATTTCATATTCAAAATATATTGGACATGTTTTCTTATTCTAAAACATGTATCTAAGAGATTGTGGTACTAAAAAGTAACTTTAAGGGCCTTTCATAGACACAAATGAGATTTTTTTAATATTTTTTTTTAAGAGACATACCTCATGGTTGGTTTAACAAGATCAAGAATATGTAATAAAGATCAGATATATTGGAGCATCAAAGACTAACCAAATTTAGACTAGGCGAAGACTAAACCTATAAGTGATGTTTTAAGTCTAAATGGAAGATGTATTGTCTTCATCTTTAATCTAAAAATAAAAGTGATTTATGCCTTTAGATTTAGATCCTAGACAAACAACTCCTTTTCACATGATCTAAAAAACTATACTAGTTTCCTAAAATTTTGATCTACAAAAATGAGAGATATTTCAACTACCAAATATAACCAACCTAATCCAAAGAGACATAAATTCTTTAAAAAAAAGTTACCCTCCATCTAGATTTGATGGAAAACAATAGATCTGAGATCCATAAAACATTCTTAAATTTTTTTAAGACAATTCACTACAATCATCCATCTACAAACTTTAAGGCAAATCATTCATAACATCTAGAGTTACTAACTATAGTCTATGAAAGCTCCATTTTCAATAATATGAAGGTTCGGTAAACACTGAAAGCTCCCTCCAAACAGGAATTTAATGGTGAAGATTTGTCGTAGGATGCGGAAAATAAGATTTGCAGCTACTCCAATATTTTATCCATGTCATAACTACTCCAGCATCGATCAGTAGAAAGGACAATGTCCATATATCTCGAAAATGCACACGACGTGGAACAAATCCATAATAATTTCAGAGTTCTTTTATCGAGAAGCATGGAACACTCAAGAAAAGTTACATCATATATGATTTCAAACTTTCAGGAATAAATTATGTCAGCATCCAGACATAGGACATAGCCGTAAGACAACCACAGCGCCGGCAATGGCAATTAAATGTCAGATTCTAAGCCCAAATACACTGATTGTATAATTATATATTGGTTTTTTTATTTTAGGCATACAGTACAGAGGAAATTGAATCCCGTCTTGGCTGCCGCACCATGATCTCATATTTCAGAATGGCAGATTAACTATTGATCTGCCATGGCAGAAGTTTACGTATCTGTCTTCAGTATTTGCTCTTCAAAACCCAGTAGTCGAAATATATTTATTTACATGTTTGAATGGTAGGAGAGGACTTACGTACTGATTCCTGAAATTGCGGGTTGACAAGATGCAGAAACCCTAAAAAATAAGTTGGTATTAAAGACAGTCACGTAGTAGGATGACACCACGGTGACAGAGAGTTTCAATCACATTGAATAGGATTATCAGTATTGATGTATCACCTAATCTAATGTTATGAAATTGCGGGTTGACAAGATGAAACCCTAAAATTACTGTTGATGACACCATGGTGACAGAATCTGAATCACATTGAATGTTGATTTGCTTATCTAGATTATCAGTATTGATGTATCACCTAATTTAGTGTTATGGCATTGTGAGTTGACAAGAGGACGGCAACCATGGAGACAGAATTTGAATCACATTGAATAGTGATTTGCTTATCTAGATTATCAGTTCTGATGTATCACCTAATCTAATTTTAGGAAATGATATAAGGATGGGACGATCAATGTGAGTAGTTGTTATTATTTGATGGAAACTTGAATGAAAGTTTCTTCCTTACAGGATTCTCATCCCATGCAATTATGACTCTTCATAACTGCCATAAGATTTGCTTTAGGGGTCACCACAGGATGTGAAGATATCAATGCGTCGTACCTGTCAACATAACCAGTCTTAAAGTTTTAAACTACATGTTGAATTAGAAATGCAATATAAAATTGAACGGTAATGGATGGGAACAAACTCAAAGAGATTTAGTGGGTTTGCTCTATTATAGAATTCTCAATCATACAGACATGATATTTGAAATAACTTGGAGAGAAATGTCTGGTTGACTGTTTGAGGATGAATGAGTGATTCTAAATGTGTACACAATTATGTTTAGTGATCGGTATTAGGAATAAATAGTCCTCTACTATACTATTCATTACAGTAGCATGTGCTTGATCAACTAGTTTTTAAAAAAATATATAAATGATAATTTTTTATTTTAGATTTTCTAGATTACTTTTTAATTCTTTCTATATAAAGAATATTGTCTATATTATCATTTATAAAAAGTGTTTCACACATTTTTTCAATAATAAGTTAAAATAGGCACACCTTTATAGTTCAAATTCTAGAGTCTAAAATATTATAAGAATAAAAGTTAGGTACTAATGATGAGAGTTGAAGTGAAGAGAGGAGAATCCTAGTTATCTAGTCTACCTCATAAAATAGTGGGGTCTAAAGTCTTCAAAGGCTGATTTCATCCATCATTATAGTATTTAACATTATTATCTTGGTTATCCTTTTTTTCGAAGACTGGAGGAACTCCCCCATAAACGTTAGTCCACATTACTCCCTTGCGTGCCATTGTGAATTATGAGGAGACTTGACCTCATGCCTAATACAAAAGTTCTTGCAAATCAAGCCAAGTCCCCAACCCTACTACCTTGATTGTCTAAATAGTGAGAAACAAATGTAGGAATGGAAAGGTCATGGCCAACCTTGCTAAGCATGGTCTCTTCTTACAAGTGATGGAGTGACATGTGAATGTAGATATGTGTTACATTTAAATTTCTTTCAGTAATTTTGATAAAATATTATAAGTAAGAAATATAAAATTCTTAATAATATATCTAATAATTTTTTGTTTTGTCTTGTTTTTAATCATACTTTATGTTTGGTATAAAATATGAATATTAAACATTTCCAATTAAAATAATCTATATAAGTATTATAAATGTATTCTATTTAATTTCAATAAAAAAAGTCTTTATAAGTAGTATAATAATGTGCTCCAACTAAATTTATTTATCATTTCATTTTGATAAATATTTTTATGTCTAGAATAATATATATATATATATATATATATATATATATATATATATATATATATATATATATATATATATATATATATATATATATATATATATATATATATATATATATATATATATATATATAGTTTGTACTTGATATAAAATAAAAAATAAAAAATAAATATTTTAGATTTATAATAATATTATAAATAAAAATTTATAATAACATATAAAATATAGTTAAAATTATTTAGAATATTTTATATTATTATTTTAAATAAAATCAATCTTTTTTATTTAAATTATTTTATATTATATAAATAATATTTTTAGCATTTAACTTGGTCCCTTCATTAGTCCTTGCATGATATCGTAGGGGACATTTATGCTGCAATCTAGGATGATCAAGTCACTCATGAAGCCTGAAGATCCATGTATTGTCTTTTCTATGATGATTTTTTATATATTTTTTGCTAGAAACACATTTCTATTTGCTTTTTATTGTCTAACTATCATTGATGTCAAACATTGTGGTCCAGAGGTGCTTTCTATGTAGTGTGAAGGTATTCGTTGATGACATGTTTAGGTTTATCTGATGGTCCAAATATGTTTAAAATTCATATGTTCAACTAGAAGAAATAAGGTTGTATGCTGGACTCGTTAGTGCTACGAAAACGTGGAAGACATGTATGTATTCAGTAGCTATAGAACATTGTAAGATAGGTATATATTTGGTGGTTATAGAAAAATATAAGATATGCATGTATTCAGTGCTCCAAATAATTGGAAGACATGTATGTATTCTAGAGATTATAAGTCTATTGGTTGTTATTACTTTTGAATTATAATATTTTATCCGGAAGTCAGTGGTTTGGTAATGGGGATATATAATTCAAGATGACATTTATTCAATTATCTTTTCTAGGAGGTTTTCACTCTAGAAATAAGAGTTGAATATGTGCATATATGATTTTTATTTTATTTAGGTTTTGGTCTTAGTTGTGGCATTTCCTGGTGATTCATAAAAAATGGTGATCTCAAAATTATGTTAGAAAGTGTTGTAGTTATAATTAGTTTGTGTTCTCGTCTAAAAATGTGTTGTGATCACTTTTGACATGGACAAGCTGGCAAGTGATATGGCATATGACTAGGAGATTGGATCTCACCATAGTGTATGGAGGCTTGGATATAGTTGGAAAGTTATGTAGTTCTTTGGTTAGTATGATCCTACATGTTTGAGATAACTATGGAAGTTGTTCCAATTATTGTGGATCTAGTAATGGGCCATGTGTATTATTTTCATGGTCCCTCTCTCTATCTAGGATTGGATCATGTTTCATGTTTTTGGTTCATGCATTGTATTTAATGTTTATATCTTATTCAGATGGGCTCATGTTATGTGTGACCTATGTATTTAATGTTTATCTCTTATCCAAATGGGTCCTAGTTATGTGTGATCTATTTTTGGTTTGGATACTTCTACCATGGGACCTTATTGTATTTTTTTGTTGATATAGGTAACTTGTAATTTGGTTTGTGCATAACTGACCTTGTTGTAAACACTGATGGTCTATCTTGATATGAGTACAATGTGTGTTTTTGCAAAAGTAAGAGTGATGAGTGTGAGAAAGTGAAGATCTATAAGAAAAGCTTCAAAAGAGAAGAGTTCAATTTACAAGGTTATTTTGTGAGGAAGAAAAGGAAAGGAGTGTCTGTTGTCATCCTGGATAGAGCTATGCAAAACAACTACATTATCAGGATAATAATGAATCTTTACATATATCTATTGAGAGGAGTTCTATGAATATTTTTCCTAGGACAATGAGCATTTGGTACATAATTTATCTTGCTACTTTAACAGTGAGTCTCTATTTGAAATTCTAGATTAGGGAGTTCTTATATATATTTAGTGTTGTATTAGCAGTGATTCTTTGGTTACAATTCCATAGTAGTGAGATCCTACTATCATTGTAATGAGACTATATATCAATGATTTATCCTTGTGTGCAAGTGCTCACCATGTTTTTTCCTAGTTTGGGTTTCTGCATATAAATCCTTGTGTTCATGTGTTGGTGTTTTCAGTTTATTGTTTTCTTAATAAGTTGTATTGTGGATAACATTAATGTTTGGTTATCTAAGTAAATTTTTTAGTTTATTTTGATTAACCCCTATCTCTCTCATAATATGGTGTGTGTTCATCAATTGGTATCAGAGAAAGGTTCTTCTTGTAGAAGCTTAACCACTTGAGGTAGATCTAAGATGTTGTAAAATCTGCACTATCAAGCTCTAATATTTGATGGCATAAATTTTCCTTGTTGGAAGGACATGATTGAAGAATATTTAAATGACCAATGTGCGGGATAGGTGATTGATGAGAAGAGACAAATTTTTTAACAAGTTAAAGTGTTTGTATTCCTAAGCGACAATTGATAAATCTTTGATCGATGTTGAGGTTGTGGTGGAATCGGTTGAGTTAGTCACTATATGGTGATTGTCTTCATGATTGGAGGTGATGATCTGGCATTACATTGTTCAATGCTAGCGTGTGGAGAAGATTCTAGAGGAAGCATGTGTTTAGCCAAAATGTGTTGACCCTTTGACACAAAATTCCATGTAAATCATTGTATTGATCGAGCATGGTATGAGAGACTGCACAACTACCTAATATAGATTGGATTCTCAAGGACAAATGACACAAGCAATCTGTACATGAAAGATGAAGAAGGTAAAGGAATCTTGTTAGCTAAGATCTTTGTAGATGATATTATATTTGGTGGACAAGATGCCTTGTGTAAGAAATTTTCAAATGAAATGCAAACTGAATTTGAAATGAGTATGTTTGGGGAGATCAAATTTTTTCTTAGTTTACAAGTATATTAGATGGAGAAAGGAATTTTCATCACCTAGTCTAAATATGTTCACGAGATACTGAAAACCTTTGGTATGGAAGATTCAAGGCCAATATGTACTCCCATGGCTACTAGATAAAAGTTGTCTAAAAATGATGATGCTGCAGAAGTAAATCAGACTTTGTACAGATCTATGACTAGAAAGCTACAATATGATGTATACAGTAGACTAGCTATTGCTTTATCTGTTGGGATAGTGGCAAGATTCTCTACCAATCCTAAGGAAACTCACATGATGGTTGTCAAAATAATAATGAGATATTTGAAAGGGACTATTGACTATGGATTGTACTACAAGAAACATGAAAAGTTTGAACTGAGAGTGTATACTGATGCTAATTGGCTAGGAAATGCGGATGATAAAAAGAGTACTAGTGGTGGAGATTTGTTTCTTGGATAGAGATTAGTTTCCTGGACAAGCAAGAAACAAAATTGCATTTCCCAATCTACTGTTGAAGCTGAGTATGTGGCTGTAGAAGTGAACTGTTCAAACTTGGTATGGATAAAGCAATTGTTAGTACCTACATGAAAGAAGAAATCACTAAACCAGTTGTCACTTTTTGTGACAACACAAGTGCTATCAACATCTCTAAGAATCCAATGATGCACACAAAGACCAAACACATTAAAATCAAGTATCATTACTTGAGAGAATTGGTACAAGATAAAGAGGTCTGAATGGAGTATGTGAATACAAAGGAACAACTAGCAGACATATTCACTAAAGCTTTACCTAAAGAATCTCATGAGTATCTGAGAGGTCAATTAGGGGTCCTTCCCCTACCTGACGATGCCTAGTCAAGCTAGGAGCACTGCATCAAATGTGCTGCAAAGAGTATTTAACAAGTTGATGTAGAGACAAGTCACACTTTAGGAGCAGCCTAGAGTTGTGAAAAGTATAGCAAAGCCAAGAATCAGTCATAAGAAAAGATGACAGAGGGAGAAATACTGTTTCTGAACTGAAAAGATGATATCTACATCTATAGGATGTATGTTTTAGTTGTTGCTTTGGCATTTTTGTTAAAGAGGGAGATGATCACAGATGAATACACATAATGAAATTTTCATGGAAGATCAAGTAAGAGGGAGAGATTTAGTGGACGATCATACAAGCATGGCTAATTGATTCTATATCAGAATGAAGCTAAGGATATTATAAATATTTTTGATAGACAAATAAGTTTTGGATTGGTTGGTAATTCATGTGATATTCATATGGTGTTGCCATCAATGCCAAAGAGGGAGATTGTTGGAAACTGCAATTGAAGCAATTGTTGTATTCTCATTGATGTCAAACCTTAACTAGTAAGACTGTTGCTATTTAAGAAAGTACTATATCTATTTGATTGTTGTGAAGGGGAAAGGAAAGGTTGGTAACAATAGCACCTAAGGAAAGGTTGAGTTATCTTGATACTTCAATGAGTACCTAATTATGTGGCACAATGATAAGATAATGTATTGTTTATCTAAGTATGAATGAAGACTAAACTGGTAGGCTTAGCTGAGCACAAATGAAGAAATCTAGTTTAAGTCGAGTGATGTTAGTGTCGACCAAGCTAGTATATGCCAAGTAAATTCAGTGTTGACTGAACATCAGTTAATTGCCGAGGAAGATAGTATTAGCCGAGGAAACAATTTTAGTGGTGACCGAGGTTTCTAATGAAGATCGAGGAGTTGAACACTGTATTGACCGAGCTTCAGTAATTTACATTTGAGGAAGAATTTAAATTTACAGCCGACATCATTGAATTCTTGGATTATGTAAAATGTGTTGACTTTATTTATTGATTGTACAAAAGTATTTAATGGATTGTAAAATATTTTATTGTAAATATATTAAGATATTTGAGATATTTCTAGAAGGATAGCTGAAGAACATAAAGTAGGAAGGATTCGATGAATCTAACCTAACCCTAAGATCTACAAAGGAGATTAAGCGGCAAAAGATGTATTGACCTAATTGAGGAAGTATTAAGGGAACCTAAGCTTGAGGTTAATAGATTAGAGGATGGTAGAAGTATTGTTGATGTTATTGACTGTACAAGCAGAGAAGGCTAAAGGAGAAGTGTTGTGATTGCTTGAAGAGAGTTCCAAGCAGATTAGTGATGGTGATGGTAAAGGTTCACAGTCAGTAAGCCAGCATATGTGTATAGAATTGGATCTGATATTTGTAAAGTGAGTTGTATGTTTTTCAGATCAATATTACTGCTACTTTCTAACCATTGTATCAGTCAAAATCCTTTTAACAAAGGTTGACCTAATAGTCATTTGTATAAATTCTTTGAACAAGGTTGCATTCTAATGGAGTGTATGTAAGTCCTATAACAAGGTGCACTTTTAACAGAGTGGTTTAAATCCTTTAACTAGCTCATACCTGATAGTGTGTTTGTAACCTTTGACAGGGTTGGCTTTTCACCGAGCTCACTCCAGAAGAGTGAACATAATAATAACATGTTACAAAGTGGTTTTTCCCAAATTGGGTTTCAATATAAATCCTAGTGTTGATACTTCTGTGAATGTTTTGGCTTGAACATTTCTGTGTTTTACAAGTTAGATACTATTGGATAAGTGGATTACATTGTTATATGTTTCTGTTATGCAATCAGTAATGACCGAGTAGCTGTTGCTTATTGGATCTGATTTGTAGAAGAGTTTTAAAGTTTGTTTTATACATCTGGACCTGAGAATAACTGATTCACCCCCCCTCTCTATTGTTCTAAATCATATTAACACTTTTTTACATTAAATATTATTTTGTGGCATGTTGGATTTGAGTGATATATTTGAAATTTAAATCCTTTTTAAATTTAGGGCTTGATTAAAAAAATTATTTGTTGATCATGTGTTGGGTAAAAGTGGTTGTACAGTGTGAGTTGTGATCAAGCCAGGGAAGAGTTAAGTGTGTTGAGAAGAGATTGTGTTCTTCAGTAGATCTAATAAGTAGAGGTAATTCTATTCTATAAATCATTCTTTCTATTGCTCCCTAAAAGTTGCAGAAGGTTAAATCCCTTAACCAAATAGATCTTAACAGATCTTTGTTGTAAATCCTCTAACGAGGTGAAACTTTGTCAAGTGTTGAAAGTCCTCTAAGAAGGCTACTCTTAATAGGGTAAAGGTCCTAATAGGACTAAGGCAAATCCCTTAATTGGATAGCACCTAACAGTGTTGTTGTAAACTCATAATAGGGTTGAGCTCCTCACATGGCGTACTTGAGAAGAGTGCATCATTTAGTGGGTAATAATTCTCACTGTTGCTTTCTCTTGATGATAGGAGACAAATATGTGTGTCAACTTTGTGGATGGATTTTCATGTTTATGATTTTAATTTGTTGTAATTAAGGTTAATCTTGTGAATGTCGGTTTAAGTTTAAGAGGTTAAAAAGATAGATTATTTGGTAGATTATTTACTGATTCACCCCCCTCCCCCCCCTCTCAATAATCTGATCTTAGGACTAACAAATGAAGCATATTGGGCCATAAAAGATGGTTAAATAGAAGGAATGAACATGGGAGGGGGGAATAGGTACCAGTGCATATTTGAAATAAAATTCCCCAACATTTTATTTTTTTATAAAAAATAAAAGATACATCCTTCCATAGATATAAGGGCCCTATTAGAGTAGGCCAAAATTGGTCAAAAAAGAAGCCCTCATGTGATATTCGGAGCTGGTAACTAGTATACTAGATTGTATGTATGGTACAATCATAGGATAACTAGATACACTTATGCACCGTAGAGGCAATGGATCCCATGGAGATGAGATAGAGAATATGTATCTTGACTTAAAATAGGTTTGAATATAGGATGACAATAAAGGTTGCAAAAAATACCTTGGGTCCTATGTGGACTGTCAAGGTAGTTGACCCTAAAGGGGGAAGTGATAGCCCATCATGAGCTCTAATGGATGCTAATCATATATGATACCACACATGATGTAACTCATTATTAAAGATTATGTCCTATATGATAATATACATGCAAAATGTATCCTCAATCATCACATATATGAAAATGGTGTCATTGACCAGTGCTAGATTATAGAGAGTAGAAGGCTCTCCACTATAAATGAAATTAAGAAAGGTGAATTTTATATCCCTGGGTGAACCCACAATAGTGGGTGATGCTTTTTTGCCTAAACAAATACTAAACTCTACAATTTGAAAAAAACTTTTAGATTTAGATGCATATTGTCCTTAAACCATTTGAAATCGGAAGATGAAGTAAATTAGAGTCTTTTAGGATTTCTGTCTGTATTTTAAATAAATAAATATATATTTTATTTTTGAATTGATTTGAATTATTTTTTCTTTCTCCCATGAAAACTGGTATGTTGTTGAAAATGTCATTTTCAAAGAGTTACATGGTTTTCATAGAGCATTTTTTTTTTCTTTCTAAAATAGATATCAATGTGCTTCTTTCAAATTTAGTTTTGTAACATCCATACGGAGGGCATGAAATTGATTTGATGATATTATCATGATTATTGCATATTTTATTAATGTTTGAAGTTGACTAAACTGTAATTTTGACATACCTTGACTATAGAGCTTATAACTTTTTGTGTATTTGTCCAATTTTATTTTTATTTTTTTTATAGAAAGATAACTTCAATACCTAGGGCATAGATATTTTATATATATTTTTTCTCTCATTTACTAATTTTCCATAAGCGTCAAACATAGAGGTAGACATACAGTGAAATATCTATGTTTAGTAAAACTAAAAATACAAAGTCATAATAAACTTAATATACATTAACATTATAATCGTTGGAAAGATTTTTCTTAGTAGTACCTTACTACATAGATAGGTTTGTCAAATGGATTCATTTGATCTACCAAAAGATAAAGTTGAAGTTATTTTTTGTCAACATTCTAATAGGTGTGAAGGTGACTCCATTGTAGATATGAATGAGGAGTATAGATGTTATTGTGGACAAGGCTTTTGAGGATACCTATTTTGAAAAGACTCAAGCCAAACAAACATTAGATTTTAACCTAGCATGAAATCAATCCAAAACAAAGAAAACTCTAAACTAAACCACCTCAGATAGAGCTTAAACAGGTGCGCCCATGCACTGTTTGATTTGCTCTTGCTTAAGGGGATTTGGGTGTGCTCTCTAAGCACTTGGAGCATACTCTAATGCATTCTAAGATGATTTGAGACTCATGAAAACCCCAAAAATGACACAATAATGGGTAGAACACCCAAAATTGCCCCTAAGGCTTCAAAAACTCAAATAAGATACTTTAATGGAGATTTGAGCTACATGATGCTTATGCTAAGATTGTCATTAACCAAATAGAGATGTGATAATGATTATATGCTATGCAAAACAATAAAATGAACTATGTTAATCCATTATTGCTAAGCTATGATGTGTTTTAATAAATCTTGAAAATGATGAAAACTAACAATTAGTATTGATTATGCTAAAGCTAAAAGTAAAAGAGCATGATAACAATGCATTGAAGATGAAAGACTAAGCTAATGAATTTTCTCTTGGAAGGAGGAGCATTTATACGATTTGGGAAGGAAGAATGAGTGGCCAAAATCAAAATCCTTAAGAGAGGTCAAGATTCATTCAAAGGGGAGCACATGGATTGTGCTAGTTCAGAGCCACCTCCTTATGACAAGTGTCACAAGGGCATTGGGTTGAAAGATGGGAGGAATGTGCACAATTTGAGAAATGTGCCTAAGGTCAAAGGGTGTAAGAAAGGGGTGAGGGGCTTCTTAAATGCATCATAAATGCATGTAAGAGGGATAAGGCGGCTTTAAATGCATTTAATGCATGTAAGAAAAGTTTTTAGAAGTTTGTTGACTTTGGGTTAAGCTTAGGAGTTTGCTAACCTTGGTTAGGGAATGTGACAGGATTAGGGGGGAATTAGGATTAGGATTAGGGGGACAAGGATTAAAGACTTTCTAGAAGAGTTTAGAACTTCCTTAGGATAAATATAGATTTTAGGAAATAGATAAAGATTTATTTATTTCCATGGTTTAGTTTTGAGAATATTTATTAAAAATGAATTTAATAAATATGAGGATTAAATATTTAATCTTAATTAAATATTTTGAGTTGGGATTAGGGTTAGAAAATGATGGGATTAGCCTTTAATCGAAATTAAAGAAAGATTAGAAGATTCTGGAAGAGGTTAGTGGTCTTAAGGAAATTGGCCAAGTTTTGGGCAAAAAATAAATAAATTATTTATTTTGAAATTTTTGGTCAATTTATTAATTAAATAATTAATAAATAAGGAGATAATGTTTAAATAAGATTTAAACATTTTTGGGAGGGATTTCTTAATTAAATATTTTTAATTAAGATAAAGGGATTTAATGATATAAAAATAAATTAATTAATTAATTAACAAATGATGATGTCATCAAGGATTTTTAGAAAATAAAAATATTTTATTTTCTAAAGGATTTTTAGGTGTCTATATTTTGCCCCTCTTTGATGTGATGCCGCAAGTGGCATGGTGTCAAAGACAAGAAAATAAGATGCCGCAAGCTAGAATTTAGAGGAATGATGGGTTGTGCCCCCTCAAAAAAATAACGCAAGGAGTAAACGTTGTGGAATTTTCTCGAAAGGAAACAAAGAAGGAAGGACTAAAAGAAGAAGGGAGGATAAATAACTAGACTTCCAAGAGCAAAGATGCATGAGTGCGAGATGAGATGGAAATATAAAATGCAGGATGCAACTACATGAAAAGATGCAAGATGCAAGATTAATCTATATGATGCAAGATGGGGGATTTAGGGAGCTCCATGCTTTGGATCTTTTGAGAGCACAACCTAGTTTGATATAACAATGCTAGAGATCTGCCAAGGGTACTGGGATCACAAGGCCTTGTCACCAACGTTGCAAAGGACTGACGCTAAAAAGACATGCAAGGTTACCCCAACATCACACATGAAACCCGAAGGAGGCATGGTGTAAACGATGCTGAAGAAACCAAAAACACACGACTGACTCACAGGCAGAAGTAAAAGATCAAAAGACCTTGCCCCAGAGTGTCCTCATTCGCTGCACACCATGATATAAAGGATCATGGTGAGTTTGAGTAGAGAACAACGAGAAGCCATAAAAGATTAACAAGACCCAAAGGACAAAATCTAAGGTAAAAATGATAACTCCAAAAGACAACCTTTGCAAAGGAGAGAGATTGATTTAATTGATGGAAAGAAGATTGGTCTAAACATGTGGAAGGATGCATCGACACGGACCTAGTGTGCTTGGTGGAAGATTAGGTCAGACAGGAAGGATACAATTGAGGGGACCCGTGATTAGGCTTAGGTCAGACAAAACAAAAGCATACATTTGTGCTGACCCGATGCTGATGGGGAGAATGCTTTGTTGCTGATTGGAAAATGATGCGGTTCAAAGATAGTCATGATGATCAAGGATAGTCGATAATCGATGTTGCTGAAGTGCAAGGCTGGGTAGGACAAGGTTTTGATCAAATGCTGCCGCAGGACTAACAAGGATATGTACAACAAGATGTGAGGATATTTACAATGGATATGTACAGAAGCTCAAGATTAGGATGTACAAAGAACTTGGGGGTGAAGCTAAAACTTCAAAGATATGCAAGATGATGCCCTAGTGGGGCTAGAAGGCCAAGATAGACTGATGGATGGATGTGTCCTAAAATGACATAGATTTGGGAAGGACATATCCCAATTATGATGATTGGATTGAGATCAAGGCTTGCTACAAGACTAAGGATGTGATTTGATCGGTTGGCTTGATCTTGGATGTTGGATAGCTAGAGGATGTGGATAGGATTGGAAGATGTTGGAAGATTGCTAGCAATAGTTGGATATGGATGGATGGCATTAGGGGGGGGAATTAGGATTAGGATTAGGGGCACAAGGATTAAAGACTTTCTAGAAGAGTCTAGAACTTCCTTAGGATAAATATGGATTTTAGGAAATAGATAAAGATTTATTTATTTCCATGGTTTAGTTTTGAGAATATTTATTAAAAATGAATTTAATAAATATGAAGATTAAATATTTAATCTTAATTAAATATTTTGAGTTGGGATTAGGGTTAGGAAATGATGGGATTAGCCTTTAATCGAAATTAAAGAAGGATTAGAAGATTCTGGAAGAGGTTAGTGGTCTTAAGGAAATTGGTCAAGTTTTGGGCAAAAAATAAATAAATTATTTATTTTGAGATTTTTGGTCAATTTATTAATTAAATAATTAATAAATAAGGAGATAATGTTTAAATAAGATTTAAACATTTTTGGGAGGGATTTCTTAATTAAATATTTTCAATTAAGATAAAGGGATTTAATGACATAAAAATAAATAAATTAATTAATTAACAAATGATGATGTCATCAGGGATTTTTCAGAAAATAAAAATATTTTATTTTCTAAAGGATTTTTAGGTGTCTACATTTTGCCGCTCTTTGATGTGATGCCGCAAGTGGCATGGTGTCAAAGTCAAGAAAATAAGATGCCCCAAGCTATAATTTAGAGGAATGATGAGTTGTGCCCCCTCGAGAAAATAACGCAAGGAGTAAACGTTGTGGAATTTTCTCGAAAGGAAACAAAGAAGGAAGGACTAAAGGAAGAAGGGAGGATAAATAACTAGACTTCCAAGAGCAAAGATGCATGAGTACGAGATGAGATGGAATGTAAAATGTAGGATGCAACTACATGAAAAGATGCAAGATGCAAGATTAATCTATATGATGCAAGATGGGGGATTTAGGGAGCTCCATGCTTTGGATCTTTTGAGAGCACAACCTAGTTTGATATAACAATGCTAGAGATATGCCAAGGGTACTGGGATCACAAGGCCTTGTCACCAATGTTGTAGAGGACTGATGCTAAAAAGACACATAGGGTTCCCTAGTTTCACACATGAAACCCGAAGGAGGCATGGTGGAAACGATGCTAAAGAAACCACAAACACACGGATGACTCATAGGCAGAAGTAAAAGATCAAAAGACCTTGCCCCAGAGTGTCCTCATTCGCTGCACACTATGATATAAAGGATCGTGGTGACTTTGAGTAGAGAACAACGAGAAGCCATAAAAGATTAACAAGACCCAAACAACAAAATCCAAGGTCAAAATGATAACTCCAAAAGACAACCTTTGCCAAGGAGAGAGATTGATTTGATTGATGGCAGGAAGATTGGTCTGAATGTGTGGAAGGATGCATCGACACAGACCTAGTGTGCTTGGTGGAAGATTAGGTCGGTCAAGAAGGATACAACTGAGGGGACCTGTGATTAGGCTTATGTCAGACAAAATAGAAGCATACATTTGTGTGGACCCAATGCTAATGGGGAGAATGCTGTGTTGCTGATTGGAAAATGATGCTGTTCAAAGATAGTCATGATGATCAAGGATAGTCAACAATTGATGTTGCTGAAGTGCAAGACTGGGTAGGACAAGATTTTGATCAAATGCTACTACAGGACTAACAAGGATATGTACAACAAGATGTGAGGATATTTACAATGGATATGTATAGAAGCTCAGGATTAGGATGTACAAACAACCTGGGGGTGAAGCTAAAACTCCAAAGATATGCAAGACGCTGCCCCAGTGGGGCTAGAAGGCCAAGATGGACTGACGGATGGATGTGTCCTGAAATGACATAGATTTGGGAAGGACATATCCCAATTATGATGATTGGATTGAGATCAAGGCTTGCTACAAGACTAAGGATGTGATTTGATCGGTTGGCTTGATCTTGGATGTTGGATAGCTAGAGGATGTGGATAGGATTGGAAAATGTTGGAAGATTGCTAGCAATAGTTGGATATGGATGGATGGCATTGGATTGCATGAAAGGTAGCCTATAGCTAGATACCAATGACAATGGAAGATACCAAGTGATGGCGATGGAGGAAATGCTTAGGATGAGGATGATGGAATTGCTAGGAGATTTGGATGGAGGAAGATTTGGATTTGGATGGAAGAACGCTTGAGGATTGGATAGTGGAAGATTTGGGGAGATTGGATGGTGGATTTGCTTGAGGATTTGGGAGAGGGAAGATTTTGGATGAAAGATAGTCTCCAAGGAATATGTTACTAAGGAATAAGATGCCCCCTGCTTAGGATAGTTCATTCATTCAAAGGCAGTAGGATGGGGTACGATTGGACAGTAGATATGCCGACAATAGGATGAGGAAGGTAGGTGGAGGCTAGGATGAATGGATTGGATAGAGGACATGTACCTGAAAGGTGTGATGGATGCCAAGAAAGTGCCCAAAAGCATGTATACCTGGTAGTCTTTGTTCTTGTCATCAAGATCCAAAGGAGGATGAAGGAGGTGAGAGACAAATGGGATGGAGGAGATGTTGGATAAGAGGTGATAGAAGGGAATGACCCCCAACTGCAGAAAGGAATTGGGGGGAGGCCTACGCATGATGCCTGTTTGCCAGGTTTTCATCATGGTACTTGTCCAAGGCGCTTGAATTGCCAAGTTTTCACCATAGGATGAATGTTTTTCTCTTTTCTTTTCTTTTTTGATACTTTTCTCTTGATTTTTCCAAATTTTTATGGATTTTTCTAATTTTCTGCTGACTTTGTGCTGATCTTTCACTGATATGCTGATTGATTTCTAACTTGTTGTTGATTCTCTAATTTGGTACTACCTTCTGATTTGATGATGACCTTTTGTTTGATGTTTCACTGATATTCTGATGTTGTTGCTGACTTTTTTCGTTGATCTTCTAATTTTCTTGGATGTTGGTACAACTTTATTGGGATGGAGGGATTATGCAAAGGCATGGATAGGATGGGGTAAATGGGAGATATGGTGGTAGAAATTGTTTGGATGGAAAGATGGAAAGTGATCATGATAGGGAGATGCTATCAGGACCAAGATTGGCACATGTTGTGGGGAAGGTGGATGAAGTGGATAGGATGTGGAAGATAGAGGTGGATGTGATGGAGGATTTATGCTAGGAGATTTCAGATCTTTGGGACCCAAAATAGATTTAGGAGATGGAGGAGAAGATTGAGTAGCTAGGGGATTAGAAACTTTGGATGTCATTATGGATGTTTCTTTTAGATGCATTACATCTTTTTGCTTTGGGATCCACATCATTTTTGCTTTAGCTTTGATGGGCCTTTGTGGCCATTGGTATGCATCAGCTTTTCCTTTTGCTTTGCTGAGCCTTAGTGGCCATGTAGTAAATTTTTCTTGTTCTTTGCTAGGCCTTTGCAGCCATTGGGATGCTTTGGATTGCGTGATTGGATTTTTCTTGGGTTGAGCATGTCGTTTAGACTGGACATGACAATCTTTGGATTTTTGTGGATATTTCCCTTCATATGTCTTGGATATGGCATCCAAATTACAAGGAGCATTGGAATATATATGAGGAGATGTGTGGGATAAAGAGATGGAAAAGGATTGGCAAATAGGAGATATGGGCATGTGCCTTTGTTGATCTTGACTAGGGATGCTTGCATTTTGGATGAAAGACTGAGTAGGATAAGATGGGGGATGATATTTTGGGATGTAAGGTCCCAAAATGGATTTAGCATGTGAAGGATATGAGCTAGTAGATTTTGGGACATAGGGACCCAAAATGGATTTGGAGGATGAAGGAGGAATGTGATAGGTTGTCCTGGGCTGTAATGATGGAGGAGGAGGAATACCATTGTATGCTTTGGAGGAATGATGGGGAGATGTGATGGTGTTTTTGGATGGATGCTTGAATTTAGCTTTAGCTGTACCAACATTTCTAGAGGAAGAGCCTTCTTCTGATGTGTGACCAATGCCACATAACTTTGGATGTTTCTTGTCTTGGATAGGCTCCAGATTCCCTTGTTCATGGATGCCTAGGCCTTTGCCTTGATAATTCAATTTCTTGAGTATTTTATCCAAACAAGGATATTTCTGACTTGGGGAATATGATAAACATCTAGTTTCTGGTTTCCTAATGGAAGATATGGAACTTATTGCTTCTACTTCAAGTGGGTTACCTCTGACAAATGTAAGTGGTCCAAGAGGATAGAGTGATGGCAGTGGGACAATTCGGATCGGAGGATCCTCAAGAGGAGAGGATGGGATGATGGGATCTTGACTGGGATTGGGAGATAGTAACAATTCTTGAGATGGAGGAATAGGGATTGTAGGATCTTGGATTGGAAGAATTGGGATTGTAGGATTTTGGATTGGGGGTGATGGAAGCAATAGAACATGTGATGGGGGAAGTGAAGGGATTGGATTTTGATTTTCTTCTGTCAGTATTTCAACATGCTTTTGGACAAGATCTTGACATGGTAGATTTTGTGTGGATAGAGTGATAGGGGATGTATGGATGGACTCTTTAGCGGGGGTGGATGGAAGGATGGGAGATTCTGTAGCTGTGATGTTTGGAAGAAGGAAGAACTCTTCAGATGGTATGGACGAAAGGATGGAAGATTCTGTAGCTGTGATGGCAGGAAGAAGGGTGAACTCATGAGGCTCATCATATATGCTTTGGATGATGCTAGGAGGAGGTGATGTTGGTGGGGATTGGATGGAGACTTCAGATGGAAGGGACTCAATGATGCTAGGAGATGGAAGAGAATCAATGAGTGGGAAGTATGGAAGATTGATAATAGATGGGAGTGATGGATGGGCCTCTTTAATGATGGCTTCACATGAAGGATTGAAATGGCTTGGCTCTTCAACTTTAGGAGTGGGATTTGTTATTGGCTTCCTTGTGAAACTCCTTGGAGACTTTCATGGTGAAAAAGGATTGGAATGTGGAGGAGCTGGAGAGCTAGGATAGTTCTCACATGAAGGTGGGGTGGAAGATTTTGAACTTTCTTGAGGGGATGATGGTGCTGAAGAGGTAGAGGTGATGGATCGAGGTATGGGATATGAAGCGGTTTGAAGGATACACTTTGCTTGTGGGAGGGGATTTTTGGAAATGTGGTTTGGAATAGAAAATGGTGGATTGAGATAGGATGGAGGATTGGGGAAAAGGATTGGAAGACTTGGTGTTTGGTTTTGAAAAGGTTTTGGAGGATAAGTGGATAGAGGTTTTAGATAAGGGAAGTAGCGTGAAATGTTTTGAGGGGATGGTGGTGATTGGGATATGACCATAGCAGGAGATGGAGGTATGAAGGATGCATATGGAGGATGTGTAGGTTTAAGATAGGGATAAGTTGTGGATGGATAAGATAATAGATTTGCCTTGCTGAGGACATGAAAGGGAGTGCTAGTGGATAAGCGTGAAGGCATGATAGGATATTTTGGAGGAATGATTGGATGCTGGGGGATGTTTGGAGAAAACTTGCTAAGATTTTCAAAATATGCATCGTGATCTACAAGGATTTCATCATCTTTGGGATAGGATGGATTGAGGGGAAAGACATAATAACCAAACTCATCATAATAGTTTTGAGACACACTGACTTGTGAATGAATCGAATAGGAATGAAGGATGAAGATGGATTGGAAGACTAAGACTCAGATTGGGATGACTGACAGGATCAGACTAGGATTGGATTTGGCTTAAGATTGGAAGAAGACTGACTCTAGAGGAAGATAGATAGGGAAATGGGGGATGACCAAGATGACTCTACTAACCTAGGATAGGAGGAAAGGATGAAAAGACTGGATTGAATATGACTGGAAGACCATGATTTGAGATTCTGAAAGCTTTGGACATTTTCTGGATTTTGGGAGGATTTGGACTGACATGGTTGTTCTGAGTATCATGAACCAAGTTGTAGATCAATTTGATGTTTTTCCAATGGCAAAGGATAGATTTCAACAAAGATTTTCAGAAAAGAAATCTCCACAAGGGACAAAGCAACCTTGTGGGATACAAACAAGATAACTAACTTTGATAAAGATTTGAAAAGTGTACGTTTCAGCAATGTTTTCATGAAGTTTTGACTGTCAAGCACTTCAAGAAGATCTACCTAAGGAAGGTGAGTATCAAAATCCTTGCCCACAGCTTGGTACCCCCTAAAAGGGAATACAAATGGTGAGTAATCTTGAGGTGATCCGGTAAACCCCTTGGAATCGGTCCTTGCACAAGGATTTTGATACTTTTAGATGTAGATAGGGTAGCCTCTATTTTATTAGGTTTGTAATAGTTTCATGGAGTCTCCATACCCGGTTATGCTAACCGCCCGTGACTCACTTAAGAGCCTAGCCAACAATGCTGGGGGAGGAATATTTACCATCCCTAGACATTTGCATTTGGCACAAAACACCTGTAGATTAGGAGATATAAGTGAGTACTTTTTTCCTTCACTTTATTTATATACCAGCCGGGGGGGATACCAGTTTGAGGTCATTCTCCGAGGAGGAAGCGCTTTTCTCCCTGGATAGACCTCGCTAAAAGTAGAACAAGTGAACTTGTCCGAGTCCAAATGTTCTACGTTGCTTACTTTAACAAGGATTTACAGAAAATGAAAGCTCCTAGATACACATCAAGCAAGTTGTTCTTTTCCCAAAATTGATTAAGTGTGATTGAATTGAAAATTTGAAGACACGTGTTTAAGATTTGATTTGTTCTTTCTCCAAAAAGTAAGCGATTTGAGCGATTGCAAGTTCTTTCTTTGATCATTCAAGATTGAGATTGGCGTGTTATTTTAAGAACTTTGAAGTGCTTTGTTTTGATCCTTTAAGGCATTCAAGATTTGATTATGCGTTTGCTTGAACTGAAAAGGAAGGAATAGAGATTTTTTTCTTTTAATGCATTCAAGAGTGTGTTTGATTTTCAAAATGACAATGACTCTTAGGACTTAGCTTCATTCCTTTAGTTTCATTCAAGATTTGTTTTGACCTTTGCTTTGATTTTTTAGCTCCAAAAGACAAGTTCCTAATTTAGCTTTAATGCATGAAATTTGAAAAAGAAGGCATTCAAGATTTTTATAAAATGAATTTAGTTTTTAAAAAAAACAAAGTTTTTAAGATTGATTTTAGGAACTTTTGCATGCATTTTTAGGATTGATTTTGAATATTTTTAGAAATGAGATGCAAATTTGAGGTTCTCTTTTTTTTTAAGTATCCAAAACTTGAAATATTCCTAATTTTTGCATGAATGCATCTAAAACCTTCATGTTGCAAGGATGCAAATGTTTTCATTGATTTTTCTTGTTTGTTAGAACAAATTTTGCAAATTTTAGTCCTTAACGCATTCAAGAATGATTTGGGGGTTCATTTTAAGCACTAAAACAAGGTGTGTATGATTTTGCTTCCTTATGGATTTTTTTAAGAAAAAATGGCCAAGATCCCGCAAGAAGAAGAAGAAGAAGAAGTAGATAGAATAGAAGAAGAATAAAGACAAGAAGAGGAAGAAGAATTTGAAGTGCTCCGTCCACCTATAAGCTTGAAAAATCTGAAAACACTCCAAAATCCATCAGAATGTTTGCAAAGAACCCGCGAAGTGGGTCCCACCGGGCGTGCTAGAATGTGGACAAGGCTTTTGAGGATACCTGTTTTGAAAAGATTCAAGCCAAACAAACATTAGATTTTAACCTAGCATGAAATCAATCCAAAATAAAGAAAACTCTAAACTAAGCCACCTCAGATAGAGCTTAAACAGGTGCGCCCATGCACTATTTGATTTGCTCTTGCTTAAGGGGATGTGGGTGTGCTCTCTAAGCACTTAGAGGATACTATAATGCATTCTAAGATGATTTGAGACTCATGAAAACCCCAAAAATGGCACAATAATGGGTAGAACACCCAAAATTGCCCCTAAGGCTTCAAGAACTCAAATAAGATACTTTAATGGAGATTTGAGCTACATGATGCTTATGCTAAGATTGTTATTAACCAAATAAAGATGTGATGATGATTATATGCTATGCAAAACAATAAAATGAACTATGTTAATCCATTATTGCTAAGCTATGATGTGTTCTAAGAAATCTTGAAAATGATGAAACCTAACAATTAGTATTGATTATGCTAAAGCTAGAAGTAAAAGAGCATGATAACAATGCATTGAAGATGAAAGACTAAGCTAATGAATTTGCTCTTGGAATGAGGAGCATTTATAGGATTTGGGAAGGAAGAATGAGTGGCCAAGATCAAAATCCTTAAGAGAGGCCAAGATTCATTCAAAGAGGAGCACATGGATTGTGCTAGTTTAGGGCCACCTCCTTGTGACAAGTGTCACAAGGGCATTGGGTT
The DNA here is from genome assembly GCA_027943335.1 of Chamaecyparis obtusa. Classification (NCBI taxonomy): domain Eukaryota; kingdom Viridiplantae; phylum Streptophyta; class Pinopsida; order Cupressales; family Cupressaceae; genus Chamaecyparis; species Chamaecyparis obtusa. Next base: position 1,855,272 of record BSBK01002019.1, on the reverse strand, counting down.
GAAAGATGAGAGGAATGTGCACAATTTGGGAAATGTGCCTAAGGTCAAAGGGTGTAAGAAAGGGGTGAGGGGCTTCTTAAATGCATCATAAATGCATGTAAGAGGGATAAAGAGGCTTTAAATGCATTTAATGCATGTAAGAGAAGTTTTTAGAAGTTTGTTGACTTTGGGTTAAGCTTAGGAGTTTGCTAACCTTGGTTAGGGAATGTGACAGGATTATGGGGGGGAATTAGGATTAGGATTAGGGGAACAAGGATTAAAGACTTTCTAGAAGAGTCTAGAACTTCCTTAGGATAAATATGGATTTTAGAAAATAGATAAAGATTTATTTATTTCCATGGTTTAGTTTTGAGAATATTTATTAAAAATGAATTTAATAAATATGAGGATTAAATATTTAATCTTAATTAAATATTTTGAGTTGGGATTAGGGTTAGGAAATGATGGGATTAGCCTTTAATCGAAATTAAAGAAGGATTAGAAGATTCTGGAAGAGGTTAGTGGTCTTAAGGAAATTCGCCAAGTTTTGGGCAAAAAATAAATAAATTATTTATTTTGGGATTTTTGGTCAATTTATTAATTAAATAATTAATAAATAAGGAGATAATGTTTAAATAAGATTTAAACATTTTTGGGAGGGATTTCTTAATTAAATATTTTTAATTAAGATAAAGGGATTTAATGACATAAAAATAAATTAATTAATTAATTAACAAATGATGATGTCATCAAATTTTTTTCAGAAAATAAAAATATTTTATTTTCTAAAAGATTTTTAGGTGTCTACAGTTATATCGATGTTTTTTTATCTAAGAGGCTTTGAGATAACCATTTGTAATTAATTCCTTCAAATGGAACCTCTCAAAGCTTAAATCATCATATTTTATAAAAAAATATGTTCTTTTTAAGAAAAAATCAGCATGTCTAAAAAAGTGTAACCCACTATTGTGGGGTCACCCCCCTAATAAATGCCCTCTAATTAAGTGGATTTATGGGAGTGATCCTCACCATCTTGATGAAGGGACTATCATTCAATAAAGGGGAAGATAATGATGATCTATAAATTGAGTCTAGAGAGTGTGGTGGAGAATGATCCGTGTAAATATAAAGCTCACTCTTTGCTTGATCCATTGATTTTTTTTCCTTTTTCTTCCTCACATTAACCCATATGGAATTTTTTTTATGTCATATTGACCTAAATGTCAAAGTAACACAAAGTGCTCAATATTATGACAAGGAACATAATGGTACTGACAAAACATTAATCCGTCATACCAATGAGGGCATTAGCTATTATCACGGAGAGCTAAAATCTAGGGAAGAGTCACTAGGTTTCCATTTAACAAATTTTGTATAATGCTCACATGAAAATCAGACAACTTAGTGAATGTTTTCTTCAATTATGTTTTTGTGAAAAAAAACATTTCTCTCCATGGTTTGTAGGAATGCAATGAAATTAGCCATAATCGTATTCTTTTGCGGCCCACCCAAGGATGATTTTCCTCCATAGGAATTCAAACAAGAATCCTTGAATTAAGGCATGGTGTGCTAATAATGTGTCAAAGCACTGGAAAGAGCATGAAATAAGGGTACCAATTTAGAGAAAGCTTCTCCCTTAGTATCACCTATAGATTTTTTATGAACAACTCTAGAGATCACCATTAGGTAATACATAGGGGACGTTTTTGGAAGTAGACCAATACTTGAAGAGATAAAATTAGTTATTTTTTCATTCAATTTTTTATTGTAATCAACAAGGTAAAAAAATAGTGACGTTTTTGCCTATGTTAGCCTAGATTTGAGTAAGGAAAGCATCTACCAATTGATTGAAAGTGTTAATAGATTAATTTGAAAAGGAGATATACCGCTGCATTGTGGTTCCTTTGAGGGATTATGATAATAGCTTAAGTAACATATAGTATAATGTATGGTAATAACTATATAGAGTAAAAAAGGAATTAATGTGGAGATGTGGGTCTCCATAACTACTATACGTATCAAATTTTAGGGAATCAATACCCTACAAGAGTGGAGTATTTAGTACTTGAATGGAAATTATATTACAACAATAACAAAAAGTAAGCCCAAACTTTGATTAGTTTTAGTAGACAAGTAAGTAATATATTGATGTAATTGACGCATATTTTACAATATTGTATTGAGAATAGGATTATGAGGTAGGGGAGGTTGAGGTGGATTACTTATGCTTCTGGGGAAGTAGAAGATCAATAAACACCTAGGAAAAACCCAATATTGATACTATTTTTTTTGAATTATATCAAAAAGTGGCTTTTCTCACATTAACACAAGTCCTATGTTGTTGGAAAATGAGTTAACACTAGGAGTTGGCTCTAACATATGTACATACACCTTGGGAATAACAATGCCAAATTGTGGACTAATGGCATAAGACTCATTTTCATTGGAGTATAGTGGAATAAGAGATACATGGGTACCTACAATCTATCCTAGTGACATTAGCACCTCAAGCCCTTGTTTATCTAAGATTACTAATCCTCTCAGTGTACTCATAGTGGACCTAGATTCAGAATGAACCTCTTATTTTTTGAGAAATCCTTAAATGTTTAAAAATTTGTCCTTGAGAGACTAAATATGGTCAAATTATATAGTAAGAGAATGCCCATGATCTACTGTGGAAGGATATTTTTTAGAAGATTTTGTTGGAGTATAATTCTTGGACCTGGATATAGGAGAATTTTTAACTCCTAATATTAGACCATTGAAGAAATGTGATAAAAAAAGGTCATTGTGATCCATATTCCTAGCAAACATTGATACTAGTCTAGGTGCACTATACTAATTTGGACTAATAGTAGGTCTCAAAGATCTTCTTAGGACAGTTCTTGGAATGTCTGAGTTGTGAAGCTCATAGAAGAAATTCATAACAATGAGAGAGACACTTTGAAGAGAAATTGAGTTTCAAAAGGTTCACGTTGGGCTCACAAAAATATAGAGAATGAAATTTTGTACCCTCGTGATTGCTGAAACCTCGAGTAAAAAAAACCCTCATGCTAACTAACTATAATAGAACTCTAGTAACCTAGGGTGATCATGAAAATTGGATTGATGATGGTGTATTTTAAAGTTTAAATGATATATTTTGTAAAGTGCAAGAATTAATTTAACTAAACAAGATCTATAAATTGAAAAAAAATGACCATTAGAAATGAATCAAATATCTGTGGAATTAACTACCAGGCTTTGAAAGTTCACTCTTTCAAACAATCGTACAAGATTGGGATGATAGTGTGGATGTAGGAAGTATTTTCATAATTATTTTTTCCTATACATGTAGTGCACAAAATCCCAAAAAACACCCCTAATGAAAATAAGTAATTGATAAAAAGAAAACTACATCCATAACAAAAAGAAAGGGATACAATTACATAATGAAAACAACATAAAGTAAAGGAAGAAAAGGAATAGAAATTAATCATATTGAAGGAAGTACAAGAATCTCATGAGCTCCTCTCTTTACTCCTCCAAAAACCTATACAAAAAATGAAACATGATGGGGGTTGTTTGGAGACATGCCTCAATCAAGTTCCTACTTTGGTGTTTCTAACTCCACAACATCCTGATAGATAGATAGTTGATGATAAAAACCAAGAAGATGATAGACAAGTAATAGCCAATGAAATTACAAGAGAACAATTTTAAGATATTATGAAATGCTAAACAAAATAAAATAGAGTGAGATGAGAGACTTGTGTTTGAAGCCACAAAGGAATATCTCAATGGAATGAAGGTGAGATGATGAAGGTGACAATGTTGCAATGTTTTGAAGACCAAAGGCCAAGAATGTTGTATGGAACTTGTCTCAATGTAGGAATGAACTCAACAAAGTGTAATAATTATGTAGAAGGAAGATAAATGATAAGAGATATTTAGAGAGTATCTAGGAAGACCAAATGAAGCTCAAAGATCATCTTTTAAGCCAATTAAATGATTCTCTAAAACATTGGTGGATTGTTGTGAGAGGTATTACATTGTAGGGGGTAGTAGTTGTAACATCTCAATGGTGCACTACATGCATAGATATGTTTGGGATGAGTGCATGCCACACCAACATCTTTGTAACACACACACATCTTATGTCGACCAGCCTGTGTGATCAAGAATCTAGGCAAAAAAGGGCAAGGGAGACGAAGGGAAGAGGATGCTTATGTAGAATTTTCTTTTTGTCTTAGATATGAGCATCACATAATGGTAAATTACACATGGTATACATTTACAACACTATAATAATAAATGAAATAATAATTTGTTTTGATAGTATATTTTTATTCATATAATATTTTAACAAATTAAGAGTTCTTATTTCGTATTTATAAAATAATAAATTAGCTAAGTATTCTTAATTATTTCACCATTACATTAAAAAATTAATAGTATAAATAAATTATAGTTTATAAGAATATTTCATATGAATTGGTGAAAAAAAACACTTAATGCAAGCTAGTTTGCCACTACAATGACTAGCCTACTTGACTAAAAAGTTAGTTACCCTATTTATGGATCTAATGATTTGTTTGTGCACATCTAAATTTTATTTATTGATATACACTTGTTGGCTATAAATTTTTTTCTAAAATTATGAATCACACATAAAAATTATGATGTGATATATATAATCTAAGCTAGAGATATTTGTTTCTTAGATCTAAAACTCTTATAATATTAAGTTAATATTTTTTTAATGATCAAAATTAAATAAGTAGTTGTGCCATTTGTTTTAAATGTTGATTTAATATAGAAGCCACATGTTAATATGAGGTATTGTTTATTATAATATAATTTTTTGAACGTGAATGAATTAAGACTTTACTTAAGAAAATTCGAAAGGTTTCATGAAAAATATTCTATATTTGATCAAAACATAATGACTAGCAAGAAAGGAAACTATGTGTCTAATATGAAAAATTTAATTTTAAAAGTTTACATTATATTTTTATAAATCATGCAATTGACCTTAGTTAACCTCAAATTGTGTCTCTAATTATGTGTACAAAATTGAAAACTTGAGCTTAAAAGATAAATCATATGAAAAATTACACATATGACTAGGTAGGGCTCTAGTTTTGTGTATTCCTTTTCTAAAATCACACCACATGTACATTTGTTTTTATGTTAGGTAATTTTCAATGAAAAAGAGGCCAAAATAAATTATTCAACATGACAATAAAAAAGTACATACACTTAATAGATACAAATAAGGATATTGATTTTGCACATTTTCCTCACATTGAATCCTCTCTAAAAATATAAACACACAAAAGATAAATATGTTATCTCTATTTGAGCATTAAGTATTGTCATTAGTATCAAATAAGATCAGTCGGTAATATAAGATATTCAAGTCGGTAAAGATTGGAATGAGTTACACAAGTCAGTTAGTTGAACTTATAAAGCCTTCATACCGAGCAGTCACAAGGCAAAACATAAAGCTTTTAGAATATAGGTTTAACCGAGCATGCTTACTGAGCATCAGATATTACTGAGCACTGAGTCACCGAACACCGAGCATCAGTTAATGCACCGAATAGGGAATGTAGTATTTACTGAGTTATTTAGGAAACAACATAGTAATAAAAAATGGCACATATCTCTATGCAAATGGTTTACATGAATCTATAAATGATTTACCAAGGTTGAGACACATTTATTGTGGATGTAATCATTTAATGTTGTGATGATTCCTATGTAATAGTTAGATCTAGGTTATTTGTGTACATAGTAGATCTTAGGTTTTCTAAGATGTTACAAAACTAATGAGGTCAATCAGTTTGCTATATAATTGTAAAAGATGTCATTTTGACATATACATGATAAGGAGATCATCAAGTAGTAGCTGCATATAGGAAATCAGTAATCAGACAAGGGTTTGCATGAACGAAAAGTTATTAGAAACAATAACAATTTATCAGACACTTACAAGACTACCGAGTAGGATAGAGAGTAATATTGTACACATCAAGATGAAATCTACTTAGTATTTCATAGATCTGATTCAAACAAGAACAAGTTGTCATTTACAAATATTTTCTATTATCAATTTAACCATTGTAGTAGGATTGTAAATCTCTTAAGAGAGTAGACTTAACCATCTATTATAAATCTCCTAATCGAGTGCACACTTATTTGGTGTTGTTAAAATCCTTTCACAAGGTAGATCTAATTGATCTTATGTTACTCCTAACAGGGTAAGATCACTAGAAGTGATCAAAATTGTATCCTTAATCGACATACTTTATTTACTACAGTAGTGAAAAATTTGTGGGTGTCATCCCCACTGCAGTTTTTACCTTATAACAAGGGTTTTTGTGTAGCCAAAATACTTGAGTCATGAGTTAAAATTTTCATGAATGTTTTATTGTTTATTTACATGCACTTTATATTTAGAAGTTACTTGAATGTATGTTGTAAACAATGGACTCAGTTGGTTAGTTAAGCACTACTATTACAGATTATCAATTAGAGAAAGTTTTTGTGGGCACTGATTCACCCCTCCTCTCTCGGTACTATATCTTTCCTATCCCAACAATTAGTATCAGAGCTAGATCTCTTATTTGGAAGTTTAATCACTGAAGCGGAAAGATCTCAGGATGGAGAGATATAGGTTGGACAAGATAATTAAAAATCAAAAGATTTAGATGAAAATATTTATTAAACAATACAAGCAATCTAAGGGATGAATTGAAGAAGTTACTGGTACAGAGAAAGGATATGGCTATTCGGTATAGTGAAACTGACTATCATGAAGGAGATATTGATGCTCTTTTTGAATCAACTGGATTTCATTCAAGCAATATGTCTGACATATCTAAAGGAGGAATATGTAATTTATCAGAGAAAAATCTTCATCTTACTGAATAAGTTAAAGCCCTGCATATCAGTCAAGAAGCACAAATGATGAGAATTATTGATGTTATGAACAATGCTAGGCAAGTTGAACAAGAGATCAAGAAACTTGGCTGTTGAAGACAGAAGACAAATGACTAAGAAACTACATGAGAAAGAATCTGAGATACTGACACTTACCGAGCATCATTTTGAAATCTCTAATCAAATGGTTTTTATAAGTCAGGAAGTCAATTGACTGAATAGTGAGCTTACAAGAAAACTAGAAGACATTGATGAACTCAAAGAATAAAATGAAAGACTAAAAAATAAAGTCAAGATGTAGCAACAACACAATGAAATGATTAAGAAAGATGAAGATAGTTCCAAGAAAATTGATGAATTTATAATCAGTCAAAGAGGACTTGGAAGTACTACTAGATTAGGCTACATTGAGCAAGGAGAGTCATCTAAACAAACTAAACATATAAATGCCTACATAAATCAAAGAGATAAGAAACTATCATGCTATCATTGTGGTAAACTAGGCCACACATCAAATGTTTATAGGAGAAAAGCTAAAGGTAATCCTAAAACCACTCCTAAGTTTAATGGTTATTGTTATAGTTGTAACAAGTATGGACATCAGGCACATGAGTGTAGATCTAAGTTGAATAGGACTCCTAACAAACCCTACATAGATAAACACTATCTCACTTGCAACATGCATAGATATACATCACAAGAATGCAAAACAAAGATGAAGCAAGTCTGGACACCAAAAGGACAAAACAAGACCTACCAACCGAGAAGACAAGGTAATGCTTATACTTGGGATTACAACACATGGGTTAGTTATACAGCATGTGGAAGATATGGACATGTAGTAGCTAACTGCATGAGGAAGAACTGGAGAGGTAAATCTCACTACTGGAGAAACTCTTGTATGGCATGTTTACATTGTAACAAGGTTGGTCACTTAAGTAAATATTGCATAGACTGAGCACCAAAAACACAAACTTATGAGAATGCTAATACAATTGAAGATATCATGAGGATAAGAAATACTATGTGGAGAAAAGCATCAAGTGATAATGTTGAGTCAAGTATTGTAGTCAGTGACACCTCATCCATTGGATTAGGTGACATCACCACCTCCACCTAAGTTGAAAAGGTATTTATGGAACTGCTAATTCAAATCAATTTTATCTATCATATAGTTCCTTATATCAAGTGTTCACATACCAAATTTGCATGAATTAAGATGCGCTATGGTTTCATATATTTTGAGCTTTAAGTGTTTACAGTTGGTATATGCTAGACCGAGTGAGAAATTGCTAGTCGGTAACTATGGGCAAGGTTAACTGAGTCATAGTATTGACCGAGTAAATTTTTATGTGTTAACCAAGCTATGGACATTTCAAAGTATACACCGAGCAGGCTTTTGTTACCAAGCTGTGTTAGGTCAAGCATTATTGCAAAAAGTTAGAGCAGGAATTTGAAAATTGCTATAAATACACAATAGACTTAGCTTATTTTTTCATATTGCAATCACAAAGAGCTAAGAGACTTTAGAGTGAATTTGAGAAAAGGATTTTCAGATCGATTGAACAAAGATTTGAAAGATTACAAACAGTTTCATCATCGTTACGAGTAAGTGCTATCATCATTGAGCTATTACATTGATATTTCCTAAAGCCCTAAAATTGAAGAAAATGGCATCTGCATAAAAAGTTGACAAATATAAGGTTGTAACTGAGGAGGATGTTAGCTTGATTGTATTTGCAACATATAATGATAAAAAGTACAAACTTCACCCTGAAGTTGCATCACAAACTGACAAAATCAGAGCTTTCTCAAGCATTTCGACTATAGTTTTTTTGGTCAAAGACATACGCGCCTACATAAATTGCAAAATTTGAGAGATGGGTGGCTTCGAGCTCCAATCTACTTTTCAAGAGCTGAGTATTGATGGAAAACTCAAGGATGATCACGCACATCTAGAAGTTAAGGGTTTGATTAATGCCCTAAATTTCCCAAGGGTATTTAAGAATGAGTGGATAAGAGTTGTTGAGATGTTTTCATGATGGAAAACTAAGGTTAGATGAGCCCGTGAAAATCACTAAGGATATCATTCACGTAGTAACAAGTTACCCTACAACTAATAAAGTGAAAGCACTGAGGAGTGCACCAAGAATCAAGCTAGAGAAAACTACTAGAGCAGAATGGGATGGAAGAGGATTGAAAATAAATACTATTGTTGATACCAAAACTAGGGTTGGTGCATATGCCATAGGGTAAAAAATATTTCAATCAAGTAGACCTAACAATCTACCATGTGGAGCAGTAGACATTGCTTACAAAATAGTGAAAAAGGGATTTCAGTTGGATCTTGTCGAGATGTTGTTTAAACAAGTAGAAGATAATATGAGGAAAATTTGGTCAACAAAGAAAAATACATCTAAGTTTGGATCATTGTTTCTTGGCATATTCTTTCATGTGCAAAACTTTTTCCCTTCCATCGATAATGTAAATTGGACAATCGACAAGCCAGTGACACTACAAATCAATGATTTGATACTAAGTTTGGGTGAGAAATTTTTGAGTATAATGGAAGTTTACTTTGAACAATTCAAAGATAGGATGAATGAAAGGAGTAGGATACTGAGACAATTGGTCGAGAAGTATGAACATGATATATGTTTCCTGGTAGATATTGACTATACCCTGATTAAAGCAGTAGAACTGAGAACTAAATGGTTAGCACCAATGGGATATGAGATTGATATTGACCAAGAATCTAGGTCAATCAAGGATTTACTGGTAGAGCCTAAGGATCCTAAAGCTACTATGTTTGGAACCTATGAAGAAGCAAATTAGAGAATAAAAATGGATCTAGTTATTGGGAAAGTTACAAAGAAGTCATGAAAAATGATGGACAAACTGGTAAAACAATTTGGAGAAGGTGCAGATGATGCTAAGGCATCTGAGAACATTCTGGTTGAGGTAGAAACCAAGGTTCAGTTACTCTTAGCTGACATTGCATATGATGAAGAGGCAACTGAGTCAAAAAATGATGTTGAATCTACACCACTTAAGCCCACTCCAAAGAAGAAGCAGGCAGAAGTGAAAACTAGACCCCGAACAAGAACAACCATTGTTTCTTCACCACCACCAAAGAAAAAAATTATTAATCTTTCAAGGCCTACACTAAAAAAGACCTATCAAAAGAAGAGAGGTACTCAAGCTACCTCTGAGGCACCAAAGAAGAGAAGGAAACTAACAAGAGGTAAAGATGATGTTGATCATGAAGAAGAGTATGATATAAGTCAATTTAAAGTTGTTGTAAATAGAGATCAATCTATTGATGAACTTGCAAAGACAATAATTGAGACTGGAGGTCTAAGTAACCCTAAGATAGGTAGATTTGTTCACATGTCCACTGAGGACCAGACCAAGATAGAAGAAGTAGTAATTCAAATGATGATAAATTTCAAAAAGGTACCAATATTATTTTCAGGGTATGCACCTAAGAGATTATATGATAAAGTTTCTGCCAGATGGACTTATGCTCTAAGTACTAAAAATAAAATGAGGGAAAATTCCAAAATATAGGTAATGCCAACATTAACAATCCCTAAAATTGAAGAGTGAATGTGTTGGAGATTTGCCAGCAGGATAGTATTGATTGTATGTTTTTCATTGATGACAACATATGGTGAGTAGCATGTGTGGAAGACTTATGAAGTTAGATTTCATGATATGTTGCATAGACATGCTATCAACATGATATCATGGGCCTAGAGGTTAACTGTTAGTACAAATAGTTATATAGAAACTTGTATCAACATTGTTCCTAAGAGAGTAATAGGAAGTGTTCTATCTATGGTTGTATGTACAGTTATCATGGAGCCTTGCGTGCTTGGATATATGATGAAGACATATTAGTGATTTTACATTCATGGACACAGAGTCTGATGATCAGTAGAAGTGATGTTATGTAGTTTCTATTCACCAATAGTAGTTTCCCATGCTTGTTTAGGAAGAGCCAATAGAGATTATATTGGTTCTATAGTTTCACCTATCATTTCGGTATGTACCCTTGGATTTAAGCTTGAAGAAAAGTTGGTGATGTTTAATTAAGTGCACATAAAGTAATTCAGCTTGAGGAGAAAGATAAAGTTATTTTGGTAGAGCCGATAGAGTGTAGAATGCATCTACAATTATCTTATTGGACATGTCCCAGAATGTATTGTGTGCTAAGTAGAGCTGACTGACTTGATTATATCATTTAGAGGAAAGATATTTATAGGAATTCATTTGTGATTGCTTGAGTGTGGTTCAGATTTGATTGTGAAAAGAAGAGCAGACTGTGTGAAGTGTTGAGCCAATAGAAGAAGGTCTATGTGACCAAGTAAAGTGTTGTGCTATACATTGGAACTGATCCAAACAACAAGTCTAAGTGCAGTTCACCAAGATCCAGATATAGTGTGTATCTATTATTCAGAAGGTTGTAGCCTTTGTCCCTTTGAGTAGTGTGCTCTCGGATAGTGTGTCCTCTCCCCTAATAGGGACTATTGTAAAAGATTCCTAATAGGGTCTGACCCTTGACCAGGTCTACTATACTAAATATATTGTAAAGAAACTCCTAACAGGGTTAAGGATCTTCTAACAAGGATCACAATACACTAGTGCAAAATATTAGTGGGTGTCAATTCCCACCAGGGTTTTTTCCTATTTGGGTTTCCTCATAACCAAAATATTGGTGTTGTGTTCAAGTGTTCTTTCATTGTGTTTATGCTTTATGTTTAAGTATATTTAATTGGATAAATAATAGAAACTTGTAGATAACTGATTCACGCCCCCCCCCCCCCCCAGTTATCTCTTGGGACTATTCCTAACAATTGGTATCAGAGCTTGGTGCCTCAGAGAGAAATTTTAATAGATTGAGGTTGATCAGATGTCATACTTCTGAAAATAAATTCCTACTTTTGATGGAGAGAATTATCTTGATTGGAAGAACAAGATGGTGACTCATTTGCAATGCATTGCTTTTGAAGTTTTTGATGTAACTATCAAAGCAGTCAAGATCCCTACCTTGGAAGACCTTGCTAAGGATGATGCTATTGAAAAGAAAAAGGAATTGTTTCATCATAATGCAATAGCCAAATAAGCCCTTATCAACGCCCTTTTTGATAATGAGTTTTCACAAATAAAGAAGGTAGATACAACCCACAAAATATGGAGGTACCTAGAAGACATATTTGAAGGAGACAAACAAGAAAAGGATGCATGCATAAAAACATGGAAGAAAAGATAAAATGCACTAGAGATGCTACTTGAAGAAAACATCAGAGCTTACAATCAAAGGATCAATGAAGCAGTTGTTGGAATCAAGAACAATGGTGGAGAGATCTCAGAGGAAGACATCATGGACAAATTGATGACTACTCTCACTCCAGAATATGAAAACAAGATCAACATCCTTGATGAGACCATGCAACTTACTTTAATTTCAAGAGAGAGACCTTGATCAGAAAAATCTCAGCTTTTGAGATTTCAAGATTGAAGACAGAACCTAAAAGTGAGACAACCTTCAAAGAAACAGTTGATGGTAAGAAATCTACAAATACTTCTAGTAATTTTGATGATGTTGATGAAGAGAAAACACTAGATGATTTCATTGCTATGATTTCCAAAAGAGAGAGAAGAAAGGAAAAGGAAAATATGAATGTCAATTGCCATTTAAATGATTTTCATGTAATAAGATTGGTCACTTTGCATCTAAATGTCCCTTAAGAGCTAGAAAGTTAAAAAATGACTACAATCCTAAATTCTCTAAGGAATATTACTATGCTAGAGATGGAGTCTCAGATGATGATTCAGATGAAGAAGAAATTGGATTTATTGTTATCATAGAGAAAATGAACAATAAGATAGATCATGAAGATGAGAAAGAGAAACAAGAGCTAGCATTAATTTCCCAAGTCGAGATAAGGACAGATTGGATTATAGATAGTGGTTGTTCACATCACATGATAGGTGATAAAGAAAAATTTGTTCATCTAGACAAATACAATGGTGGCATGGTTAGATTTGGAGATAACACTCCTAAACCCATCGTTGGTAGAGGAGCCATCACCTTGGATGGAAAGAATAGTACTGATGATGTTCTTTATGTTGATGGTTTGAAACATAACCTTCTTAGTGTTGGGTAGTTACTTGGAAAAGGTTATTAGCTGGAGTTCAAAGATGACAAATGCATCATTAACAACAAGGATGGTGTTATGATTGCATCATGCTCAAACACTAAAGGTAATGTTTTCCAACTCAATTCAAAAGCAAGTTGTTTTGTTGCTAAAGTTGATGACAATTGGTTGTGGCATAAAAGACTATGTCATATCAATTTTGATAACATAGTAAAGATAAGCAATGTAAAGGTAGTAAGAGATCTACCTAGCACAGCAAATCCAATTGATACTATATGTAGGGAATGTGTGATGGGAAAGCATGTGAGAAACTCATTCAGGAGAAAGCACAATTCAACAAAGAACAAGTTGGATTTGATTCGTACAAACCTATGTGGTCCAAATCAAACAAGATCATACTATGGTGAAAGGTATTTAATTTTTTTTGTTGATGATTATACTAAGATGATGTGGGTTGCATTCTTGAAAGATAAGTAAGAAGCATTTGAAAAGTTCAATATATTGAAAGCTAAGGTTGAGAATGAATCTAGACTAAAGATATAATGTCCGAGATCAAATAGAGGAGGAGAATTCACCTTTGACAGATTCTATGAGTACTGCAAAGAACATGGCATAAAGTGGCAATTAAGTGTACCTAGAACCCCTCAGAAGAATGGAATTGTAGAGAGAATGAATAGGATCATCCTTGATACAGTGCACGCCATCATGATTGAAGGAAAAGTTTCTCACACCTATTGGAGAGATGCGGTCAATACAGTAGTCTACACCATCAATAGAATTCATGGTATACATTGAGTAGCCAGAAGGATTCACCTTATCAGACAGACCTGATATGGTATGTAGATTGAAGAAAGACCTCTATGGACTTAAGCAAGCCCCTAGAGCTTGGTATGAGAGACTTGATGGGTATCTAACAAAGATTGGATTCAAGAAAGGAGCAGCAGATTGTAACCTATTCATAAGAGAGATATCTGAAGGACTACTACTTGTAGCTATATTTGTTGATGACATTATCTTTGGAGGTAATGACAAACTCAGTGCTGATTTTTCTAAAGAGATGTAGAGTGAATTTGAGATGAACATGATTGGACCTATCAAATACTTTTTGGGATTGAATGTACAACAAATAGAGAAAGGAATTTTCATTAATTATTCAAAGTATGTGAAGGAGATATTGAAGAAATTCAATATGGATGATTGTAAGTCAATAGGGACACCGATGATAACTAGATGCAAGCTTACAAAATAAGATGACTCACCAATAGTAGATATAACATTGTACAAGTATATGATTAGTAAACTTATTTATCTTACTCAGACCAGACCAGACATTTCCAATGTAGTAGGTATAGTTGGAAGATTTGCAACAGAGCCTAAACAAAGTCACCTCATGGCAGTAAAAAGGATATTTAGATTTTTTCAAGGCACTATAGACTATGGTCTATGGTATCATAATTCATAAAATGTTGAGCTTCATGTGTACACTGATGCTGATTGGGTAGGATGTGTTGATGACAGGAAGAGTACATTAGGTGGAGCAGTGTTTCTTGGTGATAGACTTGTCACTTGGACAAGCAAGAAACATAACTGTATTTCTTAGTCAACAACAAAAGTAGAGTATGTTGCAGCAGCCTTGAATTGTTCTACAATTGTTTGGATCAAGAAAATGATAAAGGACTTTGGAATTCAGATTGACTATCCTATTATTATTCACTATGATAACACTAGCACTATCAACATGTCAAAGAACCCTATGATGCAAACAAAGGCAAAGCACATTGAGATCAAGTATCACTTCCTAAGAGAAAAAGTGGTAGAGAAAGAAGTAAAGGTGGACTATGTAAGTACTAAAGATCAGTTAGCAGACATATTCGCAAAGCCCTTGCCTAAGGATACTTTTGAGTATCTCGGGGAAAAGCTAGGAGTAATTCCCTTCCCTGACTCTTCTTTGAAGAAAGAAGGAAAAGCGTCAGTCCTCAAGGACTGATGGATGATTGACTACTCTACTTCTAGAGTAGTACCAGTCCTTAAACTATTTGGCACCCTTTGCCATTGATTTCAAAGGGAGAGTAATATATAGTCATGAAAAATAGGAGTGAAAGGAGGAGTAATATACTAAGTGGGAGTAGCATTCAGTTATGACAACAATTCAGTTGAGGAAATGGAGAATGTTGAAGAATATTGCAGTAGATAGAGGACTCATCTTTGGGGGAGTCTTGAAGAGGAAATGGAGAATGTTATGAAAGAATTACTCATTTGGATTGGTGGAGTTTTTCATTCCATACATTCCCATCAATGCCAAAGGGGGAGATTGTTAGAGATTTGCCAGTAGGCCAGTACTAACTGTATGTTTGTCATTGATGACAACATGTGGTGAGTAGCATACATGGAAGAATTATAAAGTTATCTTTCATTATATGTTTCATAGACATGTTATCAACATGATATCATGGGTGGAGAGGTTAACTATTAGTACATATAGTTATATAGCAACTTGTGTCAGCAATGTTCTTGACAGAGTAACAGGCAGTGTTCTGTGTATGGTTGTCCGTACAGTTATCATGGAGCCTTACGCACTTGGATATATTATGAAGAAATATTAGTGATGTTACATTCATGGACGCAGAGTCTGATGATTAGTAGAAGTGAAGTTATGCAGTCGCTATTCACTAGTAGCAGTTTCTTGTGCTTGTTTAGGAAGAGCCGACATAGATTATATTAGTTCTAGAGTTTTGCCTATCATTTCAGTATGCACTCTTGGATTTAAGCTTGAAGAAGAGTTAGTGAAGTTTAGTTAAGCATGTATAAATTAATTCAACTTGAGGAGAAAGATAAAGTTATTTTGGTAGAGCTGACAAAGTGTAGCATGCGTCTACAATTATCTTCTTTGACAGGTCCCAGAATGTATTGTGTGCTTAGTAGAGCTGACTAAATTATTATTGGAGTTGATATGATTTCAAGGTGGTTCTAAAAGTCTAACTTGATTGTATCATTTAGAGGAAAGATATTTATAGGCAGTCATTTGTGATTGCTTGAGTGTGGTTCAGAGTTGATTGTGAAAAGCAGAGCAGAGTGTGTGAAGTGTTGAGCCATCAGAAGAAGGTCTATGTGACCAAGTAAAGTTTTGTGCTATACATTGGAACTGATCTAGACAGTAGGTCTAAGTACAGTTCACCAAGATCTAGATATAGTGTGTATCTGTTAGTTATAAGGTTGTAGCCTTCGCCCCTTTGAGGAGTGTGCTCTCAGACAGTGCATCCTCTCCCCTAATAGAGGTGATTATAAAAGACTCCTAATAGGGTCTGACCCTTGACCAAGTGTACTATACTAAATATATTGTAAAGAAATTCCTAACAGGGTTAAGGATCTTCTAACAAGGATCACAATACACCAGTGCAAAATATTAGTGGGTGTCAATTCCCATCAGGGTTTTTACCTATTTGGGTTTCCCTATAACCAAAATATTGGTGTTGTTTTCAAGTGTTCTTTCATTGTGTTTATGGTTTATGTTTAAGTATATTTAATTGGATAAAGAATTGAAACTTGTAGATAACTGATTCACCCCCCTCTCAGTTATCTCTTGGGACTATTCCTAACAGAATGAAACAATATTCAAAGAGGTTTCTAGTGAAGAGTAGAGCACTAGAAATTCTATCTGGGCATCTTGCATAGGTTTATGAGAACAATCAATTATTATGGACTTCTATGATCTAATTCTGAGTTGAAGTTGATAAGCTGGCGTTGGCTGTGATTCCCGAGAGGAAAAGTAAAAGGAAAGGAAAAGGCATCCACTCGGATGATGCTGATCTAGCCATAAAGGAACCAATAGAACTATCAAATACTGAGGTTCCAGACACATCCATTGCCATTGATTTTTATCTGGAAGGATATCAAGAAGAGTACTAGCATCCACTTGAGAAAATGATAATAGCAGGTATGAATGATGTTCTTATAAAAGAAATCACTAATGGTGATCCTAATGATGTGAAAGATGATGAGGAAATCATCATTACTACAACACAAATAGAAGAATTAGCTCCCACCGAGTCAGCAAAAAGAACTATACCGGGTGACCTTCCCATATTAGTACAAGTGGTTGAGATTATTTCTTTGAAGGAATCTAAAGGTTCAACCCCCTAGCAGCAGAAGGACATAATAGGGGAACAAGGCATAAGTACACAAGGTACAAATAAGAAAAAAGAGCCTAAGGAGAATGAGGTTGAAACATAAGAGTCGAAAGACCCTAAGCCAACAGACACCACCGAGACAACCACAACTGATGCTACAATAGAGGTCCCTACTCAATCAACCAAGACTCAGGTCACCGAGAAGCAGAAGATGAAAGATAATGTGTTTACCGAGCTAGAAAAGACAAATAAAAAGATAAAAGCTCTATTTCCTTTTGTCAAGTCTTCACCACAAGAAAATAAGAAAAAGAAAAAGAAGCATGGAAAAGGGCTAGTCACTTTGGATGAAATAATAGAGATCCCCGAATGTGACCTAAGGACTTTGAACCCTGAAGAGTTGAGAAAATATGGAGAATTGTGGATGAGGAAGGCTGCACAAGAAAGGATAAGGAAAGAGAGCAAGAGCAAGCAAATATGAGAAGATGTAAGAGACATCCTTCAGTAGGTTGTCCCTGATACTACAATAAATGAAGATACTCCTATATTGGATCAACTTGCATCTCTAACAAGCCACATAAATACCCCTGACATAGATGAGGAGAAGTGGATTGAAGATAGGGAAGAAGAAAAAACATAACAAAAACTTGCAGAGAAAATTAATCAAGAAGTGGCTATAAATAAGGTAAAACTTTCTGAGGTAATAACTGAGTTACAATCTATCACTCAGAAAATTGTCCAAATTTTGTTTAAGTTATGCACTGTGGATACCTTCACTGTCAAGATCAATGAGAAGATAAAGAAAATTGATGAGGAAATTTTGGCTAGTGCAAATGCATCTCTAACCCATCCCAATGCTTTTCATAAGAATATATTGTAAGTACAAGAATTAAGGCGGTTGAGATCAAACTTAAGGAAGTAGGAAGAAATCATAAGTGACCAAGTCACCGAGTTTCAAGTTGAGCTACTTCCACACTTGAAGATCATGGAGTGAAATATTGAAAAGGCTAAGGTATTAGTAGCTACCCTAGAAATTTCAGTTTTGGAGAACATTTTTGACATGCATGCACAAGTCGGTCTTGAGCATATTTCTCTTGACAACTTGAAAGAGGAATGGGAAAATTTCTTAGCTTCATTACAGAAAATCCACCAGCATATATTTGATAAGAAATAAGTACATTTTTTATTTGGCATTAATTTCAAAAAGGGGGAAATAATGTATATGCCTATGTACTTCATTATATACCAGGAGCATGCATAAAGGGGGAGTTTGTAAATGACTTAGTCAATATGTATATATTTTGTATTCATATAGAGTTTGAATATTTTTTAAGATTATTTGGTACATATACATAAAGGTTTTGATACTAATTCCAAGGGGGGAGATTGTTATCTCTATTTGAGCATTAAGTATTATCATTAACTTATCAAATAAGATCAGTCGGTAATCTAAGATATTCAAGTCGGTAAATATTGGAATAAGAAGTTACACAAGTCAGACTGTTGAACTTATAAAGCCTTCATACCAATCAGTCACAAGGTAGAACATCACTTTCTATCAGACTATAGGTTTAACTGATCATGCTTACTGAGCATCAAATATTATCGAGCATCGAGTCAGCCAACACCCAGCATCAATTAATTCACCAAATAGGGAATGCAATATTTACCGAGTTATTTAGGATTAAAACAACATAGTAATCAACAATGGTACATATCTCTATGCAAATGGTTTACATGAATCTATAAATGATTTACCAAGATTGAGATACATTTATTATAGATATAATCATTTAATGTTCTGATGATTCCTATGTAACAGTTAGATCTAGGTTATTTTTGTACACTATATATCTTAAGTTTTCTAAGATGTTGCAAAAATAATTAGGTCAAGGAATTTTTCTATATAATTATAATAGATGTCATTTTGACATATACATGATAAGGAGATCATGAAGTAGTAGTCACATACAGGACATCAGTAATCAGACAATGGTTTGTATGAATGAAAAGTTATCAGAACTAGTATCAATTTATCAGAGACTTACAATGCTACCAAGGAGGACATAGAGTAATATTCTACACATCAAGGTGAAATATACTTAGTATTTCATAGATCTGATTCAAACAAGAACAAGTTGTCATTTACAAATATTTTCTGTTATCAATTTAACCATTGTAGCAGGATTGTAAATCTCTTAACAAAGTAGACTTAATTATCTATTGTGAATCTCCTAACCATGTGCACACTTATTTGATGTTGTTAAAATCCTTTCACAAGGTAGATCTAATTGATCTTATGTTACTCCTAATAGGGTAATATCACAAGAAGTTATCACAATTGTAGCCTTAACTGGCATACTTGATTTATTGCAGTAGTGAAGAATTTGTGGGTATCATCCCCACCACAATTTACCTTCTAACAAGGGTTTATGCATAACCAAAATATTTGAGTCATGAGTTAACATTTTCATGAATTTTTTATTGCTTGTTCACATGCACTTTATATTTACAAGTTACTTGAATGTATGCTGTAAACAATGGACTCAGTCAGTTAGTTAAGCACTACTATTGTAGATTGTCAATTAGAGAAAGTTTTTGTGGGTACTGATTCACCCCTCCCCTCTCAAGACTATATCTTTCCTATCCCAACAAAATATATGAAAACTATAATACACTTAAAATATCAAATATAAGCATAAACATAACTAATTTACATCTAAAAATATAAAAAATTCCCCATAATAGAAATACATTATATCTTTAAGATACTATTAGCTTAATAAGAATTGGCATAATAAAGCTTTACCTAATAAAAACTAATGTATAATCTAGATTTAGCTAAAACATACTTATATAGAAGTTATAGCAATAAGGTTTCAATTGGAATTGAATGTTCACAAGATAGTCACATTTTCATTAAAGAAAAATATAATTATAAAATGGGATGTCTTGATCTTCACAAAACTAAACCTATTAACAAAAATATATAATAATTATAAATAGAAACTATCTCAAAACTATCTATAATATTTTCATGGAGTAGTCCTTCCACAAAAATAATTTATACCTAGAGAGAGTCAAGCTTCTATGGGCAATAAAATAAATTACAATAAATCAACTAATCCCTTTGAATTTTGGTAGAAATTTTTTTTTGAGATACATACATACATGTGTGTGTGTGTGTGCATGTGCACGCATACATGTGTTGGAAATATTCAGGAATTAACCGAGTTACTGAGAGGGGAGGGGTGAATCAGTAACTCCAAATTTTCTTCAAATACAGATGTATTAACATATAATTTACTTTAACCTTTTGCATATAGAAAACATGAAACTTAACAACAATGACACATAGATTTGGTTACCCAGAAACCTTCCAAAAAGAAAGTAAAACTGGGGTGGGGATGAAACCCACAAAGCTTTAGTACTGCAGAATAAAGTTGGCCGGTTAAGGCTTACAATTGATCACTTCTGATGATCTGCCCTGCTAGGAGCAGTAAGGATTGCTAAATCCACCCTGTTAATAGATTTACAAACATACAATGAAGTATGCACTCGGTAAAGAGATTTTACAAAAGACTATTAAGTCTACCCGGTTAAAGGATTTTAGTACTGATTCACCTATTAGAATGAAACAGTAGATCTCTTGCTTTACAACTAGATTGCTGATTGAGATTCACTGATGTACTGATCACCTTTTGTTATGAATTTGTCTTTGCTGTTCCTTACACTGCTGAAACCCTTTGTAATTCGCTTATCTCTGCCTTTCTTTCTTTTTCACATTCATACTCATTTCATCTTACTTTCATTTTCCTTCAATGCCTTCTTTATTTCATCATTTTTCAAGCTCGGCATTAACTGTCTCAGGGTTTGATCAAATATGTCTTTTATAGTTTTCTTGGCATTGCTCCATCTCATTTTTATTGGATCTAATAGAACTGCTGGAACCTGTGGGGCTATTTCATCAGGAGAGTATTTCCACTATCCCATCTTTTCAATAACAGCATCTTCTATTTCCTTCTATTTTGTTTCTGTTCTTGTTTCATATTTAAAAATTTTATGTTACTTACTCCAGATCCTGATCCTTCTCTAAAAAGTTTGATCCTCTCTTGAAAGTTTAGAGGAGGCCTTTTGAATACTATGTCCTTGTCTGCCTTGTCTGCCTTGTCTGCCTTACCTCTTGCACTTCTCCTTGTAAATACAACAGTGGGAGGCTTAGGTGCCTTAGTGATGAATACCTTTCCTTTCTTCTTTGCAGGTTCTGGTTCCTCTATTTTCTCATCCTTTTCCTCTTCTTCTTCATCTTTTTCTCCTTTGTCCTTGGTTAGCATTTGCATTTTGGCTATCCTCTTCTTTCCTTTGTTTACTTCCTGTGGAAGCTTTATGCTTAATTCAATTCTCACCTTAGCTTCATCATATGTTCCAAAATATGGAGCTTTGGGATTGACAGGCTGATTAAGAAGAGCTTCAATGATATTCTTGGTTTCATCAATATTTACCTCATAAGGAAGAGGTTTTACATATACAATCCTCGGTTTAGCTGCTTGAATATATACATTGTCACAGTCCACCATGAAACAAATGTCATCCTTATAATCTTCCACCAACTTTTGTGGAATCTGGAATCTGTCATTCATTTTCTCTTTGAAAGACTCAAAATAATTATCCATGATGCTTTCAAAATTTTCACCCATTTCTAAAATGTATTCATTTATCTCATAAAGGACTGGCACATCTTTTCTCCATACAACTTTTCCTTTGGAAGGGAAGAATTTCTGAGCATAGAAGAATAAACAGACCAGTAGAGATCCAAACTTACATGGATTGTTTTTGGAAGTTTGAATGCTTTCCATGTTTTTGTTAAACTGTTTTAACAATAAATCTGCTAGGTCAAATGATAAGTTATTCTTGACCACTTTGTATGCTAGGTCAATAGCTTCACAGGAGACACTATTCTGTCGACTTGAACTATAAATCTTATGAGCAATTATGTGTGTACCAAAATTTAGTTCAGCATCGGTAGTTTTTTTCTCTAGTTCCATCCGACCTAGGGTTTTGGTAGTTTTTGCTTTGTTCAACATGGGAAGACCAGTGATTTGATGAATCATCTTCTTGGTGATCTCTATGGGTTGCTCAAGCCAAATCTTGCCATCATGTACACGGCTGAGAATGTATCTAACCCATTTCTCCCGAAAGTTTCGAGGTAGATGTGCAATGTGAACTAATCCTTTATCTTCCAGATGTTTGTGCTCGGGTTTAAGGATACCATCCACACAAAGTTCCTCATGTAATATCTAGCTCTAGATTTCCCATTTATTGAATTGAACAGTTGAAATGATTACGGATATCGTTAATAAGTAGTACCTTAGGAGGAATCTGAGATTGAGCTCCGTTCAGATCTAGGGCTGCTGCAATTGCGGGCACGATCTTGAAATCTGGTGCTCTCCATTCCCCTTGGACTAACATTTCTGATCCTTTCTTCACTGAAGTGCTGGATGATGCCATGGTAGCTCATAGAAAATTCCTTTCGCAAAAGTGTTTGAATCGCTGGGTTGCTCTTGAAATTTTCTGCTCTCAAAGTGCTAAAGGTTCGCGGTGAAGAATGAGTTTGATTGCTTGCCTTTTGTTTACAACTTTGTCATTAATGCTCAGTACAAATTAGGGTGTGAATTCTGACAGACTGTCACCCACTAAGAATTAATTGCTCGGTAAAGACTTCGCAACTCAGTGAACTCGAGAATTCATATTGCTCTGACCTCGCTCAGTAAAGACTGGTACCGACCTTTCTCGGTGAAGACTGATACCGACCTTGCTCGGTGAAGACTGATACCGACCTTCCTATGATCTTCCTGCATCTTGTATGCTGATTTAGATCTTTCTTTTAATTCGGTTCTAGAACTGCTTGAGATTGGTCTATGAGAATACAGTTCCAGTGCTTTCTTGGAAATTTAGTTTGAGTCGGTAGAGCCACCCATTCCATTACTTGGACTGGTTTTCTCGGTAGATTTAGGAATCCATTGTTGTCTCACCTGTTTCCTGACCTTAGTTGCCTCATTCTTCTTTCCATCTTCAACTTCACTAGCATTCATGCAGTTTCTGGCTATGTGACCGAGTTTAGTGCATTTGAAGCATCTTACGGTAGTATCTCTTTTCCTTAGATGATGTTTTATGCAATTCAAGCCAATGTGTCCATATTCTCCATAGTAATGACATCTACACCAGGTGTTGTAGTCCCATCCAAACATTGCTTTCATAATTTGTTCTGCTGGATTGAATGTTTTGGATCTGCACTCGGATGCCTTGTGACCTTGTTTGTTGCATTTGTGACAATTACCTCTGAATCTTGGGTTTTCCCTGCATTCATTTGCTGTGTGACCATGTTGATTGCAGTTGTAGCATTTTCCATTGAATTCTACTTTTTCATTGCTCCAACATTTATTTGAAGTATGTCCTATTTTACCACAATGATTACAAGTAGGTTTCTGATTCCTTTGAGTACCTTGCTTAGAAGATTCACCTTCTCCTTTATATCCAAGTCTTGCTTTTTCTTTTTGCCTATGAAGATTTCGCTCATACAGCTAATTTAAGTCTTCTTGGCTTTTCAGCATTCCTTCATTGATTTGTTTTTCGGCGTTTAGGTCATCCACCAATCTTAGATTGATTTCCTTTTCAGATCTTAGTTCTTCTCTTGTGCTTTCTATTTCTGATCTTAGATTCAGAATTTCCTCAATTGTATGGGAGATCTGATCAATTAGGTTTTCTAGCTGAAGGGTTTTATTTTGGACTTCAGTGTTCCTTCCATACAATTCATCTTTCAACTTTTTTCTTTGTTCTAAGATCTCACAAAATCTTGTAGAGTGTAGCTCTTGTTCTCTTTTTAATTTTCTCACTTCTTCCTGCAGAGACCCATTCTTTTCTAGAAGTTCTTTGACAGCATTGTTTGCTTCATCTGAGCTATTTGAGGGAAAAAGATCTTCAATCTTTTCTTCAATGTAATTCTGATCATTCATCTGATTTGCAAGTTCCTTCCTTCTTCTTAGGGATTGGGAAAGATGTTCTTTTGCTTCTTTAAGTTTAGCTATGGCCATTTCCAGATCTAGCTTTTCATTTTCAATCACCTTGTTCAGTTTGAATACCTCCATTGTCCTGGATCTTTGCTCAAGCTAGTTAAGCTTTATCTTGAGAACCAATGCAGCTCTGATACCAATTGTTGGAAATATTCAGGAATTAACCGAGTTACTGAGAGGGGAGGGGTGAATCAGTAACTCCAAATTTTCTTCAAATATAGATGTATTAACATATAATTCACTTTAACCTTTTGCATATAGAAAACATGAAACTTAACAACAATGACACATAGATTTGGTTACCCAGAAACCTTCCAAAAAGAAAGTAAAACTGGGGTGGGGATGAAACCCACAAAGCTTTAGTACTGCAGAATAAAGTTGGCCGGTTAAGGCTTACAATTGATCACTTCTGATGATTCGCTGATGTACTGATCACCTTTTGTGATGAATTTGTCTTTGCTGTTCCTTACACTGCTGAAGCCCTTTGTAATTTGCTTATCTCTGCCTTTCTTTCTTTTTCACATTCATACTCATTTCATATCTTAGCATTTTTACAACATTGTTTATATACAAGTCTAAACAATTAATTACAATTACAATTACAAAGTCAGCTTGACAAATAAACATAAGTGCCACTAAGTCAGCCCAAGTATGGTTACATGGTTCCTGCAAACTAACTCGGTGATTTTCTGATACTCGGCGTCCACTGCATTACTCAGCATCATCATGCACTCGGTAGAAGTGAAGGCATGGTTCATACTGACCACTTGGTAGGTTTTGAACTCGGTAAATACTGGTGACTCGGTAGACATAATGTTACTCGGTTTACACTGTCCTGCTCGGTTTGCACTATCTTGTTCAGTTTACACTGTCTTGCTCAGTTTGCACTGTCTTGCTCGGCTTGCACTATCTTGCTCAGTTTGCACTATCTGCTCAGTTTTCACTATTTTGCTCGGTTTGCACTATTCTATTCACTTTGCACTGTCTGCTTGGTTTGCACTTAGAATGCAAATAAGTGTTGTCACTAGTGGCAATTCTGCTTAATGCCAACAATCTCCCCCTTTGGCATTAGTGACAAAAACACTTATTGGCCAAAACTTATATACATGAATCATGCTGAGTTTTATTTTGATTTTTCAAAATTTGTCTTTGTTATAGGGCTTTATACATTATCTCCCCCTTTCAATGTGCTAACTTTTTCTTCTATACAAATCTTCTTCTATACATATATCTCCCTCTATACATATCTCCCCCTTTTTGACAATAATGCCAAAGGTGTATATACAAGTGATTTACAAAGAGAATCCAAAATTTGATAGAAAATCAGAATGTACCTTCATTAATAGTGCCAGGGTTCTGTCCCAATTTTCTTGCAGAATCTTGCATGTATGGATTGCAATTTGGACTTCTGCAGAGAGTTCAATCATGTGATCTGCTATAGAGAACTGATTGTCATGAATCAATGTTTTGGAATGTTCAATGTGCTTTTACATTGTATTGATGATGGGAAGGATCATGTTCTAGATGTCTAGCAGTGTGGACCAGATCCTTGTGTCTTCTTTCAGTAGATCTGATAGCATATTTGATAGGTATGAGATTTTCATGTGATGAGCAGAGCTTAAACTTGGTTCATGTTGCAGCTTCTATATGCTAATCTTCATATCCTCATCCATTTTATTTATTTTATCCTTGACATCCTTTGTGAACTCGGCAATATTGCACAATCTGGCCAAAATAGAGGTAGCATTTGAATAGGTAGATTCAATGTTTGACAAAACTGAAGACAATTCTACTTGGTTAATAGCTATGTGCTGAGCAATGTGCTCAAGCACTTTATTGTTGAATCTCTTCTCGGCTCTTTCAACTAACTTTTCTCTCCCAGATGAATCCTCATTGTATTTATTTACTGCTTCTACTAATTGTAGCAAAACATGTTGGGAGGAGTCTACTTTAATACCTAATGCATCAGACAAAATGTCCTTAGCATCCTTAATGATTTGATATTCCTTGTCTCTCTCCTCTTTAAGCTTCTTTTGCTTTGCTTTCCTTTGAAGAATTTCACCTATATTTTGCATTTGGTCCGCTGATAGATTTGCAAAATCTAATGTTGGAATCTCTATTTCTTCATCTAGGTCTATATCCTCTACTATATTCTTACCCAAAATTCTTATGCTCAGTTAAGCCTTAGGCTTATCTGTACTTAATGCCTTAGTAGTAGTGATAGTAGACATAGTAGGGCTGGCTATAGAGACTGGTATACTTTCTACTGGAGAACTTAAAATATTTACACTTTTAGATTCAAAAACTGGAATACTTACTGCTGGAAAACTTGATGAAGTGGGAGACTGCAACTCGATAGAAGAAATGGTGGTTGCTTCTGTTGTTGCTATAGATGATTGGACAAATGTTGAAGTTGTCACAACCATGCTTGAAGGTGTCTCCATGCTAGATGTAGAAACTTTTACTGGAGAGGTAGGAAGTGATGCAATGACTTCTGCTGCTATCCTCACAGTGTCATCTACCTCAGTGGCTTCTTCTTGTTCATCACTGTCATCTTCAATGTCCTTTATTATGACTGTTTCAATACTCGGTTGGTGAAGATGGTATATGTTTTTCCATGTGGCATTTGCAGCCTTCACAACTGATTCAATATTGTTGATCAGAATCAAACAAGTATTGAACTTTAATGTCATCTTACTTTCATTTTCCTTCAATGCCTTCTTTATTTCATCATTTTTCAAGCTCGGCATTAACTGTCTCAGGGTTTGATCAAATATGTCTTTTACAGTTTGCTTGGCATTGCTCCATCTCATTTTTATTGGATCTAATAGAACTGCTGGAACCTGTGGGGCTATTTCATCAGGAGAGTATTTCCACTATACCATCTTTTCAATAACAACATCTTCTATTTCCTTCTGTTCTGTTTCTGTTCTTGTTTCATATTTAAAAGATTTTATGTTACTTACTCCAGATCCTGATCCTTCTCTAAAAAGTTTCATCCTCTCTTGAAATTTTAGAGGAGGCCTTTTGAATACTATGTCTTTGTCTGCCTTGTCTGCCTTACCTCTTGCACTTCTCCTTGTAAATACAGCAGTGGGAGGCTTAGGTGCCTTAGTGATGAATACCTTTCCTTTCTTCTTTGCAGGTTCTGGTTCCTCTGTTTTCTCATCCTTTTCCTCTTCTTCTTCATCTTTTTCTCCTTTGTCCTTGGTTAGCATTTGCATTTTGGCTATCCTCTTCTTTCTTTTGTTTACTGCCTGTGGAAGCTTTATGCTTAATTCAATTCTCACCTTAGCTTCATCATATGTTCCAAAATATGGAGCTTTGGGATTGACAGGCTGATTAAGAAGAGCTTCAATGATATTCTTGGTTTCATCAATATTTACCTCATAAGGAAGAGGTTTTACATATACAATCCTCGGTTTAGCTGCTTGAATATATACATTGTCACAGGGCACCATGAAACAAATGTCATCCTTATAATCTTCCACCAACTTTTGTGGAATCTGGAATCTGTCATTCATTTTCTCTTTGAAAGACTCAAAATAATTATCCATGATGCTTTCAAAATTTTCACCCATTTCTAAAATGTATTCATTTATCTCATAAAGGACTGGCACATCTTTTCTCCATACAACTTTTCCTTTGGAAGGGAAGAATTTCTGAGCATAGAAGAATAAACAGACCAGTAGAGATCCAAACTTACATGGATTGTTTTTGGAAGTTTGAATGCTTTCCATGTTTTTGTTAAACTATTTTAACAATAAATCTGCTAGGTCAAATGATAAGTTATTCTTGACCACTTTGTATGCTAGGTCAATAGCTTCACAGGAGACACTATTCTGTCGACTTGAACTGTAAATCTTATGGGCAATTATGTGTGTACCAAAATTTAGTTCAGCATAGGTAATGCTGCTAACTTTCATGCCTCTACCGTCCCACTCGGCTAGGGTTTTCTTCTCTAGTTCCGTCCGACCTAGGGTTTTGGTAGTTTTTTCTTTGTTCAACATGGGAAGACTAGTGATTTGATGAATCATCTTCTTGGTGATCTCTATGGGTTTCTCAAGCCAAATCTTGCCATCATGTACACGGCTGAGAATGTATCTAACCCATTTCTCCCGAAAGTTTTGAGGTAGATGTGCAATGTGAACTAATCCTTTATCTTCTAGATGTTTGTGCTCCGGTTTAAGAATAACATCCACACAAAGTTCCTCACATAATATCTAGCTCTAGATTTCCCATTTCTTGAATTGAACAGTTGAAATGATTGCGGATATCGTTAATAAGTAGTACCTTAGGAGGAATCTGAGATTGAGCTCCGTTCGAATCTAGGGCTGCTGCAATTGCGGGCACGATCTTGAAATCTGGTGCTCTCCATTCCCCTTGGACTAACATTTCTGATCCTTTCTTCACTGAAGTGCTAGATGATGCCATGGTAGCTCACAAAAAATTCCTTTCGCAAAAGTGTTTGAATCGCTGGGTTGCTCTTGAAATTTTCTGCTCTCAAAGTGCTAAAGGTTCGCGGTGAAGAATGAGTTTGATTTCTTGCCTTTTGTTTACAACTCTGTCATTAATGCTCAGTACAAATTAGGGTATGAATTCTGAGAGACTGTCACCCACTAAGAATTAATTGCTCGGTAAAGACTTCGCAACTCAGTGAACTCGAGAATTCATATTACTTCGACCTTGCTCGGTAAAGACTGGTACCGACCTTGCTCGGTGAAGACTGATACTGACCTTGCTCGGTGAAGACTGATACCGACCTTCCTATGATCTTCCTGCATCTTGTATGCTGATTTAGATCTTTCTTTTAATTCGGTTCTGGAACTGCTTGAGATTGGTCTATGAGAATACAGTTCTAGTGCTTTCTTGGAAATTTAGTTTGAGTCAGTAGAGCCACCCATTCCATTACTTGGATTGGTTTTCTCGGTAGATTTAGGAATCCATTGTTGTCTCACCTGTTTCCTGACCTTAGTTGCTTCATTCTTCTTTCCATCTTCAACTTCACTAGCATTCATGCAGTTTCTGGCTATGTGACCAAGTTTAGTGCATTTGAAGCATCTTACGGTAGTATCTCTTTTCCTTAGATGATGTTTTATGCAATTCATGCCATTGTGTCCATATTCTCCACAGTAATGACATCTACACCAGGTTTTGTAGTCCCATCCAAACATTGCTTTCATAATTTGTTTTGCTGGATTGAATGTTTTGGATCTACACTCGGATGCCTTGTGACCTTGTTTGTTGCATTTGTGACAATTACCTCTGAATCTTGGTTTTTCCCTGCATTCATTTGCTTTGTGACCATGTTGATTGCAGTTGTAGCATTTTCCATTCAATTCTTCTTTTTCATTGCTCCAACATTTATTTGAAGTATGTCCTATTTTACCACAATGATTACAAGTAGGTTTCCAATTCCTTTGAGTACCTTGCTTAGAAGATTCACCTTCTCCTTTATATCCAAGTCCTTCTTTTCCTTTTTGCCTATGAAGATTTCTCTCATACAGCTGATTTAAGTCTTCTTGGCTTTTCATCATTCCTTCATTGATTTGTTTTTCGGCGTTTAGGTCATCCACCAATCTTAGATTGATTTCCTTTTCAGATCTTAGTTCTTCTGTTGTGCTTTCTATTTCTGATCTTAGATTCAAAATTTCCTCATTTGTATGGGAGATCTGATCAATTAGGTTTTCTAGCTGAAGGGTTTTATTTTGGACTTCATTGTTCCTTCCATCCAATTCATCTTTCAACTTTTTTCTTTGTTCTAAGATCTCAAAAAATCTTGTAGAGTGTAGCTCTTGTTCTCTTTTTAATTTTCTCACTTCTTCCTGCAGAGACCCATTCTTTTCTAGAAGTTCTTTGACAGCATTGTTTGCTTCATCTGAGCTATTTGAGGGAAAAAGATCTTCAATCTTTTCTTCAATGTAATTCTAATCATTCATCTGATTTGCAAGTTCCTTCCTTCTTCTTAGGGATTGGGAAAGATGTTCTTTTGCTTCTTTAAGTTTAGCTATGGCCATTTCCAGATCTAGCTTTTCATTTTCAATCACCTTGTTCAGTTTGAATACCTCCATTGTCCTGGATCTTTGCTCAAGCTAGTTAAGCTTTATCTTGAGAACCAATGCATCTCTGATACCAATTGTTGGAAATATTCAGGAATTAACCGAGTTACTAAGAGGGGAGGGGTGAATCAGTAACTCCAAATTTTCTTCAAATACAGATGTATTAACATATAATTCACTTTAACCTTTTGCATATAGAAAACATGAAACTTAACAACAATGACACATAGATTTGGTTACCCAGAAACCTTCCAAAAAGAAAGTAAAACTGGGGTGGGGATGAAACCCACAAAGCTTTAGTACTGCAAAATAAAGTTGGCCGGTTAAGGCTTACAATTGATCACTTCTGATGATCTGCCCTGCTAGGAGCAATAAGGATTGCTAAATCCACCCTGTTAAAGGATTTACAAACATACAATGAAGTATGCACTCGGTAAAGAGATTTTACAAAAGACTGTTAAGTCTACCCGGTTAAAGGATTTTAGTACTGATTCACCTGTTAGAATGAAACAGTAGATCTCTTGCTTTGCAACTGGATTGCTGATTGAGATTCGCTGATGTACTGATCACCTTTTGTGATGAATTTGTCTTTGTTGTTCCTTACACTGTTGAAGCCCTTTGTAATTCGCTTATCTCTGCCTTTCTTTCTTTTTCACATTCATACTCATTTCATATCTTGGCATTTTTACAACATTGTTTATATACAAGTCTAAACAATTAATTACAATTACAATTACAAAGTCGGCTTGAAAAATAAACATAAGTGCCACTAAGTTGGCCCAAGTATGGTTACACGGTTCCTACAAACTAACTCGGTGATTTTATGATACTCGGTATCCACTGCATTACTCAGCATCTTCATGCACTCGGTAGAAGTGAAGGCACGGTTCATACTGACCACTTGGTAGGTTTTGAACTCGGTAAATACTGGTGACTCGGTAGACATAATTTTACTCGGTTTACACTATCCTGCTCGGTTTTCACTATCTTGTTCAGTTTGCACTGTCTTGCTCGGTTTGCACTGTCTTGCTCGATTTGGACTGTCTTGCTCGGTTTGCACTATCTACTCGGTTTGCACTATTCTGCTCGATTTGCACTGTTCTGCTCAGTTTGCACTATCTGCTCAGTTTGCACTCAGAATGTAAATAAGTGTTGTCACTAGTGGCAATTCTACTTAATGCCAACAACACGTGTGTGTATGTGTGTATGATAAATTGTTTGTACTACCATCTTAAGGAACTAATATATAAGATATATGATAAAAACATATGTTTTTTGGCATATTGTTGGAAAAGATGTTATCAATGCAGTTAAAGAGTTATATGGCTGCAGAAGAATGCTAAATGAGATTAACGCTACTTTCTCATCTCTTATTCTGAAGAAAATGGGTGTTGAATCTTATGATCTTTTTAGACCTATCATCCTTTGCAACTCTTTCTATAAGATGATCTCTAAAGTATTGACTCTTAGAATTGTCAAAATCCTTCCAATATAATTATCATTTCTCTTTAGTAGAATGGATTTATCCCAGGAAGGAAAATTTTGGACTCTATCATTACTGTCCATGAGAACATTGATTCTCTATCCAAATTTAAGAAACAAGGCTTTATTTTGAAGATGGATATAGCTAAAGCTTATGTCAGAGTGGACTGGAAGTTTCCTTTGTTGGTACTTGGGAGATTTGGTTTTAGAGTTAATATAATTCATATTATTAACCAAATTATATACACTACCTCAATTTTTATTCTTATCAATGGGTCCTGTTAGCACAAGTGAAAAATTCCATGGTTGAATCATATTTTCCATGTCTCTGCAGTTATTTTTCTCCATTTTCTTGGCAAAACCCTAGGCAAAATTTCAAAATGTAGCCATTTGCAAGAAAAACCCTAAGTGTGCCCTAGCCCTGTTCTAATTAAGCATTACTTTTTGGGCAACTTAAAAAATTTGTGATGCATGTGCTAAAATATTAACCCCTTTGTCGCGTGATCGCATGAGCCATTTTTATGCTATGCGATCATGCGACTAAGGTTTCATATCGGCCCCCTTTAATTTATTTTCCTAAAGTCTTTAGCGCCCAGCTTTAATATTTTTCTAAAGTCCATTGGTGTGTTTTTTCCTAAGTCAAGCCCTTTAATATTTCCTATAGTTTTTGGCTTTTATCCTTTTCTAGGCCTGACTTTCTGACACCATCTCGATCCAGTGATAGGCGTAAGATCTTATGCGATGTGTCAGAGGGTTGTGAAGTTGCACTGGTTTTTGATTCTCTTTCACGGCAAATGATTTTTGATGTAATGGGTCCACATGCTAGATGTGCTTAATCGGCACTTTCTCATTGGTCCACGTATTAATGACTCAGAGTATTTTCAGTGGGGCCAATGATTTCAGAGGTTTAGTGGCTTTGACAGTGGCAGGGCATCGACGGCTAGTGTATGATCTTAAGGATCATTTCTGACACATGAGGCTATAAGACCAGCCATTGATTCTTTTCTGTGTCAGAGGTTTGTCAGAACAGGGGTGAGATTCTTCATCGATGGTGGGCATGTGTTTTGGTGGAATCTTCATGGCTTATGAGGGTTTAAGACTAACTGTAGATTTGTTTCATGTCAGGGGATCTGTCAAAGCAGTATAAAAGGGTTGATCCAACGGTTGTCGTAAGATCTGATAGAATGTGTCAGATGCATGAGATCTTACGACAACCATTGATCTCATTTCAGGCAGGCCTAGTTTCTGGTCTAAGGTTTTTGGTGATTAGGACAAGTTTTTGGCAGCACCGATAAAGTCTTCTGTGTCTGCTCATTCACAAAGTTTTTGGCAGAGTTCTAAAATATTTTAGCGATTCAGTGAATACGTGTTCACTGAATCTCTAGATAAAGTGGTAGTGTTTTAAATTTTTCAGCGAATTGGTGGAATGTCTTTGGTCACTAATTTGCTAGATAGTCAGTGGGCCCTCAATTTTCTTATGTATTCACTAGTTCAAAAAGAGTAACCTGAGGTTAGGAAGGGACTTTGCGATTCAGCGAATGCAGTCATTCGCTGAATCATTTGACTTAACCATAGTCAAGGAAGGCATCTAGCGACTTGAATTTTCCTACAGTCGCATGTTTGCCAAATGGTAAAGGGTTAAGGGTCAGCCAAGAATTGTGGGACCATTTTGCCAGGTGTTTTTGAGGTGTTGTGTTGTGGTTGGCTGAGCTGGAAAGAATTGCAGACATGTCAGTGGGCCTGAGAGATTCTAAAGGGATGCCGAGATGGAGAATCTGACGGTTGTCGTATCATTGCATAGAATCTTTTGAGGCTATGCGATCTTATGACAACCGTTCATTTTAAAGCTTATAAGAAGTGGGTCCAGTATGCCGATTCATTGATGACATGCTTTTTTCTCATTGGTCAAGGATTTAGTGATGTGGAAAGAGATTTTTTTAAAAAGGTTTTTGTTGACTGTTGTGGGATTCTACGAGCCGCTCGATCTGCTGGGAATAAGATAGATGGACGGTCCTATTTTAAAGTCTAGCTGGTTACCATTTTTTATTTGAATTCAAATTTCCTGTAGGGTTTTGCTAGGGTTTTTGATGCAGAAAGCTGTAAAATGAAGCGGTGGCCATGAATTAAATTCTTCAGTACAGATTGCAGTTGGGGAAGGATACAGAAGGCATATATTACTACTAGAATCTAATTTTTGTTCCTATGATGCTGAGCCAAATGAATTTTATGGTTGAAAAATTGTAGAAGGGCATTCATTGCAGATGGACAACATGATGATAAAATCAAATTTGTGAAAATTGAGCCAGGGATAGCATTGAAGACAAAAATCCTGTCGAGTCAATTGCAAATATCTCACCTGTTTCAGTAGTGTAGTTATTGTAAACCCTTTGGGGTTGTTGTAAAGGTTTTTTAGGTTAATTTTTGTAACCCTAGAATGATCGATTGCTGGTTGCATCTCTTGGTATAAAGGGATTTTTCATGATCATTCTAAGAAGAGGAGTTTTAGGTGTTAAAAAGATAGAAATTTCTAAAACCCTAGCTTTACAGTCAAGGATTGTAATTTTTGATATCATTTTATCAAACAATAGAGAAGTACAGGTTGTTCTTATCTTGCAAGCTTACTATTCTGGATACTGTATGCATACGGTGAAAGGTTATACTTAATACAAACCTCAGATCTTTGCTCTCCTTTGCTCTATTTTTTGAATCTTTAAATCTTTGTATAAAGGTTTATGTGAATGTATTAATGCTTTGAGTTCCAACCTAGGGTTAGATTAAAATATTGCTCAAAGTGGGATATGTGCTCTTAGAGTTTATGTGAAGGATTTTCATAAGTAGGAAAGAGTTGGGATATATTTGTATTTATGTCTAGAGACCAATTTCAGACACCATTGTATTCATCCTTTTCCTTGATATTTTGCCCAATGGATAAGGCACTGGCCTATATTCTCCTATCTTTGTGTTGTGAAGAGTGATTCAAATCTTATGATCCCAATCATTCAAATCATTACCGGTCTTTTAATCTTATTTACATTTACATTTATGTATTGTCCTATCTAGTGATGGAGAGTTAATGAACAATAGGTTCTTTTTTAGTACTTTCTCATTGTATTCATCTATTGAAAGATTCAATAAAGAAATAAGGGGCAGAGTTAGAACTATTAGTCAGAGTTAATACTATTGGATCAGGTGTACCCACCTTGGTTTTGCAGAGCCAGATGCAGAAGAGGGAAATCTTATCCCTATAGTTGGTCCAATTTCTCATAGATTGCTCACATTTGGAACTAACCAATCCTTAATATCCATCATGGGCATATTGGTATCTCATGGAGTGTAAAATCCTATCCAGGAACCAACAGGTCCTCCTCTCCTTTCTTCAAAAACTCTAGGGGTTTCAGGTAGGAGGATCATATCTCCCCCTTACTTTTCACTATTATGGATGAAAGTCTAGGAAGAAAGATCCAACAATTAATTTTTGAAAGGACTCTAAAAGGTCTGCACCCTTCCTCAGCAAATCTTATTTGCTTGCATGAACAATTTGTTAATGATACTATAGTTATGGGTGTAGCATCTGTTCAAGAGGCTGAAAGCTTGAAAGGTGTCCTTTACCCTTATTCCAAAGCCTCTGGTTAGCTAATTAATTGGAAGAAGAGCTCTATTTTTTTCTTAATACTCTAGAGGAAAGACAGGTGAAAATTGCTTCTATTTTGGAGTGAAACATCAACTCCTTTCCTTTTGTGTATTTGGGCCTTCCTCTAGGGGAGAAACCACTAGAATCCTTCTAGTTGGACTTAATAGATAAATTCAATAAAAAAACTTGCTGGATAGAAAGGTCTCTTTCTCTCTCAGGCAGGAAAAATAACTCTTCTCAAGTCCTTACAAATCTTGGTTATCTGTGCTCTTAGTCTTTTCAAAATTCCCTCTATGTTTGCTAAGAAGATGGAAAGCATTCAAAAATGTTTTCTTTGGTCTGACACTGGAGATAGAAAGTGTATCCCTCTTCTAGCATGGAAAAAAGTGTGTAAACCTAAGCATCTTGGAGGTCTTTGCATTAGACCTATTAAACAAATGAACATTTCCCTTCTCGATAAACAACTTTGGAGGATCTACGGAGAGGAGAAAGAATAGAAAATTATTTGGAAAAATAAATATGTCAAAAATATTTCTGTTGATTAGATAACCTAGGAGGATATTATCATTGGTGGCTCTGTGATTTGGAATAATGTGATGAAAGCTAGAGGGGTGGCTGGTGCTGGGGGTAGATGGAAGATTGGGGATGGAAGGAAGATTAAATTTTGGGAGAACTTATGGATTTGTGGCAAGCCTCTCTACAAGTTCCTTGAGTACTAGGATCTTATGATGAGATGCAAATTTTCTTTTGGAGAGATGATTAGAGACTATTGGAGAGATAATCATTGGATTAATCGCTAGGAAGATATCAATAAAGCTCTCCTTGTGCAGAAAATCAATGATAATAAGGAGGATACCTTCATATGGGGTCTTGAATCTTCTGGCATATTCTTTGTTGCTTCTTCTTATAAGATACAAACTCAACCTCATCTTGTGGAGGAGGCTCCTTCCTAGGCTAAAGCTTGGAATAAGTGTCTCACTCTAAAAGTTGAGATCTTCTTCTGGCTCTTCCTTCAAAATAAAATCCTCATGATTGATAACCTGGAGAAAAGGGGATTCTATCTCCCTAATAGATGTATTTTATTATTTTAGGATTGTGAATCAGCTTCCCATATTCTTCTTAGATCCTCTTATTCTCTAGAGATATAGAAAGTTCTACTTTAGAGATGAAATCTAAGCTGGGTATTTCCTAAAATTATCTAGGATTTCTTCTAGCAATGGATCTTCTCAAGTTCATATAAGAGAGTCAAATTGGTTTGGTATCTTGTTATTCCTCACCTAATCTGGAATATTTGGAAAGAACACAACAATAGAATCTTTAGGGAGACTCAAAGAAACCCCACTGTTTTGGCTATCATAATTTTCAAATGCATTCAGGATAATTTGTCTTTGTATGATAACCAATTTAGGGATTCTAATGTGGAAATTGAATGGTTGAATTTAAATTCTAGAAATGACAAGAAAATAGGCAAAGAAAACTATGTTTGGTTATCCCCTCTTGATGGCTGGTTGAAGGTTAACTTTGACGGTGATGCTAAAGGGAACCCAGGTAAAGCTAGTTGTGGGTGGGTCATTAGAGATTATTTTGGTAACTTCATTTTTGTTGTGGCTATTCCTATTATTTCTCAAAGAAACCATATTTATAAGGCCCTTGGAGCTTTATATTCCCTAAGGTTGGATATAAAAATTAAGGCTGAGAATGTCTGGTTGGAAGGAGATTCCCTAAACATTATAAATTGAATATCTAGGAAGTCGAAAGCTTTGTGGTCGATATCCAATACTATAGAAATGGAAAAACATTTATTGGGATCTTTTAATAAATCTCATATATCACATGCCTTCTGGGAATCTAATTCTATTGCTGATGTGTTCACCAATAAAGGGGTTAAATCAATTCCCTGATTATATGGAATAATGTGAAGGATTTGGATATAGAAACTGTAAGCCTTATTAACTATGATAAGATGAGTAGTAAGGAAGTGAGCCATATTGGGAATGATGAAAGGATTGAGGAGTATGGGTTATGTCACTAATAATCAAAGCTTGCTCAAGTTATTAAGGAGTAATAATTACCTTTCCTTTCTGCATGCTTTCTAGGTGCGTGAACTTGGCCTTTTAATTGTTCTATTTTGGATCTCTATTTTTCATAGTTTGAAAATTAAGCTTGAAAAAAGTATGATATGGGAGGTAATTTATATAGAGAGGAACCTATAGACTGTACTTACCTAAAAAGAACCTTAAATTATGGAGGAAGCTAGAGAAGGGTAAGATTACTCCCTACCTAGAGAGATTGCATGGTTACGATAAGGGCATTACTTAGAAATTCATTGCCAGATGGAGGGATAATACTATGATGATTGATGGAAGGCAAGTTACCGTAAATGTGGAACTCATTGCTTAGGTAACTGGTTTACCCTTATCTAGTCTCAAATTTTATATAAATAAGAAAAATTCTAAAATGGTTACCATCAAATTCCCTAAGATTGCTGAAGAAAGGGATTCTATGGTTAAAATAAGGGTTTTTTTGTTTTCAATAATATTAAGAGCTTATGGCGTAAGGTCCTTATTATCTTGATGGATTATATTACCCTGGATGGTCATTTTACCAGAGCAATGCCACACAGTTTTTTTCTGTTAAACCACTTCCATCACAATGATTCTATTTCCTTTCCATATTATCTCTCTAACTCTCTTCTTCATAGACTTGTTGTGTATAGAGAGGATGCTGAAAAACTGGTTCTCCATGAGGGCCTTATTTCACTAATCCATGAGTTTTTGGTGAACAATATCCCTGAGAGAAGTGTTAAAACCCATAAGGAAAAAAGAAAGAGCACTACCCCTAAAAAGGGTAAGAATGATTCACCAACTAATAAGAGGTTAAATGATGACTATCTGTCAGTTGATGATTCTCCCCTGTCTCTGAATAAAAAGAAGGAAGTTTTGGTCAACTATTATTTAAGCTCAAAAAATGAGAGATGGACCCTAGGGAAGGCTCTCCTGAGGATGAAGATGGTGATTTACCTAGCTCAAGCATAAAGGAAATTTCTAAAAAGAAAAATAAAGCTTCATATGTTGATGGTCGGACCTCGTCATCCTTTGGAGAAGACTCCAAGGATGAGATGGAGATTTTTGAGGCCTCTGGGAAAGAGATTAAGGAGGAGACTGAGATTATGGGGGATGATAAAGTTGATAATTTTGTGGAAGTGAGAGAGGAAATGACATACAAAAATGAGGAATATGTTGACAACAATTTAAAGAAAAACCTATTTTTTATTTGAACCCTAACGAGAATACTGACAAGATCATTATTGATGTTGGCAACACTAATAGGGAGCAGTCTCAAAATACAAAGGAGAATATGTAGGTTACAATGGACATCCTTGATAACAAAGACAAGAAAATAGTTTATGAGGGTGACAAGGAGGAAACCCTTCTGAAGGACACCAAGAATGAATATTACATAAATGAGGAGAAAAATGATAGAGAGAAGTTGGAAGGGGAGGACTATGATATCTTGTACATAGTCGAAATTATTTCCAACTATCAGAACAATAAGCACCTAATCCAGGATAATGCTAAAAGAGGGGATTTTGTGTCCATGGGTATGGAGGACCTAAATGATAAACATGACTTTTGTCTAGTTTTTTTACAAACTACTAAAGCTAAAGCCCTTTTCTCATTTAGGAATAGAAATTGGTGTTTTCAGGAGATTATGAAGCTTAAGTCCCAGAACAAGGATTTGGAAAAAAATATCAAAGCCTGCTAGACAAAACTCACAACATGGATAAGGACTACTCTTGGGATGTTTTTGACCCAGTTAAACTTTTGATCAAGATTGAATGCATTGAAAATATGTTGGAGAACCTGCTTAGGTATTCTATTGAAGGAATTCTACTAGTAATCTCTGTGGGCTAGTTAACATGTTGGAGAAGGAGTGGGAAGACATGCAGATGCCTAAAATAACTATGAAAGGACCATGGGCCAAAACCATAGCAAAAAAGAGTCAGGACACTTCTTCTAGTAAGGAGATGGAAGGTCTCAAGGAGAACCTGAAGAAAATGATAGAGTTGGAGAAGAAGATGGAAGATTCCATCCAGAATCTAAGAGGATGGTAGCTCCCTATTTGTTTTGTTGATTCCTTTTGTTTTGGTTTCCTATTTTGTTTGGTGCTAGTTGTTTGGGGTGTTTAGTGTCCCCCTTTGTTGTTATACTTGTTCTTTCTAGCTATTCTTAATGACTTATTTGTATCTTTAACTCTTCAGGTTTCAGGTCCTTATAAAACCTAGTTTTTCTTAATTTTAAAAATATATCATGATTGATATTTTTGATCAAATGATAGATACTAAAAATCCTAAGTTGTGCATCCAATCCCTGATAGAGAATCTCACAAATGCCTAAAATATTTAAATGTTACCCTAAACAATGACTAACTCCTCTTACACGCTTTACACCTATTTATTATTTCATCAAAATCATCTAAGTTCTTTCATAATGATCAAATTTACTAGAATGTGCTAATCCATGGGATAATTAACCAAATTTATCAAAAAAACCTTAAAATAGAGTATTCTTTTACATATTCTTAAATGCATCTCAAGCCTTAACCCAATTTTAAAAATCTTACAAGAAGTAACTAAATTAAATACAATTACACGTGACTTGAAATAATATTATAGAAATAAAATTTCCTAACACATAAAGGGATGTCCAATTAGATACCCTTTCCATATTACTTGGAGAATAACTATTATTTATCATCAATATAAAATAAAATTCATAGAATACTCTCCCACTTTACATTTACATTGTAAATACATGGTACATACTATAATCAATCAATTTGTTAAAGAGGAGAGGTTCATGTCCTCTATAGACGTATTTAATGTCTCTATGATCACTAGATTAGTGATAAAATCTTCAATATTAGGTGAGGTGCTAGCGTCGTATAACATGAATATACTACCCTAAAATTACATACAAAATAGAGTAATTAATAAGAATCATATTCAATAAATTATGTTCGAAAAAAATTCAGAATATTTTTTTGTAAGTTTGTACTAAGGAGAAGTCTAGAAATTCTCTTGTAAGTTGGGATAAGGTGTGGAGGACGAAGAAGAAAGGCAGTATTGGGATAAGGAAGACTAAACTTATTATCAAAGCTCTATTGGAAAAACTAGAGTGGAAATTTATCGAGGGTTCTCAAGATTAGATTTAAATTATAAGAGCTAAGTACTCGTATAATGGTCATAGAAGAAAATTTATATATGATCTTGTTCTTCCTAGTGGATCACCTATTTGGAGCTATTTTATGAAGATGAGAAATAATATTAACTATGGTAGAAGGAAGATTGTATATGATGGTAAAAAGACTAGATTCTAGGACAATATTTGGAATGCTTTAATTTTTATTATTAACTCAAACTCTATCAAAGATATCTTGATAAAAAATAATGTCATTTTAATCCATGATTATGTTAATTAATCTGGAAATCGGTCTTCATGTAAAGGCTTTAAGATGCATTTTTTTAAGTTAGGAGCTTAAGAGATTCTAGTCAACAAAGGTGGGTAATGAATTACTTACTCTTCACTAGAATTCTAATAATTGCAACATTTGTTGAATGACGGGTATGATGAGTGGACCTAAAAATTCTATTCCTTGGGTGCCTTCTCTATCTGATCTTCCTAAACTTCTCTAGAAAACAACACTCAGGAAATATTTAAATGGAAGCATGTTTAGATGTCCAAACTTATCCCTAGAAGAAATTTATTTTGGTGGATTTGTGCTCATAATAATTTTCTCACCATTGGAAACTTGAATAAAAGAGGGTTCTTGTTTATCAATAGATGATCCTTATGCTATGAACATGTTGGAAGTGTTGATCACATCCTATTTCATTATCCTTATGCTTGGGATGTATGGTTAGCTATTTTCTCCTCTTTGTCTATCACCTAGGATCTCCTAGGTAATATAAGGATTTTTATAGATAGTTGGAGCTAGTAGCGTTTTAAGCATATGATTATACAAGATATTTGGAGAAACATTCCTTCTTTTGTGTCATGGGTCTTATGGAAGGAGAGAAATCATAAGATTGTTAGAGATTAATATAAGACTAGTGTAGAGTTGTTTCTAGATACCAAACAACAAAGTTTAGGTAGCTCATTAATATTGCTACCTATGGAAATTCTAAATTTATGAAAATTTATAAAGATCTCAAGATTAAACAAATTTGGGGCCTAAATTAGTATCTAACTAAGAATATCTAGACCAAAAAAAACTAGAAATATGATCAAATGACATCCTCTTAAGGAAGGTTGGATCAAATATAATTTGGTGATTTCTCTAAGGGGAGTCATAGTATCTTGAGAGTTGAAGGATTGATAAGGGAAATAAATAGAAATTTAATTGAATGCTAGTAGAAAATTTTTGCAAATTGTCTCTAATAGTTCATATCCAAAGCCTTTTCTACATCGAAAGGAATAAAATGATTGAAGGACTTGAAAATTCATAAAGTTATTCTAAAAGGGGATTATAATTTAATTGTTAATATCATAAATTGACAAGGTTACCAGTACATGGAAAATGCGACATGATGGAGGAGAGTAAGGCTATTGTCTAGAGTTTTCTTCAATCCAAAGTATTCCATGTCTACAAAGAGAGCAATAGTGTAGGTTATGAAATTGAAAATTAGCAATAGGGTTTGATGAATGGAATATTTGAATTACATTCAATCTTCCTCTCAATTTAGAGATTTAATGTATAATGAAAGAATTCAAAAAAAAAATTAAAGAAAGGCCTCATTAAAGCTCGTATAAGTCAGCATGAAATGTTCAAGTTTGAATTTGAAGCACGATGATGTAGATTTATTTAATGATACAAATTCTATTTGATGTAGATTTATTTAATGATACAAGAAGAGGAGATTATCATGTGGGTAAGGATTGTCATTTAAATGTTTAGAAAAGAATTTCCTCTAATACCATACATCCAATTTGGATTTGTTTGAATAATGACAAGATTCAAGTTGACAGTTTAAATGATGTTACTTTAATTATTAGTATTTTCACATGTAAGAGCATGATAGTCAGTACTGTAAAAATTGTCTCTTTCCATTTGAACTAAAAATTTATCATCCCCAAACCTTAGGCAAATGTAATTTTCATTTTTTTAAATAATCAACACCATTTCAAGTTTTGAGACATCTTAAGGGCATACAAAGTTATTCATAATAAAAAATGATGCAATCATGAGTGGTCTAATGAAGCAACCAAAGCTAACAAATTATGATGGATTAAAGGAAAATAAATATCTTTGGAATATTTTTAAATGAACTGACCTTACTCTATTACTCTATTGTTGGCAATTTGTCTATACTATTGTATATGAATTGATATAGTGTTGTCATTATGGAAACAAAACCATATAGTAGTTTGGAGTCAGCACACTTGAAGAGAAGATTAGAAATCAGTTAAGTGTTGAAGACTAGACAGTGTACAGAGTTACTATAGCTTA
Organism: Chamaecyparis obtusa; assembly: GCA_027943335.1. Classification (NCBI taxonomy): domain Eukaryota; kingdom Viridiplantae; phylum Streptophyta; class Pinopsida; order Cupressales; family Cupressaceae; genus Chamaecyparis; species Chamaecyparis obtusa. The sequence continues at coordinate 1,812,327 of BSBK01002019.1, read as the reverse complement.
GAGCATCAGTGCACGTGCATACGGAATAATTATGGTATGCACCCTAGAAGTTAAGTTGGTTAGAATATATTCATGCTTAGTCTATGAGTGGATGATCAGATGTGCAAGTATGAGAAAGTTATAGTTAGTTGAAGTTGCACAGCCAGTATGTGCCAGTGAAGAACAGAGCATAAAGCTGACAGTTAGTATTTTGGTTTGCGATTATAATATAATTTTGTAAAGGCTATGCACCCATTGTATTTAGGTTTCCAACATATGTACTTGTTTTTTTGTAAGCACGCTTAAGCCAATTCATTTGGAAGCATTGCATGTAATAGGTCTAAGGGCCGACCTAGTTGTTTATTTTGTATGAGCATATAAATATAAGGTGCACCCATAGTATTTGGTATGGAAGTTGATAAAGAGATATAATAAGAAAAGAAGAAGTGTGCGAAGACACTAGAAGATGTATTAGAGATTTGCTAGAGGTCAAAGCATCAATGCATCAAAGGAACTGATCTGACAAGCAGTGTTACAGTGATAGTTCATCCTATAGATATAGTGTGTATCTAAGATCAAAAGGTTGTTGCCTTCACCACTTGAGCAGTGAACTCTTGGACAGTGCGTCCTCCCCCCTAACAAGGACTATTGTAAAAGAATCCTAATAGGGTCGAACCCTTAACAAGGTCTACTATACTTAAAGCATTGTAAAGAAACTCCTAATAGGGTTAAGGATCATCTAACAAGGATCACAAAATACTAGTGCAGAATATTAGTGGGTGTCAATTCCCACCAGGGTTTTTACCTATTTGGGTTTCCCCGTACCCATATTGGTGTCATGTGTTGATTTCATGTTTCATGTTTATGTGAATGTTTATTTCAGTACTTAAGCATTTAAGTTCAGTATAAACATTAAAGTGAAAAGTTAAAATATAGTGAACACTGATTCACCCCCCTCTCAGTGTTCCCATTTCTAACAATTGGTATTAGAGCTCTGGTCCTTAGCATAGAAGTTTAACCACTTGAGGAGATCATGGACAATGCAGAAATGAAACATCTGAAAAGAAATCTTGAAGATTCTCTTGAAGACCTAGATAATTCAGAGAGAGAATCTGAAGAACTAGGGGATAAACTCAGTGATGCTCAATTAGTCATCAAAAAGCTAAGGAAAGATTTGAAAGAATGCTCTGCCAGTGATCTAGTGACAATGGTCAAGAAGCTGAATGAAGAAAATAAATCCTTAAAAGAACAACTTGAAGAGTTTGATGATAAGCTAACTAATAATCAGAAAGTCTATGATGAATAGATCAAAGAGAACCTTAAACTCAATGAAGAACTAAGGCAAGCAAACATGGAAATCTTGGAGCTAAAGAATAACAAAGAAATCTAGGAGTCTAAATTGAAAGTAGCAAAGAATCATATCGACAAGTTACACACCAGTTTTGATTTGATAGAATCTCAGTTGTATGCAAGGAGAGCCAAAGGAGACACTAGCTATATTGGATACAATGAAGCACAAAATCAGATTGACAACATGCGAGCAAGAAAGGATTCACAAAAGGACTCTACTAATGCTAAAAAGACTAAAGATCAAACCAAAGATAATGGTGGACCACCTAAGAATGAGTGCAAGCAAGTAGAAAAAACTTGTTTTGCATGTAACAAGAATGGACACATTGCAAGGAACTATATAGAGGTAAGACCTTTTAATGGCTACTATTATTCATGCAACAAGTTTGGTCATAGAGCTATGAATTGCAAGACTAGTAAGAAGAACATAATACAACATGATTAGAGAAATCAGAATCAGAAAAATGTAAGAAGTTCTCAGAATGTTACATGCCAGATATGTAACTATAATGGTCACACAGAAAAACAATGCAGAATGGTGACTCATGTCAATGCACTGAGGAATATAAGACCTCCAGTCATTTTTCACTCTTGTAACAAGGCTAGACATATCTCAAGGTTCTGTAGATCAAGGATGCAAGGTCAGGGAAGCCTTAAAAAGGTCGAAGAACCAATTTTGGATGCTATAGGAGAAGTTAATTTTGTCAAAGCCTCAGATGATGTGAGGATGATCTTTTTAGCTTGTGGTGACTAATCAGGAAAGTACTATACACTTTTCCTCCCGACCTCACCGGGGTTCGCCGACATATTTTTAGTAATTTTTGGGCCGACATGTTGTAACTCATTCTAACCGTAAAGTAGCAAAAATATTTTATAATATGGCTTAGGGTTAGGAATTTCATTATGATGTATGATTTTAGTACTTGCGGCCAAATTGAGCTGTAAGGGATTACAAATTGCAATCATGTTGTAATCATTGGATAATAAAATATTGGACTCGCTATTGGTGGACGTAGCCCAGGGATTGGGTGAACCACGTTAAATCTTTGTGTCTTGTGTTCTCTTATGTGTGGTTCATTATTTTTTGATATTGGTTATATTTGCATGTAATTGTTATTTCTGCATTGTTAATCCTAACAAGTGGTATCAGAGCGAGGTTATTTCATTCATTCTTTCATCTATTCTCTGAAGCAGGTCTCACGAGTCAGTGGGAGAGTCTCTTGGTTAAGTGGGAGAAATGGTAGACAAGGGTAGGCTGAAGGTTGAAAAGTTTAATGGGCAGAACTTCCAATTATGGAAGATACAAATTGAGGACTATCTCTATCAGAAGGATTTATGACGTCCATTAGAGGAAATAGCCAAGAAAGAGGCAACAATGTCTCAGGAAGATTGGGATATTTTGGATAGGAAGGCACTAGGGAGTATTCGTTTATGTCTGGCACAATTGGTGGCATTCAATATTGCTAGAGCAACAAAAGCTAAAGATCTGATGGATATCCTAGCGAAGTTGTATGAAAAGCCTTCAACTTCAAACAAGGTATTTCTTATGAAGCATTTATTTAATATGAAAATGGTAGAAGGTGGATCAGTTGCTAATCATTTGAATGAGTTTAATATAGTTACAAGTCAGTTAGCCTTAGTTAAAATTACTTTTGATGAAGAGGTTAGGGCTCTCTTGATTTTGTGTTCTTTGCCAGAAAGTTGGAATGGCTTGGTAATGAATGTTAGTAATTTTGTTTCTGGTTCTAATACCCTAAAGTTTGATGATGTTTTGGTGTTAATTTGAGTGAGGAAATTCATAGGAAAAGCTCAGGGGCATCCACATCGGGTAGTGTATTGAACACAAAAAGCAGAGGTAGAACAAGAGATAGAGGAAACAACTCTGGAAATCATGAGAAATCAAGAGGAAAATCAAAGGGAAAGAGGTTTGAATCCAAGGGCCAAATGATTGCTAGTACTGTGGAAAATCAGGTCATAAGAAGAAAGATTGTTGGTCTCAGAACAAAGATCAAGTAGACAAAAATGATGGAAACAAGGAGGTAAATGTCTTTAGAAATTATTGATGATTCATGGGTGTTAGATTCGGGGGCTTCATTTCATGCTATACCCCATAGAGGTTATTTTGTTGATTATGTCCAAGGGGATTTTGGGCTAGTTTATTTGAGAGATAATGAACCCTATCAAATTGTTGGAAAAGGGAAAATCAAGATTAAGTTGCACAATGGGAATCATTGTGATGAAGGGTGCTCCCCTTAATACCACAAACACATAATAGAAATAGAGAAACAACAACAACAATATGCAAGAACAAAAAATTGGCTTCTTATTATCTCCACAAATGTGGAATTACAAACTTTCAGAATTACAATATGCAAAGCCACATGTGCATTCCATTACAATATTCTGTAGGACAAAGCCTCAAATCAATACACAGATCTACTACCCAGAACTGCCTTAGACAACACTACAGGCCTTCTTTATATAGGCATTTTCCACCACCTGAGAAGGTTCCAGAAATTTAGCCCTAAGGGTCGACCAAACTTAGAATTATTTTATTTTTCAATTTATTACATCAAAGTCAGCTCAAAATAACTTCTGAAACCCGAACAAAAATTTTAAGGGAAAATTATTTTTCACCATTTCAGGTGGCCCAACTTCCGGAGACCATAAGTCATCACCAGTTGACCCGATTGACTATTATAACCCCATTTCAGAAATGCCACAAAGCGCTCTATAGGCTTGACTTGTGCAAGCACTTGTCACCTAAATTTTTGACCTCATCTGGGGCCTCTAAAGCCTTCAAAACTGAGTTCAAAGTTTTTGTACCCTGCTGCCAATACCAAAAATCTTTAATATCCTCAAAACTAGACCTGATCTAGCCATGAAACTTTGCTGACAAGCTGATATGACTGAGATGAACCTCCACATGTAAAATCCAAATATTTCAAGATCGTAAGACCAACTTACTAAAAATAGCAAGTTTCCATAAATAGCAACTCTACATAAGATAGCCCTTATTGAATACAAAAATAGAAATATTTTTGGGTGATGCAAGATTTCTCTTACACCAAGGATGCTCCTGCATCAGACAAGCGGGGTAATTTGAGAAGTGACACCGTCACGACTTAGGTGTGCAGAGAAAAACCAAGATAGTTAACCTCCTCCTTTGTTAGCCATGATGAATCTTCAACAGGTCATCCTTTCCATTTGACCAAATACTCTTCATGTGTCCTGTTCCTTATGCTTCTACCAAGATGACTATCCAGTATGTCTTCAATCTCCTTGATAAATGAACTGGTTGCTGGAATACTCCACTGTGCTGCTGTAACCTCATCTTCAACACCTCCTTCATGATACTCTGTCAAATCTGAAATGTTAAACACTGGTGAAATATTCAGCTCAGTAGGCAATTCTACCTCACATGCATTTCCTGAATCATGTTTCTTCAGTATCTTACATAGTGCAAACTTATTCATTTTCAACTTGTTATATGTACCAACCAGAAATTGCTCCTTCCATAAATGAACCATGACTTCATCTCCAACCTAAAATTCCTTATGCCTCCTTTTCTCATCTACCTTAGCCTTATACTGTGCATTCATCTTGGTAATATGCTTCCTCACCTCCTTATGGATGTTCTGCAAAATCCTCAGCTTTAGCACTACTTATTTCTCCTTTATCTATCTTTCTCAACTTAGATGCATTTCTGAGACTACTCCCATATACAATCTGGAATGGTGATTTACCAGTGCTCCTGTTGACAGAAATATTATATGCGAATTCTGCCTGTGGTAAAATCAAATCCCATCCTATTGGCTTATCTCCAACCAAACATCTCAACAAATTTTCAAAACTCCTATTCACCACCTCTGTCTGTCCATCAGTCTGTGGATGATGTGATGAACTAAACTTCAAATCTATCTTCAACTTCTTCCATAATGTATGCGAGAAATATCCAACAAACTTAGTGTCTCTATCTAAAACTATGGTCTTTGGAAAACCATGTAGTCTCACTACTTCTTTGAAAAACAATTCTGCTACATGAACAGCATCATTAGTCTTCTTGCAAGGAATGAAATGTGTCATCTTCAAAAATTTGTCAACTACTACAAAAATTAAATCATGTCCCTGCTGTGTCCTTGGTAAACCAAGAACAAAGTCCATATTGATATCCTCCCAAGGCTTCTCTGGTATAGGTAATGGCTGATACAACCTTGTATTCTGCTTCACTCCTTTCATCATCTAACATACTCTGCAACTCTATACAAACTTCTTGACATCTTGATGCAACTATGGCCAGTAAAAATTTTCCCTAACCAAAGAAAAGGTTTTATCTCGACCAAAATGTCCAACCAATCCTCCGCTATGCTTCTCCTTGATGAGATTCTCTCTCATAAAACTTCGTGGAATGCACAACTGACTCCCTCTGAATAGCATATCATCCTGGATGATAAAATCCAGTTATTTCATCCTGTCTAGAGTAACAGGTTCTTTACAAGCTTTCCAACCTTCACCAAAATCAAGATCCTTTAGATACAAATTCTTGAGTTCCTTGAACCCAACCACCTCAATCTGCATCTCTGTCAGCAATAGTTGCCTTCTACTAAGTGCATCTGCAACCCTGTTAGACTTTCTACTTATGTGTTTCAAAACAAATGTATAACTCTGCAAAAACTTAACCCATTTCCAATGCCTTTGATTCAACTTTCCTTGACTATTCAAATATTGCAAAGCTTGATGATCAGTATACAAAACAAACTCCTTAGGAAGCAGATAGTGTCTCCACTTCTTCAATGCTTGAACTATAGCATAAAATTCCTGATCATAAACAAAATATTTTCTCTTAGCATCATTTAACTTCTCACTGAAATAAGCAACAGGTTTACCTTCTTGGCTCATAACAGCTCCTATTGCAGTACCACTAGCATCACAATCTACTTGAAACACCTTATTAAAATCTGGAAGTGCTAAAACAAACTGTTCTGTAACTTTTTGTTTCAACAATTGAAAACTCTTTTCTACCCCATTAGTCCACTTAAACTCTTTTCTATCCCCTCTCATTGTTTCAGTCAAGGGACCATAAATACTGCTAAAATTTTTGATAAAATTTCTGTAAAAACTAGCTAGACCATGAAAAGATCTTACCTTGGTAGCACTCCTTGGAGTAGGCCATTCAAGGATAGCCTGTACCTTCTCTAGGTCCATTTTTAGACCTTTTGTTGAAACTACAAATCTTAAATACACTAACTCTTTCTTCACAAAACTGTACTTCTTCAAATTAATCAACAATTTCTCATCTCTCAGCTTCTCAAACACCATATGAATATGCATCATATGCTCTTCTAATATCTTACTAAAGATCAAAATATCATCTAGTTACACAATGACAAACTTACCCAAAAATTCTTTCAAAACCTCATTCATGAGCCGCATGAAAGTGCTCGGTGCATTGGTTAGCCCAAAAGACATGACTAACCACTCATACAGTCCTTGCTTTGTCTTGAAGGTAGTCTTCCATTCATCTGCTTCTCTGATCTGAATGTGGTGATATCCACTCTTTAGATCTATCTTTGAGAAATACACAGCTCCACTCAAACAATCCATAATATCATCCATTCATGGCAATGGAAACCTATACTTGATTGTGATCTTGTTTATTGCTCTAGAATCTGTACACATCCTCCATTCTCCATTCTTCTTTGGTGCTAATACCGCTGGTATAGCACAGGGACTCAGGCTCTCTCGAATCAACCCCTTCTGCAATAACTTATGTACTTGTCTATTCAACTCTTCACTTTCTACTGGTGTCATTCTGTGTGCTACCTTGTTTGAAAAAATAGCTCCTAGTATCAAATCCATTTGATGACTAATCTTCCTTACTGGTGGTAATCCATTAGGTACATTATCAGATACAATATCCTGAAACTCATTCAACAAATCTGCAACCTCTACAGGTACATCCTCTACTTCTTCTTTACCAGCTTTTGGAATTAAAGCAAAACACATGTGCTCATACCTCATACCATCTAGGAATTTTATTCCATCAACAAATGTTATTCTTGCATTACCACATACCTTTTCTTCAGTCTCCTTCAATGGCTTTAGCTTATGTCACACTCCATCCTTTTTCAGGGAATAGGTATTCACATGACCATCGTGTATAGAACATCTGTCAAACTGCCATGGTCTACCCAACAACATATGACATGCATCCATAGATATGATATCACATAGTACTTCATCTTGGTACCCGCCAATCTTTGACTTTACTAGGCACTATTCACTGACCATGACCTTGTGGTCATCCTGCACCCAGGCAATCTGATATGGATGTGGGTGTTTCTGTCTCTTGAGCTTCAACTTTGTCACCATCTCCTCTAACATCAAATTGTCAGTACTTCCACTATCAATAATCACATCACAACATTTATCCTCACACTTGAATCTAGTGCGAAACAGGCTCCTCCTTTGTTCAGGTTCATTCTCACCACTCAACAGGACTCTTCTATTAATCAATGTTTCTCCTCTTTCAACATCTTCTGAATTTGATGATTTGACATTTTCATCTACATGTGCAACTCTAGCTTGGCCTTCATTCCTCCTATCTATCCTTCCTTGGCATTGAGGACATTCAAATGCCCTATGACCTTCTCCAAAGTGAAAACATGTTCCACGGAAGCCTCCTCTTCCTGAACCTTGTCCTCTTCCTCTTCCTCTCTGATCTCTATTATTCTGATCTTGGAAATGATTGGAATTGTTTCCTCTCTAATTTTGACTGCTACTAGCCTCATCCTTCTTTTTCAGATCTTCATTTCGGCCTCCATATGACCATCCACCAGATCGTCCACCATGACCTCTTCCTTTTTGTTTTCTCTCAAACTTCTTGTTTAGCTTTTCCTCCACTTTTAGGGCAAACTGGTATGCCTCTTCAATACTGTTCATTCGAACCAGATTCAACTCCTCCTGAATGCTGGGCCTCAACCCATTAAGGTAAGGAGCAACTTTCTCCTTATCAGCTTCCACATGGCCTATTCTGACGAGGATTCGATAGAACTCCTTTGTATACTCCTGAACAGATCATCCCACTTGCTTCAAACTTTGCATTTTCTTCAGTAGATCAAGCTCATAATCAACAGGGATGAACTATCGCTTCAATTTATCCACCATCTGATCCCATCTTGTGATTTTATCTTTCCCTCTTCTATTTTGCTCCAATTGAATCTCTTGCCACTAGATCTTCGCATGACCTTTCAGTCTGGCCTTCACAAATTTGACCCTATTAGGATCCTCAATATCTTCATACTCAAAATATTCTTCACATTCATTGATCCAATCGATCAATTCTTCTAGGTTAAGATTTCCTGAAAATGTAGGAACCTCAATCTTAGGTCTTTTTTCGATCTTGGAAATGGCTCGAAAAATTCTTTCTTCCTCCTGGTTCACAACTTCAACTTCTCCTTCTTGATCTTCAACTTTAGCTTCATCCTCACTTTCGTCTCTGACATTAAGATTCATTCCTCTACGAATCTCCTCTTGCAATGCTCGTACTTGTCTATGTAGTGCTCTAACCTCAGGTGTTACAACACTAGCTCTTTGACCACATTCCATTTGTGGAGGCATTTTCACGATGCGTGATGAAACCCTAACCATGGTTCTAGTGCAAACTACCTCACAGTCGGTGATTTATTTACACACTCAAGAACTCCTGCTCTGATACCACTTGATGAAGGGTGCTCCACTTAATACCACAAACACATAACAGAAATAGAGAAACAATAACAACAATATGAAAGAACAGAAAATTGGCTTCTTATTATGTCCACAAATGTGGAATTACAAACTTTCAGAATTACAATATGCAAAGCCGCATGGGCATTCCATTACAATATTTTGTAGGACAAAGCCTTGAATCAATACCCAGAACTACCCTAGACAACACTACGGGCCTTCTTTATATAGGCATTTTCCACTCCCCGAGAAGGTTCCAAAAATTTAGCCCTAAGGGTTGACCAAACTTAGAATTATTTTATTTTTCAATTTATTACATCAAATCGGCTTAAAATAACTTTTGAAACCCAAACAAAAATTTTGAGGAAAAATTATTTTTTGCCATTTTAGGTGGCCCGACTTTCGGAGACCATAAGTCATCACTAGTTGACCCGATTGACTATTATAACCCCATTTTGGAAACACCACAAATCGCTCTACAGGCTTGACCAACGCAAGTGCTTGTCACCCAAATTTTTGACCTCATTTAGGGCCTCTAAAGCCTTCAAGACTGAGTTCAAAGTTTTTGTACCCTGCTACCAATACCGAAAATCTTCAATATCCTCAAAACTAGACCTGATCTAGCCATGAAACTTTGTTGGCAGGCTGATATGACTGAGATGAACCTCCACATGTAAAATCAGAACATTCTGAGATCGTAAGACCAACTTACTAAAAATAGAAAGTTTCCATAAATAGTAGCTCTGCACAAGATAGCCCTTATTGAATACAAAAACATAAATATTTTTGGGTGATGCAAGATTGCTCTTACACCTAGGATTTTTTTGCATCACATTGGCTACTACAAGAGGTAAGACATGTTCCAAGGCTGAGTAGAAATTTAATTTTAGTAGGGCAACTCGCTGATGAGGGTTGCACAATTACTTTTAATGATAAAAATTGGAAGGTTTCAAAGGGTTCCTTAGTAGTAGAAAAAAGGTGTGAAGGTAGGCACCTTATATCTTTGTATAGGTCATACTGTTCCTTCTACTTTAATTATTTCAGAAGATAATGAATGTTCAGGAATAGTGGCTGCAGTTGAGCAGGAAGAACATAAAACCGTTGCTGTAGATTTTGACACAACACTATGGCACAACAGACTTAGGCACATGAGTGAGAAAGGTATGAAATTACTTCATTCAAAGAAAGTTTTACCTGGTCTAAAATGTGTCAATATGGATTTCTGTGAAAGTTGTGTTTATGGAAAACAAAAGAGAGTTAGTTTTGTGAAGAGTGGGAAGGAAAAGAAAAATGAGAGATTAGAGCTTGTGCATACAGATGTATGGGGACCAGCTCAAGTATCTTCCCTTGGTGGGTCTCTGTATTATGTTACATTTATAGATGATGCAACAAGAAAAGTATGGATTTATTTTCTTAGACAGAAATCTAATGTATTTCAAACTTTTAAGAAATGGAAATGCTTAGTTGAGAATGAGACTCGTAAAAGATTAAAATGTCTCAGATCTGATAATGGTGGTGAGTATTGCAGCATAGAATTTGAAGATTATTATTTCTCTAATGGTATTCGTAGGTAGAAAATTGTACCAAGGACTCCACAAGAAAATGGAGTGGCTGAACGCATGAATAGGACAATAATGGAGTGTGCAAGGAGTATGAGGTTGCATGCTAGGCTGCCCAAAAATATGTGGGCAGAGGCTGTGAACACTGTTGTTTATTTAGTCAATAGAGGCCCCTCTACTCCTTTGAACTATGGTATTCTAGAGGAAGCATGGAGTGGTAAGAAAGTGAGTTATTCTTTTCTCAAAACCTTTGGTTGTGAAGCTTTTACACTTATAGATTCTGAAAACAGAACCAAGCTTGAAGCTAAGTCAAAGAAGTGTGTATTTGTTGGATATGGTATTGATGAATTTGGTTATAGGCTTTGGGATTTTGAAAATCATAAAATTGTAAGAAGTAGGGATGTCATATTCAATGAGAAAGTATTGTACAAAGATCTGTTGCAGTAGCACGAGAAGAAAGAAAATGACTATGTAGTACTGGATGATACTCCAAAAGTTGATGTTCTAGTAGTTCCTTATGCTCTGCAACAACAACAACAATAAATACCACACACCCCAGTGAATGTTAGACGGTCAACAAGGCTAAGTAGACCTCTAGAAATATTTTCTCCATCTTTTTATTATATTTTATTAACAGATGCTAGTGAACCTGAATGTTATAATGAAGTTGTGCAGGTGGATACAAAGCTTCAGTGGGAGTCTGCAATGATAGATGAGATAGACTCTTTGCTGAAAAATCAAACATGAGATTTATGTAAGTTACTTGCAGGTAAAAGGGCTTTACAGAATAAATGGGTTTACAAGATAAAAGAAGAGGATGGAGGTAAGAAAAGATTTAAAGCCAGATTATTCGTAAAAGGATTTACACAGAAACATGGTATTGATTTTGATGAGATTTTTTCTCCAATTGTTAAAATGACTTCTATTCGTACTATTTTAAGTATTGTGGCTACTGAAGATTTGCATTTAGAGTACCTTGATGTTAAAACAACCTTTCTTCATGGTGATTTGAATGAAAAAATATATATGGTATAGACATAGGGATTTGAGGTTAAGGGTAAGGAGAATTTGGTGTGCAGATTACAGAAAAGTTTGTATGGCTTGAAGCAAGCACCTCGGCAATGGTATATTAAATTTGATACTTTTATAAATGAGAATGGATACACTCGATGTAATTTTAACCATTGTGTTTATTTTAAGAGGTTGGATATTGACAACTACATTATTTTATGGTTATATGTTGATGATATGCTTGTAGTTGGATCTAACATGGATTATATTAAAGGGTTGAAACAACAGTTAGAAAAATATTTTGCTATGAAGGATTTGGGGGCAGCAAAAAAAATCCTTGGTATGAAAATTTGTAGAGATAGGAAAAATAGGAAACTGTCTCTATCTCAAGCTGATTATATTGAGAAGGTGTTGCAATGTTTCTCTATGGAGAATGCCAAAGCTGTTAGGACACCTTTGCCAGGTCATTTGAAATTGACTAAGGATATGTGTCCCAAGACACCAGAAGAAGAGACTAAAATGTCTAAGATACCTTATGCTTCAACTGTAGGGAGCTTAATGTATGCTATGGTATGTACTAGGCTAGATATTGCATAGGCAATGGGAGTCGTTAGCCGATATATGAGTAACCTTGGTATTGAGCATTGGAATGCAGTCAAATAGATTCTCAGATATTTGAGAGGTACATTTAGTGAGTGTTTACACTTTGGGGGTTCTACTACTACTGTATAAGGCTATGTTGATTTAGATTTGGTAGGAGATATAGATAGCAGGAGTACTACAGGTTATGTATTTATGTTACTAGGACAACAGTGAGTTGGATTTCTCAACTACAAAAGGTGGTTGCTTTATCCACTACAGAGGCAGAGTATGTTGCTGCTACAAAGGTGGCCAAGGAGATGATATGGCTTCAATTCTTCATGGAAGAATTGGGACATCCTCAGATGTGTAATTTTTTGCATACAAATAGCTAAAGTGCCATTCATCTTGCGAAGAATTCTACTTTGCACTCAAAGACAAAATACATACAGTTGTGGTACCATTTCATTCGGTCAGTTTTGAATGATGGGAAGTTAATGCTACAAAAGATTCATACAGATGATAATCCAGTAGATATATTTACAAAGGTAGTACAAGGGAGAAGTTGAACTCATTTTCAGCTTCAGTTGGTCTTTGAGACTGAACAGAATAAAGTAACAACTGAGTCTAGGGTGGTTTGATCTAGTGGGAGCCTCATATGGTAGCGGTATTGCTATAGGATCAGTCTCCAAGTGAGAGGTTTTTTAGTGTGGATACTAATCAGTCACCAAGTGGGAGATTATTAGCTTGTGGTGACTGATCAGGAAAGTAATATCCAGGAAAGTATTGTACACTTTTCCTCCCAATCTCGCTAAGGTTCGCCAACATATTTTGGGTAATTTTTGGGCCGACATGTTGTAACTCATTCTAACCCTAAAGTGGAAAAAATATTGTATAATATGGCTTAGGGTTAGGGATTTCATTATGATGTATGATTTTAGTACTTGTGGAAGAATTGAGCTGTAAGGGATTACAGATTGTAATCATGTTGTAATCACTGGATAATAAAATATTGGACTCGCTATTGGTGGACATAGCCCAGGGATTGGGTGAACCACATTAAATCTTTGTGTCTTATGTTCTCTTTTGTGTGGTTTGTTGTTTTCTGACATTGGTTATATTTGCGTGTAATTATTATTTCTGCCTTGTTAATCCTAACAAGTGGTATTAGAGTGAGGTTATTTCATTCGTTCTTTCATCTATTCTCTGAAGCAGGTCTCACGAGTTAGCGGGAGAGTCTCTCGGTTAAGTGGGAGAAATGGAAAATGAGCGTAGGCTGAAGGTTGAAAATTTTAATGGGCAGAACTTCCAGTTATGGAAGATGCAAATGGAGGACTATCTCTATCAAAAAGATTTATGGCGGCCATTAGAGGGAATAGCCAAGAAAGAGGCAACAATGTCTTAGGAAGATTGGGATATTTTGGACAAGAAGGCATTAGGGAGTATTAATTCATGTCTGGCACAATCGGTGGCATTCAATATTGCTGGAGCAACGAAAGCTAAAGATCTAATGGATACCCTAGCGAAGTTGTATGAAAAGCCTTCAACTTCAAACAAGGTATTTTTTATGAAGCATTTATTTAATATGAAAATGGTAGAAGGTGGATCAGTCGCTAATCATTTGAATGAGTTTAATACTATTACAAGTCAGTTAGCCTCAGTTAAAATTACTTTTGATGAAGAGGTTAGGGCTCGCTTGATTTTGTGTTCTTTGCCAAAAAGTTGGAATGGCTTGGTAATGATTGTTAGTAATTTTGTTTCTGGTTCTAATACACTAAAGTTTGATGATGTTATTGGTGTTATATTGAGTGAGAAAATTCATAGGAAAAGCTCAGGGGCATCCGCATCGGGTAGTGTATTGAATGCAGAAAGTAGAGGCAGAACAAGAGATAGAGGAAACAACTCTAGAAATTGTGTGAAATCAAGAGGAAAATCAAAGGGAGAGAGGTCTGAATGAAAAGGGCCAAATGATTGCTGGTACTATGGAAAATTAGGTCATAAGAAGAAAGATTGTTGGTCTCAGAAGAAAGATCAAGTAGACAAAAATGATGGAAACAAGGAGGCAAATGTAGTAAGTAACAAATCCAAAGAGGATGCTTTGCTCTTGTCTTTAGAAAATGTTGATGATTCATGGGTGTTAGATTTGGGGGCTTCATTTCATGCTACACCCCATAGAGGCTATTTTGTTGATTATGTCCAAGGGGATTTTGGGATAGTTTATTTGGGAGATAATGAACCTTGTCAAATTGTTGGAAAAGGGAAAATCAAGATTAATTTGCACAATGGGAATCATTGGCTACTACAAGAGCTAAGACATGTTCCAAGGCTGAGTACAAATTTAATTTCAGCAGGGCAACTCGCCGATGAGGGTTGCACAATTACTTTTAATGATAAAAATTGGAAGGTTTCAAAGGGTTCCTTAGTAGTAGAAAAAGGTGTGAAGGTAGGCACCTTATATCCTTGTACAGGTCATACTGTTCCTTCTACTTTAATTGTTTCAGAAGATAATGAATGTTCAGGAACAATGGCTGCAGTTAAGCAGGAAGAACATAAAACCGTTGCTGTAGATTCTGACACAACACTGTGGCACAACAGACTCAGGCACATGAGTGAGAAAGGTATGAAATTACTTCATTCAAAGAAATTTTTACATGGTCTAAAATGTGTCAATATGGATTTCTGTGAAAGTTGTGTTTATGGAAAACAAAAGAGAGTTAGTTTTGTGAAGAGTGGGAAGGAAAAGAAAAATGAGAAATTAGAGCTTGTGCATACAGATGTATGGGGACCAGCTTAAGTATCTTCCCTTGGTGGCTCTTTATATTATGTTACATTTATAAATGATGCAACAAGAAAAGTATGGAGTTATTTCCTTAGACAAAAATCTGATGTATTTCAAACTTTTAAGAAATAGAAATGCTTAGTTGAGAATGAGACTGGTAAAAGATTAAAATGTGTCAGATCTGATAATGGTGGTGAGTATTGCAGCATAGAATTTGAAGATTATTGTTCCTCTAATGGTATTCATAGGCATAAAACTGCACCAAGGACTCCACAAGAAAATGGAGTGGCTGAATGCATGAATAGGACAATAATGGAGCATGCAAGGAGTATGAGGTTGCATGCTAGGCTGCCCAAAAATATGTGGGCAAAGGCTGTGAACACTGTTGTTTATTTAATCAATAGAGGCCCCTCTACTCCTTTGGACTATGGTATTCCAGAGGAAGCATGGAGTGGTAAGAAGGTGAGTTATTCTTTTCTCAAAACCTTTGGTTGTGAAGCTTTTGCACTTATAGATTCTGAAAATAGAACCAAGATGGAAGCTAAGTCAAAGAAATGTGTATTTTTTGGATATGGCATTGATGAATTTGGTTATAATCTTTGGGATTTTGAAAATCATAAAATTGTAAGAAGCGGGGATGTCATATTCAATAAGAAAGTATTGTACAAAGATCTGTTGCAGCAACATGAGAATAAAGAAAATGACTATGTAGTACTAGATGATACTCCAAAAGTTGATGTTCCAGTAGTTCCTTATGCTCCGCAACAACATCAACAACAAATATGACACACCCTAGTGAATGTTAGATGGTCAACAAGGCTAAGTAGACCACTAGAAAGATTTTCTCCATCTTTGTATTCTCTTTTATTAACAGATGCTAATGAACCTAAATGTTATAATGAAGTTGTGCAGGTGGATACAAAGCTTCAGTGGGAGTCGAAAATGACAGATGAAATGGACTCTTTGCTAAAAAATCAAACATGGGATTTATTTAAGTTACCTGCAGGTAAAAGGGCTTTATAGAATAAATGGGTTTATAGGATAAAAGAAGAGGATGGAGGTAAGAAAATATTTAAAGCCAGATTAGTCATAAAAGGATTTGTACAAAAACACGGTATTGATTTTGATGAGATTTTTTCTCTGGTTGTTAAAATGACTTCTATTCGTACTGTTTTAAGTATTGTGGCTACTGAAGATTTGCATTTAGAGTAGCTTGATGTTAAAATAGCCTTTCTTCATGGCGATTTGAATGAAGAAATATATATGGTACAAGCATAGGGATTTGAGGTCAAGGGTAAGGAGAATTTGGTGTGCAGATTGCAAAAAAGTTTGTATGGCTTGAAGCAAGCACCTCGGCAATGGTATATTAAATTTGATACTTTTATGAATGAGAATGGATACACTCAATGTAATTCTAACCATTGTGTTTATTTTAAGAGGTTGGATGATGACAGCTACATTATTTTATGTTTATATGTTGATGATATGCTTGTAGCTGGATCTAACATGGATTATATTAAGGGGTTCAAACAATAGTTAGCAAAATCTTTTTCTATGAAGGATTTGGGGGCAGCAAAACAAATCCTTGGTATGAAAATTTGCAAAGATAGGAAAAATAGGAAATTGTCTCCATCTTAGGCTGATTATATTGAGAAGGTGTTGCAACGTTTCTCTATGGAGAATGCCAAAGCTTTCAGCACACCTTTGCCTCATCATTTGAAATTGACTAAGGATATGTGTCCCAAGACACCAGAAGAAGAGACTAAAATGTCTAAGGTACCTTATGCTTCAGCTATAGGCAGCTTAATGTATGCTATGGTATGTACTAGGCCAGATATTGCACAGGCAGTGGGAGTCGTTAGCCGATATATGAGTAACCCTGGTATTGAGCATTGGAATGCAATCAAATGGATTCTCAGATATTTGAGAGGTACATTTAGTGAGTGTTTACACTTTGGGGGTTCTACTACTACTGTACAAGGCTATGTTGACTTAGATTTGGTAGTTTATATAGATAGCAAGAGGAGTACTACAGGTTATGTATTTAGTGTTTCTGGGACAGTAGTTAGTTTGATTTCTCAACTACAAAAGGTGGCTACTTTATCCACTATAGAGGCAGAGTATGTTGCTGCTATAGAGGTAGCCAAGGAGATGATATGGCTTTAATTTTTCATGGAAGAATTGGGACATCTTGAGATGGGTAATTTTCTGCATACAGATAGCCAAAGTGTCATTCATCTTGTGAAGAATTCTACTTTGCACTCAAAGACAAAACACATATAGTTGCGGTACCATTTCATTCGGTCAGTTTTGGATGATGGGAAGTTAAGGCTGGAAAAGATTTGTACAGATGATAATGCAGTAGATATGTTTACAAAGGTAGTAACAAGGGAGAAGTTGAACTCATGTTGAGCTTCAGTTGGTCTTCAAGACTGAACAGAATAAAGTAACAACTGAGTCCAGGGTGGTTTGATCTAGTGGGAGCCTCATATGGTAGTGATATTTCTACAGGATCAGTCTCCAAGTGAGAGATTTTTTATTGTGGATACTTATCAATCACCAAGTGGGAGATTGTTAGCTTGTGGTGACTGATCAGGAAAGTACTATCCAGGAAAGTACTGTACACTTTTCCTCCCGACCTCAGTGGGGTTCACCGACATATTTTGGGTAATTTTTGGGCCGACATGTTGTAACTCATTCTAACCCCAAAGCGGAAAAAATATTGTATAATATGGCTTAGGGTTAGGGATTTCATTATAATGTATGATTTTAGTACTTGTGGCAGAATTGAGCTGTAAGGGATTACAGATTGTAATCATGTTGTAATCACTAGATAATAAAATATTGGACTTGCTATTGGTGGACGTAGCCTAGGGATTGAGTGAACCACGTTAAATCTTTTTATCTTGTGTTCTCTTTTGTGTGGTTTATTATTTTCTGATATTGGTTATATTTGCATGTAATTGTTATTTCTACCTTGTTAATCCTAACAGATCTGGTTAGAGAAAAATAAGGACAATATTGATGAGAATGTATTGGATGCATCCGTAATGGATGCACCCTCTACATTTGTATGAATGGCCCTGAGGGTCATAGAGGAGCTAATTTAGCTCTAGACCCCTGTGTGGCTGGTATACTCATCCTCAGAGTATGCGCCTTTAGACTTAAGCTTTTGGAGTATAAAGGTACCTATGTGAAAGAGTGCACTTGTTGATTGTGAACAAAACTCGAGTTGGAAATTTTGAAGTGACAGCCTGGTTTACATGACTTGCATTAATGGTGGAATTTTCACTTTAAAGTACATGGAAAGTTATTTGATTTCTCATTGCATTCAAATTCAGAGTGATAGGAGAGTAGAAAGAGCCTTGGAAGTTGTTGTGAAGACTTAGAGATTGATCTATTAGTGATTTGTAGTAATTATCAGTGCATTTAGTCAGTTGCAGAAACCCTAGATTGACGGACAAATTCAAAAGTCTTCAGATTATCTTGGAGATAGTTGGAAAGAGATTAAACAAGTAAGTCATGACCACTCCCATAGTTTTTGATGTTGTTGAGAAGAAGAGATATGTATTTAAGAAACATCCTTTCAAGTCAGCCCTAGATGATTTAGAGGGAGCTTTCTCCCGCATGCCTATGGGCGTCATGCATGTGGAAGATATTAGGGCCTACATCTACTGCAAGAAAGAACCAGTAGGGTTGGATAGGTTAAGGGCACACAGTGATACCATGTTGAAAACATACAAAACATTCATGGATGAATATGTTAAATGGAATGATCACCCTATTGTTGAGTATGCTATGGCATATGAATTCTATGAGACAAAATGGATAAAGATTTTATTGAGCAGAATTCATGATGGTTTGTTTTGGATTGGTGATGTGCCAGTAAGAATCACCAGTGACTTGATACATGAGATGACAGGATTTTCTAGGACAGGTGCCATCCTTCCTATGGGCAAGGATGTCAGGACAATGGTTGAGCAAGCTTGTAAGTCTAGGAGTGATAGGTGCAGGATGAAAATTGAGCCTATTGAACAAGAAGACATCAAATTGATGTCAATGATACTGGGATACATGTTTCATCACACTAGTAGGGTGAATAGTGTGTCTATGGGTACTATTCTAGCCACCATCAAACTTGTGAAGGAAGATGCAGAATTCAACTTGTGTGAGATCTTGTGCACATAGTTGATTGATAACATCAAGGCCATCAAGCATGACAAGACAAAGATATTCAGGTTTGGGTCTCTAATCATTTACATGTACCTTCATATAGTTGGGAGAGTATCATATTTGTATTTGGATAAATCCATTCCAACTATGCCTCAAATATCCAACAAGCATCCATAGAGAGCACATTGAGAGATTATGTGACATTGGAATTGAAGACCTTCAGGGTCAAGATGAAAATGAGGTACAAGATTCTAGAGAGCATTGTGGAAAAGTACAAAGATACAATTTGTTTTATGGTGGAAATAGACACAACTTGTATGGAAGCTGTTGAGCCAAGAATTAAGTGGATTCATCCACTTGGTAATGAGGTAGAGGAATAGGTCCTTGAATCATATGTGTAGGTACTACTATCAGCCCCCAAAGATCCTACTGAACCTAGGTGGGGAACATATGAGGAGAAAACCAGAGAAGTAGATGCTAAACTTAACAGCGCAGCAACAAAAAGAAAGGTTGCTAAAGTCACATCAAAGATCTTAAGGATTCATGGTGTATCTCAAGAAGACCTTGATAAAGCAAGGGATGAAAAGATTTCTTTGGAAATTAAGAGTGCATCCACATTGGAAGCTAAGTCTGATGATCCTAAGATGAAGAAGGTGAAAATTGAAATAGATGGTAGTCAGAAGGGTAAAGAAGATGATACTCCTTCTATACCCAAGGTAACCATTGACCTTACTGCTCCTCCTGAGTATAAGGCAATGCCTAAGAGGAAGAAAGAGGTTGGCACCAGTCATCCATCCTCGCAAGTCACAAGAAATAGAAGGAACTCTCAAGAACCTCCTAAAGTAAGCTTCAAACCCAGTCTTAGTGTGCTAAGTGCCAAAATAGTTGATGAAGGAAGAATTGATCAAGTAGGGAAGTTTTATGATAAGTACAGTAAAATTGATAAGTCAGAGATTCATAGCATGATCATAAAGCACATGATCAAGTTCAAAAGCATAGTTTTGGAACTAAAAACAATGATTCTTGACAAGGTATGGAATATCCTTGAATTCTAAAAGAGACAGGCTATTGAGGAAGATCTACAGATAAGGGAAAAGATTCTTGATGATACCCTTCCTATGTATGAACTAGAAGAAAAGGAATTGCTGTTAGATCTAGTGAAGCCTCACCTCAGAACTAAGACAAGGACTCTGAACATAATGGATAAAAATTATGAGCTAATTGCAAAAGAGACAGAGAAAGCCTTTGAGAAGGTATTTATGAATAGAAACATGCATCCACCTACTGCACCCATAGCTAATGTACCCATAAAGGTTACCAAAGGGTCAGAGACCATCAAATTACATTCTACAGGTCCTTAAGATTCAACACTTGTAGTGGAAGTACAATGAGAGACAGATAAGTCTGCACCCATGTCAGAATCACTCAAGGATAGCACTATTATCATTGATAATGTGGAGATAGCCATAGCAACCACTAACACAGAATTGGACAAGTTTGAGGAAGATTTTTTGAGCACTCAAGAAGCTAAGATTTTATGCAGTAGCACACCTCCCACTCATCAAGAAGAGGTATTGATTGAAAATACAATAGATGAGAAAGAAGAAGATAAGATGGAAGAGGAAGAAAAGAAAGAAGAAGAAGAAGAAAAATAACAAGAGAAAGATGAAACTTGTGTTGAACTAGCCAAGGTAAAACTAGAAGTGATGGATAGCACTCCCATCACTCCCTCCTCAGCATTGTTTTCAAGTTTGACATCGGACACATCTAGTTTGGACTCATGGAGAGAAGAAAAATTGATTAAGTTCAGCATCCTAGATATGGAGAATGAAAAGGAGAAACAAGTAATGAGAAATCCTCTCCTAATGGAATCAATGAACATAATGAATAGTTTGTTGCCTACAAACAAGAAAGTGTCTAAGGTACACTCTATTGATGATGTAAGTACAATCATTGCTCAGTTCAAAATTAATTCCTCAAACCTTGAAGAATCTGCATCCCAAGTTGTAGAAGAAAAGTATCTGAAGAAGAGATTGAATGAGTTGATGAGAAACTTTGCACTAGATTTGAATTCACTCAAGAATGGTCAAGCATCTTTAAAAGAATTTGTTGATCAAGGAAGGAAATTCATTGCAGACTGCATGGATCAGGATAAGCTTACTAATGCCCATCTTAAGAAAATACAAGATGCAAAAGCTATGATTGATCAGGTGAAGAGTTCAGTGAAAGACACATCCACTGATGTGAACATGTGCAACAATTTCTACCAAGGTCAGTTGGACAAAATTTAGAAGGCAGAGAAAGAGATGGAAAAGATAAGGTCTAGATAGACTTAGTTAAGGAATGCTCTTGCGCCCTCATTAGACATTCTCAATCAAAACATCAAGGAGATTGATGCCACAATGGTAACATATGATCAAGGTCCTTCCATAGACTTGAAGAAAATGGAGACGCTTCAATATGCATTATGTGCCCATCTCTAGATAGTTAACTCTATGATAACATTTTGGCAAAAGGAGATCCAGAACCTTAAGATTGCATATTCGGATGTTTTCCCTCAATGATTATATATAGATACAATTTTTTGTAACACCTTTGTCATTAATGTCAAAGGGGGAGTTGTGTATAGAATATGGATCATAATATGTATAGGGAGATATAAGTATATGTATAGAAAAAGAAACATTTTTGTATTAAGGATAGTTAGCAACTTGGCCATATTCCTTTGTTGCCATCAATGAAAAAGGGGGAGATTGTTGGCAAGTTGTCTATACTATTGTATATGACTTGATATAGTGTTTTCATTATGGAAACAAAATCATATAGAAGTTTGGAGTCAATGCACTTGAAGAGAAGATCAAAAATCAATTAAGTGTTGAAGATTGGACATTGTATAGAGTTCCTATAGCTCAAAGCATCAGTGTACATGCGTAGAAAAGAATTATAGTATGTGCCCTAGAAGTTAAGTTGGTCAGACTATATTCATGCTTATTCTATGAGCGCATGATCAGATGTGCAAGTATGAGAAAGTTGTAGTCAGTTGAAGTTGCACAACCAGTATGTGCTAGTGAAGAACAGAGCATGAAGTTGACAGTTAGTATTTTGGTTTGCGATTATAATATAATGTTGTAAAGGCTATGCACCCATTGTATTTAGGTTTCCAACATATGTACTTGTTTTTTTGTAAGCACGCTTAAGCCAATTCATTTGGAAGTGTTGTATGTAATAGGTCTAAGACCCGACCTAGTTATTTATTTTGTATGAGTGTATAAATATAAGGTGCACCCATAGTATTTGGTATGGAAGTTGATAGAGAGATATAGTAAGTAGAGAAGAAGTGTGCAAAGACACTAGAAGATGTATTAGAGCTGTGCTAGAGGTCAAAGCATCAGCGCATCAAAGGAAATGATCTAACAAGCAGTGTCACAGTGACAGTTCATCCTATAGATATAGTGCATATCTAAGATCAGAAGGTTGTAGCCTTCACCACTTGAGCAGTGAGCTCTTGGACAGTGCATCCTCTCCCCTAACAGGGACTATTTTAAAAGACTCCTAACAGGGTCCGATCCTTAACAAGGTCTACTATACTTAAAGCATTGTAAAGAAACTCCTAACAGGGTTAAGGATCTTCTAACAAGGATCATAAAACACTAGTGCAGAATATTAGTGGGTGTCAATTCCCATTGGGGTTTTTACCTATTTGGGTTTCCCCGTAACCATATTGGTGTCATGTGTTGATTTCATGTTTCATGTTTATGTGAGTGTTTATTTCAGTACTTAAGCATTTAAGTTCAGTATAAACATTAAAGTGAAAAGTTAAAATACAGTGAACACTGATTCACCCCCCCCCCCCTCTCAGTGTTCCCATTCCTAATATCTACACCTTGTAGGGATATAATCATACCCTCTCCACTAACTGCTGCAAATTTGTAATGGAAGGGGGAGGTGACTATAAGGAGCATCAATTTTATCATCACCCTAAAACTCATTGCTAAGGGGACAAAGCTTTAAAATATGAAGGACAAAAGGTGGTGAAGAAGAGATTAAAAAATCATAAATAATTCATCATAAAACATTTTTAGACGGGCCAAGGTCTATTGAGAATTCACAATGGTAATAATTATTTTATCCTTCCACTGCCTTATGCTATGATTAGTTTTCATGTTATGTTCTACTTTACTCTAGAGATTAGGTATACCACTATACATGACTACCATTTTCCAATTCTCAACCATATTAGACATGAAGAAGAAAAAATCATTATGTCAATCTATGTTCTCTTCTATGTACATTCTAACATTGACAAAGATGTGTTTCCTCCCCTACACCAAGGTCTCATATTTATCCTTTACATCATGTCCTTGACCTATTGTCTAAGTGTAGTTGATTTCTACCTCCAAGTGGAAACCCTAGATTTGTAAAAAAATAAACAAAATAAAAAAGAAATAAAGAAATAAAAAAGAAATAAACAAAAAGAAGGAGATAATTAAAATTAAACCCCAATCCCTAGAGAACCCTAATGTCTCAAGGAAGAAAAAAGGAAATATTGTTAAAAATCCAGTTGAGGAAGAAGTCCTTGAAGCTGACCTATTAAAGGTTACCCATAAGAAATCAAAGGCCCTAGCATCTAAAAGAGGCTCTACCAAGGTTACGAAATTGGATTTAAATCCTCAAAGGGAAGAAGTATCACTATAGATTCAGAAGATCATGTATATAAAAATAAATAATATTATAATAGTAAACAAGGACAAACTAAAAAATATAAAAGTCCAATTGGTCATAGGTCTACTCAACTATTAGAAAATAAAACTAAGAGAATTATATTTCAAAAGATGACAAAAATGAATATATTTTGTTAGATGAATAATTCATCCCTAAAGCTAAGAACTCTATTGACGTGTCAGAAGATGAGGAGTACAATATTCACAAAGAAGTGACTAAACATTACATTAGGGATAATATTGTTTTTTATAATGTAGTTGGATTAAGGGTTGATTTCAAGGACCAAAAGATGGGATTTTCTAGGGACAAAGAGAGAAACAAACACAAGAATGGATGGAACCTTCAGGTGACTAATTGTGTGGTAGAGACAATGATATAGTGGGTAATCTCAAGATCCAAGTTGCATACATGGAAGTCAGAATGAATGACTTAGAAACAAGAGAAGAGGCATTCAAAGTCAACACAATTCATCTAGGGAATGTTCTCAATACTCTCTCCATCATCAACGATGGTCTCATGCATAGGATCATGGCTATGGGATTGGTGTTTGGCTAGATTAAGATCAAGTAGAAGTCAAGAAATAGGCACAAATAGGTGATGAATAATTGGAAGAACATCAGCGCCATAATTCTAACCAAGGTGACTAGAAGGAGAACCTACAAGTTCTTGCCAATGATTAGGGACTTACTGGACCCAAATACTAGATTTTTTTTGGGTTGGTTTTGTTGGCCCTATTCCATTTTAGTGTATTTACATATTTTTTTAACCTATTATTATGTTTATAACTCTAAGGCCTCGGTGCATCTTAATGCTTATATTATATATGATTAATGACACTATTAGAATATGCTTATTCTATTAAAAGATATTGGGTTACTTTGATGTTAGGTAATTTTTTATGGTTATGGGTTATCTATAGTTTTAATTGTTATGTAATTTAGAGGTTAGACATGTTTTATGCCTTTAGCTACTTTTGACATGATGTTATTTTCTAGTTTTCTTTCTAAATTGCCTATGTGATGAAATAAGAGTTCTTTCCCTACTTATATAATAAAAAACAAAATTTAATCATTCACGTATAAGAATAAATTAAATAAATGAGAAAAGGAAACACAATTCTAGATTTTATATTTTTTTAATTATTTTGTATTTCCAAGGTTTTCAATATGTTCTCCTAATTAAAATATGTCACTTAATTGTGCCTTATAGCCCTTATTAGCTTGAACTTATCTTGTTTTTCAATGAATTAATTTTTTGGTGTTCTCTAATCATTATATTTTCCAA
The DNA here is from genome assembly GCA_027943335.1 of Chamaecyparis obtusa. Classification (NCBI taxonomy): domain Eukaryota; kingdom Viridiplantae; phylum Streptophyta; class Pinopsida; order Cupressales; family Cupressaceae; genus Chamaecyparis; species Chamaecyparis obtusa. The sequence goes on along the minus strand of BSBK01002019.1, from coordinate 1,787,163 downwards.
TTTAGTGCTTGTGTGTAGTTCAAGTATGAAAGGTCTCACTTTTCTATAATACATCCACATCATTAGGGATTTAGTTCCTTATTGAGAGAGAATAATTTTCCCTACACTTTGTAAAATTTGAAGTTGTTTGGCGTATTTTTACTTATTTTATTATTAAAGAGACTATTCTAGTTGTCATGGCAATGTGGCTTTCAAAATTGACTGCATACTTGAAGGATTATTAGTGGAATTATGACATCTATTTCAATGGCTATGCTTCAATCTTATCTAGAAATTTTTGGCTGCTTTCCATATGGCTCTTAAATAAATTGAATCTTGCAAGTTCATCTTGAGGCTATGCTTATGCACTTCCATAGGTGCTTAATATAGTAGAGGTTTCCACTAGCAATGAGACTTGCCCATTTTAGCCTAGCTCACTCTAAATGCCTAGACATTTCATAGTCTTAAGACATGTAAACAAATTCTCTAAACTTGGCATAAAGCTTTAAACTATTTTACCAAAGGACTGCTCTCTTTGGGGATATAACATAGTGGCTTTATCTACAAATTTTTGGTTTCTTTCCCTATGGCTCTTAAATAAATAAAATCTTGCAAGTTCATCTTGAGGCTATGCTTATCCACTTCCATAGGTGCTTAATATAGTAGAGGTTTCCACTAGAAATGAGACTTGCCCATTTCAGCCTAGCTCACTCTAAATGACTAGACATTTCATGGTCTTAAGACATGTCAACAAATTATCTAAACTTGACGTAAAACTTTAAACTATTTTACCAAAGGACTTCTCCCTTTAGGGATATAACATACTAGCTTTCTCATACTGTTAAACTTTAGAAGGGGTTTTTATTTTATTTTATTTTAATATGAAAGTCTTAAAAAGGAGCTATATTTATTCATAAAATTTTCATTTTAATTTATTGTTTTCTTGGAAAATTAGTCATATTTCTTTTGTTGATAAGTTGTTCTAAAATTTAAACATCTATAAGATCTTTTTAACCATTGTAAAAATCACCTTCCATTATAAAAAAAATTTTCCTCCTTGAGAGAATATTCAATCTACTATAATTCTAAAACTCTATTAATAAATAGAGTTGTCATAATTGAAATTGATTGTCACTACTATCCACAAAATAAAGAGATAATGTGTTTCTACATGAAAAAACTTCTCAAAGTATAAACAAATATGAGACCGTGGGTATAACTCCACAATCCCTAATTATTTGAGAGTTATAAAAATGGTGGGGAGGTCCTCATCGTCCAAATGATGACCATTCTTCAAAATGGATTGTTCATGATCATTCACCAACTTCTTCCTGCCTTCTTGTGGATTCCCAGTGCATGATGTTTTAATTGTTTTAAAGTTACTTATAAGAATCTTATTGTTATCATTATCATTTATTAGAGGCTTTTCCAATAGATTTGGGTTAGAAAATCTTGGAGATTGCATTAGTGTATACTGTACATTCTTGAAGAAATGACTATTCGTATGACTTGATGGCCAACTTATGCAATACTATGAAAGCTATTTTGAATGTATAGCAATTCACCAAGGCAGATTAAAGAAAGCTATTGGATTTGATGTTTGTCACATGGATGGGATTGGATTGGACTGGGTATGTTATATCTGTCAACTGCTGCTGCTGCTGCTGCACGCCTATGGTAGATACTTAATGGATATACAAGACGCAGTCTGAAAAGAAATCTGCATCATTTGTAGTAAACGCATAATATTTTCATTACTTTTCTCAATACTTCAGACTACTTCGAGATTACTGTATATTATATTAACGGTTACGTGTGCCCGACACCATCAAAAGTGTTGTTATAACTTGTCACGAACCCTGTTGGTGAAGAATATTTGTACAAGTTCCTGTAGGTTGCCTTGAGGAGAAGAGATGATCACATTGACAAAGAGTTTCTTGGGCTTGGAAACGCATTTCAAACATTAGGGTTTCAATAGAGATATACGAAATGAGAAAACGTTGTTCCAATGAGATATATTGTTTCTTTTTAAGTTGAGCAAGAAAAGGTGACTAAACATGAAGGAGAAAAGTATAAAACTGCATTTAAAGAACTAGATGGTCATAGATTTTTTAACAAATTTTTAAGATGATTTGAAAGATAGGGATATTTCTGGTAATGTATCGAATTATAATATTTAATTATAATTGAATGATTGATTCACATTTCATGAGTAGTGATTTACATGAATCTCTCAATAAATATGGATGATTCATTTAAGTAATGTGGATAAAAGTAAAAGATTAGGTTTTTCTAAGAGGTTGTCTATGCATAGTATTTTAATTCAAGAATAATAAATTAATAATATCAGATTTCCACAATCCATTTTTAATTATGTATGCGTTTTTGGATTTGATTGTGTGTAGTTTTTAGATCAACGTTTTGGATCACACTCCGTGATCCATCATCAGGAAAAAGAGAGTGCAAGAATTGTGAAAATCACGGAGTGTGATCTGAAATGTTGATCTAAAAACTACACACAATCAAATCCAAAAACACATACATAATTAACAATAAATTATCAAGTTTCTCCCAAAATCAAGTCCACTACTCTATTTGTTAAATTTTGGAAAATTGTTGTGACTTATGAACCACTAATTAGGGAGCATTTTTAGCTCATTCTTTGATAAGGGTTAGGTATTTTTACATGGTGTGTTAAACTATGTTGTCTTGTTATGATTTAAATGCATAAGTTTTGAGTCAAAGTCACTAGCCTACATTTGAATAGTTGTAGTCCATAGGGACGCACATTCTTAAATGTGAATGCTCAACTTAGCATTCATTACATATATATGTTATCTAGTGGTAAAACATCAAAACACATAAGAAGTAATTCATTCTAGATTTTTATAAGGAACGACAGTTGCTAGATGTTTTGCAAATGACGTAGCAAGCTAGGACATGGGTGACCTCTCAAAAATTCTTGGTTCTTTACTTAAGTGAACACTACCTATATTCAATGAATACAAAGTATATCATTTATACTTATGAGAGAGATGGGTTAATGTGAGCCACTGCTAATGAAATTTGGATCAAAGAGTTCAATTCAAAATAATATAGTTCAATCTTAATAAATCATCATAACTTCACACATTTAAAAGGTACTTCCTAATTTTCAATGAATGAGATAAGTAGACCCTATAATGAATTGTTTATAAGGCACAACACTAGTTTAAGGTTTTATAAATGAGTGGAAAGATAAGTGAGTTTGATCTTGGAGAAAAAAATATGATTAGGATAGGTATCAATGTATGTTCTCTTCTATGTACATGCCAACATTGACAAAGGTGTGTTTCCTCTGCTACACCAAGGTCTCATATTTATCCTTTACATGCATGTCTTTGACCTATCCCCTAAGATGAATTAGTGAAAAAAATCTCTTAATGCAAGCTAGTTTGCCACTACAATGACTAGCCTACTTGACTAAAAAATTAGTTACCCTATTTGTGGATCTAATGATTTGTTTGTGCATATCTAAATTTTATTTATTGATATATACTTGTTGGCTATAAATGTTTGTCTAAAATTATGAATCACAGACAAAAATTATGATGTGATATATATAATCTAAGTTAGAGATATTTGCTTCTTTTTTAAAACTCTTATAATATTAATTTAATATATTTTTAATGATCAAAATTAAATAAGTAGTTGTGTTGTGTATTTTAAATGTTGATTTAATATAGATGCCACATGTTAATATGAGGCATTATTTATTATAATATAATTTTTTAATGTGTAAATGAATTAGGATTTTACTTAAGAAAATTCCAAAGGTTTCATGAAAAATATTCCATGTTAGATCAAAACATAATGACTAGCAAGAAGACTATGTGCCTAATATAAAAATTTTAAATTTAAAAGTTTACGCTGTGTTTTTATAAATCATGCAATTGACCTCAGTTAACTAAAAATTGTATATCTAATTATATGTGAAAATTTGAAAACTTGAGCATAAAAGATAAATCATATGAACAATTGCACACATGACTAGGTAGGGCTCTAGTTTTGTGTCTTCCTTCTCTAAAAGCACACCACATGTACATTTTTTTTTATGTTAGGTATTTTTCAATGAAATAGAGGGAAAAATAAATTAGTCAACTTGACAATAAAAAGGTACATATACTTAATTGATACAAATAAGGATATTAATTTTGCACATTTTCCTCACAATGAGTCCTCTCTCTAAACATATAAAAACACAAAAGATAAATATATGAAGACTATAATACACTTAAAATATAAAATATAAGCATAAACATAACTAATTTACATCTAAAAATATACAAAATTTCTCATAATAGAAATACATTATATCTTTAAGATATTATTAGCTTGATAAGAATTGGAATAATGAACCTTTACCTAAGAAAAATTGATGTATAATTTAGATTTAGCTAAAACATACTTATATAGAAGTTATAGTAATAAGGTTCCAATTGGATTTGAATGTTCACAAGATAGTCACATTTGCATTGAAGAAAAATGTAATTATACAATGGGATATTTTGATCTTAAAAAAATTAAACCTATTAACAAAAATATATAATAATTATAAATAGAAACTATCTCAAAACTATATATAATATTTACATGGAGGAATCCTTCCACAAAAAACATTTATACCTAGAGAGACTCAAACTTGTATGGGCAATAAAATAAATTACAATATATCAACTAATCCCTTTGAATTTTGGTAGAAGAATAATTTTGAGATACATACATACATACATGTGTGTGTGTGTGTGCATGTGCATGTGCATGTGTGTGTATGTGTGTATAATAAATTGTTAGTACTATCATCTTAAGGAACCAATATATCAGAGATTTGATAATAACATATCATGATTGATATTTTTGAACAAATGATGGATGCTAAAAATCCTAATGTATGCATCCAATCCCTAATGGAGAATCTCACAAATATCTAAAATATTCAAACATTACCCTAAACAATGACTTTACACCTATTTCTTGTTTCATCAAAATCATCTAGGTTCTTTCATAATGCTCAAATTTACTAGAATGTGCTAATACATGGGATAATTAACCAAATCTATAAAAAATTCTTAAAATATAATGTTCTTTTACATATACTTAATTGCATCTCAAGCCTTAACCCAATTTTAAAAATCTTACAAGAAGTAACTAAATTAAATACAATTACATGTGATAGAATAATATTATAGAAATAAAATTTCCTAACACATAAAGTGATGTCTAATTAGATACCATTTCCATACTTCTTGGAGAATAACTATTATTTATCATCAATATAAAATAAAATTAATAGAATATTATCCCACTTTACATTTACATTGTAATGACATGGTAAAAAATATAATCAATCTTGATTTGTTAAAGAGGAGAGGTCCTTGTCCTCTCTAGATGTATTTAATGTCTCTATGATCATTAGATTAGTGAGAGAATCTTCAATATTAGGTGAGATGTTCACATCCTATAACATGAATATACAACCCTAAAATTATTTACAAAATAGAATAAATATCAAGAATCATATTCAATATTTATTATGTTAGAAGAAAATTTAGAATTTCTTTTCATAGTTGTACTAAGGGTTTATAATTTTTGTTTTAAGTTGGGATAAGGTGTGTAGGATGAAGAAGCAAGGCGGTCTTGGGATAAGGAAGACTAAACTTTTTAACAAAGATCTATTGGAAAAACTAGAGTGGGAATTTATAGAGGGTTCTCAAGATTATATTCATAATATAAGGGATAAATACTTGTATAATAGTCATACAATAAAATTTACATATGATCCCGATCTTCTTAGTGGATCACCTATTTGGAGCAATTTTATGAAGATGAGAAATATTATTAAACATGGGAGAAGGAGGATTGTAGATGATGGTAAAAAGACCATATTCTAGGATAATATTTGGAATGATTTTATTTTTATTAATAATCTAAAGTCTATCAAAGATATCTTGATAAAAAATAATGTCATTTTAATCTATGATTATGTTAATTAAGGTTGAAATCAGCCTTCAGGTAAAGGGTTTGAGATGTAATTTTTTGAAGTTAGGAGCTTAAGAGATGCTAGTCAACAAAGAGTGGGTAACGAATTACTTACTCTTCACTAGAACCCTAATAATTACAAAAAAATTGAATTATAGGTAGCATGAGTGGACCCAAAAAAACTAGTCTTTGGGTTCCTTCTTTGTCTGATTTGCCTACACTTCTCTAGAAAACAACACTTGGGAAATGTTTCAATGGAATCATGTTTGGATGTCAAAACTTCTTCCTGTAATAAATTTATTTTGGTGGATTTGTGCTCATAATAATGTTCTCACCATTGAAAACTTGAATAAAAGAGGGTTCTTGTTAATCAATAGATGCTCCTTATGCTATGAACATTTTGAAAGTGTTGATAACATCCTATTTTATTGTCCTTATGCTTAGGATGTATGCTTATCTATTTTCTCATCTTTTTCTTTTAGCTAGGGTCTCCTAGGTAATATAAGGATATTTATGGATAGTTGGAGCTAGTAGCATTTTAAGCATATGATTATACAAGATATTTGAAGACACATTCCTCCTTTTGTCTCATGGGTCTTATGGAAGGAGAGAAATCATAGGATTGTTAGAGATCAATAGAGGACAAGTGTAGAGTTTTTTCTAGATACCAAATAAAAAAAATTAGGATAACATTAACATTTCTACCTTTGGATATTCTAAATTTATGAAAATTCACAAAGATCTAAAGATCAAACAAATTTGGGGCCTAAATTAAGATCTAACTAAGAATAGCTAAACAAAAAAAATTCTTAGAAATGTGATCAAAAGACATCCCCTTAAGGAAGGTTGGATCAAATGTAACTTTGGCGATTTCTCTAAGGGGAGTCCTTGTACCTCGAGAGGTGAGGGGGTGATAAGGGAAAGAAATGGAAATTTAATTGAATGCTATAGAAAATTTTTGGGAATTGTCTCTAATAACATATCCAAATCCTTTTCTACATGAAAAGGAATAAAATGATTAAAGGAGTTAAAATTTTACAAAGTTATTCTAAAATGGGATTATAATTTAATTGTTAATATCATAAATTAAGAAGGTTACCAGTGCATGGAAAATAAGACATACGATGGAGGAGAGTAAGGCTATTCTCTAGAGTTTCCTTTAATCCAAATTCCTCCATGTCTACAAAGAGAGAAATAGTTCAAGTGATCAAATAGAAAATTTAGCAATAGGGTTTGATGAATGGAATATTTGAATTACATTCAGTGTTCCTCTAAACTAGAAGAGATTTAATATATAATCAAATAATTCAAGAAAATAAAATTTAAGAAAGGCCTTATTAAAGCTCTTATAGCTTGGCATGAAATGTTCAAGTTTGACTTTGAAGTGATGATGTAGATTTATTTAATGATGTAGCTCATTGAGTTAATGCTCATATATCTTGACACAAGCAAAGGATATTATCATGTGGGTACAAATCATCCTTTAAATGTTTAAAAAAGAATTTCCTCTAATACCATACATCCAATTTGGATTTTCTTCAATGATGACATGATTCAATTTAATAGTTTAAAGGATGTTACTTTAATTATTAGTCTTTTCATATGTAAGAGTGTGATACTTGGTACACTAAAAATTGTCTCTTTTTGTTTGAACTAAAAATTAATCATCACCAAACCTTAAGAAAATATTATTTTAATTTTTTTAAATAATTAACACCATTTCAAGTTTCAAGACAACTTAAGGGCATACAAAGTTATTCCTAATAAAAAATTATCCAATCATGAGTGGTCTAATCAAGAAATCGAAGCCAAGCAATTGTGATGGATTGAAGGAAAATGAAGATCTTTGGAATTTGTTTAAGAGTATTGACCTTACTCTATTATTCTACACCTGGTAGGGATATAGTCATACCCTCTCCACTAATTTATAAAAATTCTTAGTGGAAGGGGGAGGTGACTATAATGAGTATCAATTTTATCGTCACCCTAAAATTGATTGCTAAGTGGACAAAGCTAAAATGTGAAGGAAAAAAGGTGGTGAAGAAGAGATGAAAAAATTATAAATAATTCATAGAAATTTTTTTTTAGAAGAGTGAAGGTCTATTGAGAATTCAAAATTTTAATGATTATTTTATTCTTCCACTGCCTTATGCTATGCTTAGTTTTCATGTTATGTACTACTTTACTCTATAGGTTAGGTACACCACTATACATGGCTACCATTTCACAATCCTCAACCATATTAGACATGAAGAAAAAATCAATATGGCAATCTACATGTTCTCTTCTATGTACATGCTAATATTGACAAAGGTGTGTTTCCTCCCCTACACCAAGGTCTCATATTTATCATTTACATGCATGTCTTTTACCTATTCCCTAATTGTAGTTGATTTCTAACTCCAATTGGAAACCCTAGATTTGTCAAAAAGAGATAATTAAAATTAAACCCCATTCCCTAGAGGACTAATATCTCAAGGAATAAAAAAGGAAAAGTTGTTAAAAATCCAATTGAGGAAGAAGCCCTTGAAGATTTCCTATTAAAGGTTACCCCTAAAAAATCAAAGGCCCTGGCATCTAAAAGAGGTTCTGCCAAGGTTACAAAATTGGATTTAAACCCTCACTGAGAAGAAGTGTCACTATAGATTCAAAAGACCATGCATATAAAAATAAATAAGATTATAATAGTAAATAAGGACAAACTAATCAAGATAATAGTCCGACTTGTCATAGGTCTACTCAATTGTTAGAAAATGAAACCAAGGGAAATATATTTCAAAAGATGACAAAAATGAATATATTTTATCAGATGAATAATTTACCCCTGAGGATAAGAAGTCTATTGATGTCTCAGAAGATGAGGAGTACAATATTCAAGAAGAAGAGACTAAAGATTACAATAGGGATAATATTGTTTTTGATAATGTAGTTGGATTAGGAGTTGATTTAAAGGACCAATAATGGGATTTTCTAGCAAGAAAGAGAGAAACAAGCACAAGACTAGATGGAACCTTTAGGCACTAACTAATAATGTTAGAGACAATGATATAGTGGGTAATCTCAAGATCCAAGTTGCAGACATGCAAGTCAGAATGAAAGACTTAGAAAAAAGGGCAGAGGAATTCAAAGTCACAAAAATTCATCTTGTGAATACTCTCTACATCATCAAAGATAGTTTCATTCATATGATGGCTATTGGATTTGTGATTGAATAGAGTAATATAAAGAAGAAGCTTAAGAAGTAGGCACAAAAAGGTGATGAATAATTGGAGGAAAATCAGAGCCATGATTCTAACCAAGGTGACTAGAAGGAGAACCTACAAGTGCTTTCCAAGCATTGGGGACTTACTAGGCCCAATTACTAGATTTTTTTTTTTGGTTTTGTTGGCCCCTATTCCATTTTTGTCTATTTACATGTTATTGTAACCTATTATTATGTTTATAACTCTAAGGCCTCGGTGCCTCTTAATGCTTATATTACATACAGTTAATGATACTATTAGAATATGCTTGTTCTATTAAAAACTTTAAGGCCCACATGCCTCTTATATTTTATGATATTGGGTTACTATTAGTGTTAGGTAATGTTTTAGGTTTATGGGGTATCTATAGTTTTAGTTGTTATGTAATCTAAGGGTTAGGCATGCTATGTTCTTTTAGCTACTTTTTGGCAAGAATTTATTTTTCTAAATTTCTTTCTAAATTTCCTATGTGATGAAATAAGAGCCCTTTCCCTACTTATATTATCAAAAACAAAATTTTATCATTCATGTATAAGAATAAGTTAAATAAATGAGAAAAAGAAACACAATTATAGATTTTATATCTTTTTGACATAATTATTTTGTATCTCCTAGGTTTTCAATATGTTCTAATTAAAATAGGTCTATTTTTCAAGAAAAAAAATTGTGATTTAATTGTGTCTTATAGCCCTCATTAGCTTGAACTTATCTTGTTTTTCAATGAATTAATTTGTTGGTGTTCTCTAATCATTATATTTTCTAATTGAGTACTTGTGTGTAGTTCAAGTATGAAAGGTCTCACTTTTCTATAATGCATCGACAACATTAGGGATCTAGTTCCTTATTAAGAGAGAATAATTTTCCCTACACTTTGTAAAATTTGAAGTTGATTGGCATTTTTTTACTATTATTATTAAAGAGACTATTCTAGTTGTCATGGAAATGTGGCTTTCAAAATTGACTACATGATTGAAGGATTATTAGTGGAATTATGACATCTATTTCAATAGCTATGCTTCGATCTTCTCTATGAATTTTTTACTACTTTCTCTATGGCTCTTAAATAAATAAAATCTTGCAAGTTCATCTTGAGGCTATGCTTATGCTCTTCTATTGGTGCTTAATATAATAAAGGTTTCCACTAGCATTGAAACTTGCCCATTTCATCCTAGCTCACTTTAAATGCCTACATTTCATGGTCTTAAGACAGGTGAACATATTCTCTAAGCATGACATAATGCTTTGAACTATTTTACCAAAGGACTACTCCCTTTGGGGATATAACATAGTGGCTTTCTCATATTGTTAAACTTTCACAAGAGTTTCTATTTTATTTTAATATGAAATCCTAAAAAAAGAGTTGTATTTAATCATAAATTTTTAATTCTAATTTATTGTTTTCTTGGAAAATTAGCCATATTTCTTTTCTTGATAAGTTGTTCTTAGATTTCAAAATCTATAAGATCTTCTTAACCATTGTAAAAATCACCTTTCATTATAAGAAAATTCTCTCCTTGAAAGAATATTCAATCTACTATAATTCAAATACTCTACTAATAAATAGAGTTGTTGTCATAGTTGAAATTACTTTTCACTACTACCCACAAAATAGAAAGATAATGTGTTTCTACACGAAAAATCTTCTCAAATTATATACACTAGATGTGAGACTATAGGTATAACTCCACAATCCCTATAATTATTTGAGAGTTATAAAAAGGGTGGGGAGGTCCTCATCGTTCAAATGAAGACCATTCTTCAAAATGGATTGTTCATGACCATTCACCACCTTCTTCCTGCCATCTTGTGGATTCCTAGTGCATGATGTTTGAGTTATTTTATAATTATAAGAATCTTATTGTTATCATATAATTTATTGGACACTTTTCCAATAGTTTTGGGTTTGAAAATCTTGGAGATCGCATTAGTGCATACTGTACATTCTTGAAGAAATGACTATTCGTATGACTTGATAGCCAACTTATGCAAGACTATGAGAGCAAATTTTAATGTATAGCAATTCACCAAGGTAGATTAAAGATAGCTATGGATTTGATGTTTGTCACATGGGTGGGATTGGATTGGACTGGGTATGTTATATCTGTCAACTGCTGCTGCTGCTGCATGCCCATGTTAGATACTTAATGGATATATGAGATGCAGTCTGAAAAGAAACCTGCACCATTTGTCTAGTAAAAGCATAACATTTTCATTACTTTTCTCAATACTTCGGACTACTTTGAGATTACTGTATATTATATTAACGGTTACGTGTGCCCGACACCATCAAAAGTCTTGTTATAACTTGTCACGAACCCTGTTAGTGAAGAATATTTGTACAAGTTCTTGTAGGTTCCCTAGAGGAGAAGACATTATCACATTGGCAAAGAGTTTCATGGGCTTGGAAACGCATTTCAGACGTTAGGGTTTCAATGGAGATATACGAAATGAGAAAACGTTGTTCCAATGAGATTTATTGATTGTTTTTAAGTTGAGCAAGAAAAAGGTGACTAAACATGAAAGAGAAAAGTAAAAAACTGCATTTAAAGAGCTAGATGGTCAAAGATTTTTAAACAATTTTTTTAAGATGATTTGAAAGATAGGGATATTTCTCGTAAGGTATTAAATTATAATATTTAATTATAATTAAATTATTAACTCATATTTAATGAATAGCGATTTATATGAAGCTCTCAATAAATATGGATGATTCATTTAAGTAATGTACATAAAAGTAAAATATTGGGTTCTGTCAAGAGGTTGTGTGAATCATCAAGTTTTTCCCAAAATCAACTCTACTATTCTATTTGTTAAATTTTAAAAAGTGTTGTCTTATGAACCACTAACGAGGGAGCCTTTTTAGCTCATTCTTTGATAAGGGTTAGGTATTTTTTATGGTGTGTTAAACTATGGTGTCTTGTTATGATTTAAATGCATAAGTTTTGAGTCAAAGTCATTAGGTTGCATTTGAATAGTTGCAGACCATAGGGACTAAAATTCTCCAATGTGAATGCTCCACTCAGCATTCATTACATATATGTGTTCTCTAGTGGTAAAACATCAAAACATATAACAAGTAATTCATTCTTTATTTTTTTAAGGAATGATAGTTGCTAGAGGTTTTGAAAAGTATATTCAACAATGCTTTCCTTAAGTGAACATTACCTATATTCAATGAGTACAAATTATATCATTGATACTTATGAGAGAGATGGCTTAATCTGAACCACTACTAATGAAATTTGGATCAAGGTGTTCAACCCAAAATAACATAGTTGAATCTAAATAAATCATCATAATTTCACACATTTAAAAGGTACTTCCTAATTTTCAATGAATGAGATAAGGGGATCCTATAATGAATTGTTTATAAGGCACAACACTAGTTTAAGGTTTTCTAAATGGGTGGAAAGCTAAGTAAGTTTGATCTTGGAGAAAAAAATATGATTAGGATGGGTGTGGGAAGTCCCAATGACTTGCCCATGTGAGTATCATGGAGGTAAAATTAGTTTGAGTGGACTATTTATACTCTTCAAAGAAGGATTAATATTGATTTATGAAAAAATCAATATGTCAACCTGTGTTCTCTTCTATGTACATGCTAACATTGACAAAGGTGTGTTTCCTCCCCTACACCAAGGTCTCATATTTATCCTTTACATGCATGTATTTGACCTGTTTCCTAACTGTAGTTGATTTCTAACTCCAAGTGGAAAGCCTAGGTTTGCCAAAAAGAAAATAGGAGGAAGAAAAAAGAAAATGAAAAAGAAAGACATAATTAAAATTAAACCCCATTCCCTAGAGAGCCCTAATGTATCAAGGAAGAAAAATAGGAAATGTTGTTAAAAATTCAGTTGAGGAAGAGAAGTTATCCTATTAAAGGTTACCTATAAGAAATCAAAGGCCCTAGCATCTAAAAGAGGTTCTACCAAGGTTACAAAATTGGATTTAAATCCTCAAAGGGAAGAAGTATCACTATAGATTCAGAAGACCGTGCATATGAGAATAAATAAGATTATAATAGTAAACAAGGACAAACTAAATAAGATAATAGTCCAACTAGTCATAGGTCTACTCAACTATTAGAAAATGAAACAAAGAGAATTATATTTCAAAAGATGACAAAAATGAATATATTTTGTCAAATGAATAATGTATTCCTAAAGCTAAGAACTCCTATTGATGTCTTAGAAGATGAGTAGTACAATATTCAAGAAGAAGCAACTAAAGATTACATTAGGGATAATATTGTTCTCAAGAATGTAGTTGGATTAGGGGTTGATTTCAAGGACCAAGAAATGGGATTTTCTAGGGACAAAGAGAGAAACAAGTACAATATTGGATGGAACCTTCAGGTGACTAATCGTGTGGTAGAGACAACGATATAGTGGGTAATCTCAAGATCCAAGTTGAAAACATGCAATTTAGAAAGAATGAATTAGAAGAAAAGGAAGAGGAATTCAAAGTCAACAAAATTCATCTAGGGAATGTTGTGAATAATCTCTCCATCATCAAAGATGGTCTCATGCATTGGATGGCTGTGGGATTGGTGTTTGGCTAGAGTAAGATCAAGTAGAAGCTCAAGAAGTAGGCACAAAAAGGTGATGAATGACTGGAGGAAAATCAGAGCAATGATTCTAACCAAAGTGACTAAAAGGAGAACTTACAAGTGCTTTTCAAGGATTAGGGACTTACTGGACCCAAATATGAGATTTTTTTGGGTTGGTTGTGTTGGCTTCTATGCCATTTTGGTCTATTTACATGTTTTTTTAACCTATTATTAAGTTTATAACTCTAAGGCCTCAGTGCATCTTAATGCTTATATTAAATATACGGTTAATGATACTATTAGAATATGCTTATAATTTTTTGTGGTTAAGGGTTATCTATGGTTTTACTTATGTAATTTAAAGGCTAGGTATGTTTTTGTTACAAGTAGTGGTTGTTGTTGCACCAAAAGATTGACATGTTAATGCACCCGATACAACCACTAAACTTATAGAAGACACATGAGGCAGTTAAACTATGTCACGAATCCTGAGGGTGGCCCTGACCATTTTTACAACAATCTCCCCCTCAGCGTTACCTGAGGGGATTTGAACATGTGACCAAGCTTTGATACCACTTGTTACAAGTAGTGGTTGTCGTTGCACCAACAGATCAACCTATTAATGCTCGATACAACCACTAGACTTATTGACGCAAGGGCAGGGAGAAAGAGGGACCAAACAATGGTGCACCCTAATGATCCAAGCCTACTCAACACATGTGGAAGCAACAAACAACAACAGTGAGAGAGAGAACACCAGATCTTTCATATATTATCATCAAATAGAACCATACATTCTGGGCTATAAGGCCTTCTTGGTTAGGGCCAAATATTACAATGAAATATAGAAGTCCTCCAACATGTGAGGATCTATCAAAATCTCTACTTCTATCTTCTATTCAACTCCTATCTCCAAAACTCCAAAATTTCTTCCCCTAAACTCTAAACGAACAACTACATTTATACAAGAAGCTATCGAACTGAGTCGGCCTTTAGATCCATAATCAATGGAAGGAATGATCAGATTTGGGACCACACGCTTCCCAATGATAGATTCCAACATTAAATCTGTGATCCAATATAAATGCACAAGTTGGCCACAACAAAAACAAAAACTAAACCCGTCAGTGAGAAAGATAACCAAACAGTAGATAGGCAATGCCGAGCGCCAGTGAAACAACCGACCGCCCAGGAGATAACTGACCACACTCGGTAATCAAAGGAAACCGACCAACTACCGACCAACTCGATCAAAGTAGGAACGAAGCAACATAGACAAACTCCAAATTGTTTTTGGTGACACAAGATTGTCAAGGACCCGAGATGCTCCTGCATCACTTATAGAAGAAACAAGAGGTGGTTAAACCATATCATGAATCTCGAGGGGAGCGCTGACCATATTTCCAACATTTTTATTCTTTTAGCTACTTCTTGGGAGGATGTTATTTTCTAGTTTTCTTTCTAAATTGTCTATGTGAATAAATAAGAGCCATTTCCCTACTTATATAATAAAAAATAAAATTTAATCATTCATGTATAAGAATAAGTTAATTAAATAAAAAAAAGAAACACAATTCTAGATTTTATATTTTTTTGACATAATTATTTTTTATCTCCAAAGTTTTCAATATGTTCTCCTAATTAAAATATGTCTATTTTTCAAGACAAATTTCTTTCACTTAGTTGTGCCTTATAGCCCTCATTAGCTTGAACTCGTCTTGTTTTGCAATGAATTAATTTGTTGGTGATCTCTAATAATTATATTTTCCAATTTAGTGCTTGTGTGTAGTTCAAGTATGAAAGATCTCACTTTTCTATAATGCATCCACACCATTAGGGATTTAGTTCCTTATTGAGAGAGAATAATTTTCCCTACACTTTGTAAAATTTGAAGTTGTTTGGCATTTTTTTACTCATTTTATTATTAAAGAGACTATTCTAGTTGTCATCGCAATGTGGCTTTCAAATTGACTGCATGCTTGAAGGATTATTAGTGGAATTATGACATCTATTTCAAAAGCTATGCTTCGATCTTATCTACGAATATGGCTCTTAAATAAATAAAATCTTGCAAGTTCAACTTGAATCCATGCTTATGCAATTCCATTGGTGCTTAATATAGTAGAGGCTTCCACTAGCAACGAGACTTGCCCATTTCGACCTAGCTCACTTTAAATTCCTAAATTTCATGGTATTAAGACATGTAAATATATTCTCTAAACTTGACGTAAAGATTTGAACTATTTTACCAAAGGACTACTCCCTTTGGGGATATAACATAGTGGCTTTCTCATACTATTAAACTTTAACAAGGGTTTCTATTTTTTTTAATATGAAAGCCTAAAAAAGGAGCTATATTTAATCATAAAAGTTTAATTCTAATTTATTATTTTCTTGGAACATTAGTCATATTTCTTTTGCTGATAAATTGTTCTAAAATTTTAAAATTTATAAGATCTTCTTAAGGATTGTAAAAATCACCTTTCATTCTAAGAAAATACTCTCTTTGAGAGATTATTCAATCTACTATAATTCTAATAGTCTACTAATAAATATAAATGTTGTCATAGTTGAAATTACTTTTCACTACTACCCACAAAATAAAGAGATAATGTGTTTCTACATGAAAAAACTTCTCAAAGTATACACTGAATATGAGACTATGGGTATAACTCCACAATCCTTAATTATTTGAGAGTTATAAAAAGGGTGGGGAGGTCATCATCGTCCAAATGATGACCATTCTTCAAAATGGATTGTTCATGAACATTCACCACCTTCTTCATGCTTTCGTGTGGATTCCTAGTGCATGATGTTTGTATTATTTTAAAGTTACTTATAAGAATCTTATTGTTATCATTATCATTTATTAGAGGTTTTTCCAATAGTTTTGGGTTCGAAAATCTTGGAGATTACATTGGTGTATACGGTACAGTCTTGAAGAAATGACTATTCGTATGACTTGATAGCCAACTTATGCAACAATATGAAAGCAATTTTGAATGTATAGCAATTCACCAAGACAGATTAAAAAAAGCTATTGGATTTGATGTTTGTCACATGGATGGGATTGGATTGGACTGGGTATGTTATATCTGTCAACTGCTGCACGCCCATGGTAGATACTTAATGGATATATAAGATGCAGTCTGAAAAGAAATCTGCACCATTTGTCTAGTAAAAGCGTAACATTTTCATTTCTCAATACTTCGGACTACTTCGAGATTACTGTATATTATCTTAACGGTTACGTGTGCCCGACACCATCAATAGTCTTGTTATAACTTGTCACGAACCCTGTTAGTGAAGAATATTTGTACAAGTTCCTGTAGGTTGCCTTGAGGAGAAGAGAAGTTCTCATTGACAAAGAGTTTCTTGGGCTTGGAAACGCATTTCAAACGTTAGGGCTTCAATAGATAAATATACGAAATAACTAAACGTTGTTCCCGTGAGATATATTGTTTCTTTTTAAGTTGAGCAAAAAAAGTAACTAAACATGAAAGAGAAAAGTATAAAACTACATTTAAAGAACTAGATGGTTATAGAATTTTTAACGATGTTTTTGGAAGATAGGGATATTTCTGGTGATGTATCAAATTATAATATTTAATTATAATTAAATTATTGATTCACATTTTATGAGTAGTGATTTATATGAACCTCAAGAAATATGGATGATTCACTTAAATAATGTACATAAAAGTAAAATATTGGGTTTTGTTAAGAGGTTGTTCATGCATAGTACTTAAATTCAAGTTCAATAAATCATCAAGTTTCTCCCAAAATTAAGTCTACTACATCCTATTTGTTAAATTTTGGAAAAGTGTTGTGTCTTATGAACCACTAATTAGAGAGCCCTATTATCTCATTCTTCGATAAGGGTTAGGTATTTTTCATGGTGTATTAAACTATGGTGTCTTGTTATGATTTAAATGCATAAGTTTTGAGTCAAAGTCACTAGCCTGTGTTTGAATTGTTATAGTCCATATGGACTCAAATTCTTCAATGTGAATGCTCCACTTAGCATTCATTACATATATGTGTTCTTTAGTGGTAAAACATCAAAACATATAAGAAGTAATTCATTATATATTTTTATAAGGAACGACAATTGCTAGAGGTTTTGCAAATGGCATAGCAAGCTAGGACATGGGTGACCTCTAAAAAAGTCTTGGTGCTTTACTTAAGCGAACACTACCTATATTCAATGAGTACAAAAAATAACATATATACTTATGAGAGAGATGGGTTAATGTGAACCACTACTAATGAAATTTGGATCAAGGAGTTCAACCCAAAATAATATAGTTGAATCTCTATAAATCATCATAATTTCATACATTTAAAAGGTACATCCTAATTTTCAATGAATGAGATAAGGGGACCCTATAATGATTTCTTTATAAGGCACACCACTATTTTAAGGTTTTCTAAATAGGTGGAAAGCTAAGTGAGTTTGATCTTGGAGAAAAAAAATATGATTAGGATGGGTGTGGGAAGTTCCAATGACTCGCCCATGTGAGTATCATGTAGGTAAAATTAGTTTGAGTGAACCACATATACTCTTCAAAGATGTATTACTATGAAGTGTTGGTGGATATGAGTCAAAGTCATTGACTCAAGAACTATACAATTGAATCCTAACAAAACATCATAAATTGACAAAATTTAATAGTTGAGATTAGTAGATATGCCAACTAATGGTAAAATCTAAAGTAGTTTAATAGTTATAAAAAGAAAAGACACAACACTAGAATTAATAATGTAACTATGGTTGAACATCATGATGGCTTCCTTATCCTCTTTCTTACAAACACAGATTGATGGTACAAAATTGTGGGATTTGAATTGATTGAGGAAGTTAATTTCAAATTGGTCTCATGTCAAAATTGATTCATGATGTGCGTTCATGTACAAAATATTAAAAAATACTCCCAATGATTAAGAGAATAACCTACTTACCACATCTTCGTGAGCCACATCCTTGACATTGCATATCTTCTTGAAGGCTCTTATTTGCTCTATAATCTTGGACTTCACATACACAAATGTAGAACAAAATTTCTCTAGATTTTTAAATGATTTGTGAAATGATGAGTACAAGTTTAATTGAGAACTCTAGGCATTAGCAAAATAGGCTATATAAATGGGGGTTGTATATTGCGATGTAAAGGCTAAACTAAAATAGTGGGAGGGGTAAAACTTGGATTTTCCTATTCTCCAATTGGCAAGGATGAAATTTCTTCCCTAGCTTTCCCTTTATCACTTTTGGGCCCACAATGCTAATTGAGTTTTGTGAACTCTCCATTTTCAAGCATGGATTAGAGGATCCTTCTATACCTTTCTATTTTTCATGGTGTTAGCACAAACAACTAGAAGAGAGTCAAAACAAGTCTTCCCTCTTAAAAAGTGACTTAATTCACTTCACCGTTACTAAAGGCCAATTCTTAGCCATGTGGGACAAGTCAATTAGAACAATTTGCAATTTTTGTATGAGGGAGATTTGCTTGTATATTTAATGATTTAGATGTATTAGGAGTTCTAAATTTGACTCTTTCTCACTGTGATGATTCTTTTTTCATTTTTGGAGTATTTTCCATAATAACCTACAACAAACAATTCTAAAAAAAGAATACAAACTCTCCTAACTTACCCTAATATAACATTTAAAATAACCATTAAAAACATAAGGTAATACAAAAGATGAATTATATGGAATTAAACTACTTATACAATAATTCATCATACAATATCTTATTACTTTGATGATTAGATCAATTCACCAAAATTATATATATATATATATATATATATATATATATATATATATATATATATATCTATATATATATATATATATATCTATATATATATATATATATATATATATATATATATATATATATATATATATATATATATATATATATACACTTACTCACAACCCACATAAATATAGTACAAATTTAACTGAAATAAATGATCTTCAAAATTCATCAAACCATAAAGCAATTACCCATACACATATCAGATATATTCCTTCTTCGCATCCACAACATATGATCAAATTAATCTGTCACTCTGCACAAGACACACATATGATCATCAATTCCATTAAAGACGATGTTTCAAAAATATTTATAGTAAATTGCTCTAAATCTGTTTTTTTATTCAAATTCTCAATGTTCACCAGCTGCTCATACACACAATATTGCAACATCATTCGTTTGCACAAAGAATTTACGACCTTTATTATAACGAAATCAAGTGTTTAATTTATTTTTAAAATACACAAATGTCAAACTTGAAAGTAGGGTTTCTAGGGGTGATTATGGCTTGAACAAATATTAAAACTACAAAATAATTTAATATAACTAATCCAAAATTGATGTAAATTAGCTAGGAGTCACGTTCATCCACTTATGTGTCATTTTGGAACTTCAGAAAGCTCTAAATACACTCTAAAATCACAGATTTAATTAGTTCTTTGGGCGCCTAAGTTGTTGCGTTGCTACTGGATCAAGCTAAGGCATTTCTGGGGTCCAACATTTGCTTCTAATTCGTATTTGACTGCTGCACATTTTGATAATGCCCCTGAGGCTTTTTCTGATACAAAATCTATGATGTTGAAATGATTGGTTGCATGGCAAATCTCTCAGCTGGGTTGAGCTGTCAGCAACTTCAATATTTGCACAAAATTACAAAAAGAATATTTATTTGTGCTTTTCACAAATGAAAAATGGCCTAATGGATTTGTTGATTGAATACTCTAACAATTGCATTCAGCTCTTCTAAATCCAATGTCTTTATATATCTGAGCTTCACTTCTTATTTATACCAAAGAGTTTCCAAATTTTGGCTCTTATGTTCAAATTGGGACAGCTTCTTTTGCATATTCCATATCTGATACTTAATATCCATCATATTATCTATAATATCCTTGTTACAATCACCATGTAGATTACCTCTAAATTCCTGCACTATGTTTCCTATGTCTCTCATCTGTTCTTCAGCTGCCCAAAATGGGCATGAAATTGCCTTAACAAAATCTTTAGCTCTTTGTACTAAAGTTTTTGTTCTTTCAGTATTTTCTATATTCTTTAATTTCATTTTCTTATGGGTCATGATCATTGACTTAATTGCTCTTATCCACTCCATAAGCATTTTCTTGTCTTCCTCTTGAAAAATGGCTTCTTTAAGAAATTTATCACATCCATGGATTTTATTATTCTTAAAAATTGGTAGATAGTCCTCTCACATAAGAATAGCCTCATTTATATCAGTTTTTTCCTTCTTAATATATTACCATATTGTACAAAATCTTGAGTTTCTGTTATATTCATTGATAAAGACTTAAACTCTTTCAAATCACTTCTTCATTGAGGGTCTTAATGTCTTGGATCCATTCAAGTGTAATCAAGAATAATGTATCTTTTCATGGGAACTTGGCATCCAACTACAAGGTAGCTTATAGACTGGTTGATAGGGCCGATGAGTATAATGGTCCTATGAGATGTTTGATATACTTTTTCGGCTCGTCAATTTGAGATTGTAACTCATCCTTTGTATTTTCGTCTTTATGCATCCTTTTGAAATTTGTCATAAAGGCCTCCTATAACAAGTATTTATCTCCTTCTCTTGTGTGTACCCCATGTCAGTTTCTTACATTTGTTTGTCTTTTTCGTACAATCCATAGAAGGAACTGCAATTTGGGTTTTCAAGTGTCACAAAGCATATGTGGTGATTCTTGATATTTTTCTAGCATTCTTCTTAGTATCAAGAGTCTTAAGTCTCTCTTCTAGTACTATTAAATCTTCATCTTCCACTTCTTTATATCTCATTTTCCTCTTATGTGTCATTTAAGAGAACTAAATTAAAGTTTTACTTTAGGTTACCTATGTAAATATCCATGTTTTTATTACCATTTCTTTCTCTTGTTGGTAAGGCAACTTTGTAGTTGTTTGAGGCATATTCCCAAGATTTGTTCCTATTCATCTTCATGTTGTTCTTCCACCTATTTTGGAGTATCTTCTTCAATTTCATGATCCTTATCGTAATCATGTTGATCTTTATTGAACTCTTTCTCTTTTCTAGGATTAGACTTCTCCTCATGAATCTCCTAGAATTAGAAGAAAAGCACGTAGATATTGTAGAGCATGTATTTAAGAATCAAGTTATGGTCGAGCATTGTTTTGAAAAAGGAGACTAAAGTCAAGACCTTTAAATTCTTGAAGCTACTTTTGATGTGGGATAAATGAAAAGAGATTTTTGGTGGACATTCCCTCTCCTTAAGAATATTCAATCTATTATAATTCTAATACTCTACTAAGAAATAGAGTTGTTGTCATGTAGTTGAAATTACTTTTCACTACTACCCACAAAATAGAAAGATAATGTATTTCTATATGAAAAAACTACTCAAAGTATACGCTAAATATCTGACTATCGATCCCTAATTATTTGAGAGTTATAAAATTGGAGGGGAGGTCCTCATCATCCAAATGATGACCATTCTTCAAAATGGATTGTTCATGACTATTCACCGCCTTCTTCCTGCCTTCTTGTGGATTCCTAGTGCATGATGTCTGAATTATGTTGAAGTTTTTTATAGGAATCTTATTGTTATCATTATCATTTATTAGAGGCTTTTCCAATAGTTTTGGGTTTGAAAATCTTGGAGATTGCATTAGTGTATACTCTACATTCTTGAGGAAATGACTATTCGTATGACTTCATGGCCAACTTATGCAACACCATGAAAGCAATTTTAATGTATAGCAATTCACCAAGGCAGATTAAAGAAAGCTATTGGATTTGATGTTTGTCACATGGATGGGATTGAATTGGACTGGGTATGTTATATCTATCAACTGATACTTAATGGATATATAAGATGCAGTCTGAAAAGAAAACTGCACCATTTGTCTAGTAAAAGCATAGCATTTTCATTACTTTTCTCAATACTTCGGACTACTTCGAGATTACTGTATATTATATTAACGGTTACGTGTGCCCGACATCATCAAAAGCCTTCTTATAACTTGTCACGAACCCTGCTAGTGAAGAATATCTGTACAAGTTCCTGTAGGTTGACTTGAGGAGAAGAGATGATCACATTGACAAAGAGTTTCTTGGGCTTGGAAACGCATTTCAAACGTTAGGGTTTCAATAGAGATATACTAAATGAGAAAACGTTGTTCCAATGAGATATATTGTTTCTTTTTAAGTTGAGCAAGAAAAGGTGACTAAACATGAAAGAGAAAGTATAAAACTGCATTTAAAGACCTAGATGGTTATCGATTTGTTACCAATTTTTTTTTAAGATAATTTGAAAGATACGGATATTTCTGGCAGTGTATCAAATTATAATTAAATCATTGATTCACATTTCATGAGTAGTGATTTACGTGAACCTCTTAATAAATATGGATGATTCATTTAAGTGATGTACATAAAAGTAAAATATTAGGTTTTGTCAAGAGGTTGTTCATACATAGTACTTCAACTCAAGTACAATAAATCAAGTTTCTCCCAAAATCAAGTCGACTACCCTATTTATTAAATTTTTGAAAAGTGTTGTGTCTTATGAACCACTAATTAGGGAGCCTTTTTAGCTCATTCTTTGATAAGGGTTAGGTATTTTCATGGTGTCTTAAAGTATGGTGTCTTGTTATGATTTAAATGCATAAGTTTTGAGTCAAAGTCACTAGCTTGTGTTTAAATAGTTGTAGTCGATACGGACTCAAATTCTTAAATGTGAATGCTCCACTCAACATTTATTACATATATGGTGTTTTCTAGTGGTAAAACATCAAAACATTTAAGAAGTAATTCATCCTAGAGTTTTATAAGGATTGACAGTTGCTAGAGGTTTTGCAAATGGCGTAGCAAGCTAGGGCATGGGTGACCTCTCAAAAAGTCTTTTGTGCTTTACTTAAGTGAACACTACCTATATTTATTGAGTACAAAGTATATCATTTATACTTATGAGAGAGGGGTTAATGTGAGCCACTACTATTGAGATTTGGATCAAGGAGTTCAACCCAAAATAATATAGTTTTTTATTAAGTAAAACAGGTTTTACAGGGTTCCTGAAACCCACAACAAAATAAAAGTCTTGAGAAAGTCAAATAAACCAACCAAAGTATAACAACCGAAAGTAGCAAGGACAGGCCACCACAGGGCCGAACATGAAACAAACAGAGAAGTAAAGCAAAAATAGAGAAAATAGTTAAGCCAAGCTCCTGAGCATAACCGCCACATTGTTTTCAAGGGCTTCCATCAATTGAACCGTATCTTTAATGTTCTGCACTTGGGAGCCTTGCGGATCAGTTTTCTCCCTGATCTTCTTGGTTCTTGCCCTGGTTCTCTTCCCTGAACCTTTCATTTGCTCCTTGTCTTCCTTCTTAGACCTCAAATCTATCTTGGGATTCATATTTTCTTCCATCTTTTTAATCAACAGTTTCAGATTTTTGTTGGACGTCTTAAGGATATTAAATTTTTTCTCTGCCACTCCCTTAAGGGTCTTTTCTAGACTAATCATTTTGGACTCCATGTTCTTGACCCTGGTATCCAGGCTTGGAGAGTTCTGTTGTCTTTTTTGTATTGCCCAGACCCTGAATTTTTGCCTTGATGTCCTCAATCTCGTGGTGGAGCCACTTAAAAGACCGAAACTGGTCTAGCATACAGTTTTTGGTATTGTTGAGAAAATCCATGTCCATCTCCTTGGCTTTGTCACTAAGAACAACCAAAGTAGGGTCAATCAATTCTTCCTTATGTACTTTTCCATCTTTGTCCTCCAGAATCCTTGGAAAGATGGCTTCCCTAATAATGCCCATACGCACAGTGTTAATATTAAAATTTCTCCAAACCTTTTTGCCCCTACCAGTGTCCTGACTATGATACTCCTCCCCAGAGGTTTCTTCTATCTCATCAATCCTTATGGGTGATTGATTGGCACCCTTCTCATCTTTTTCTTCAGTCTCAGGGGCTTGAGAGTCTATCTTAGTACTTGGGGATTGGGGACGAGGGGATTTTTCCTCACTGATGGTGATGTCTACCGATAGGTGGCTAGAGAGGTCCTACATAGGTTTGGGAGAGCCCTCCATTTATTGTTCCTACTTTTCCGCTGGATCTGAAATAGGGTTTCCCACTTCTGTTTCCGAAACCATTTCTTCCTCCTTTTCATTGTATTCTTCCTTCGAATAAGCTTCCTTCCTGTCCTTCTTTTTGGAGGGGAATTCTCTTTTGATTGCTTTCAGAGGCCATTTCTTGGAAGGAGAACCCTTACCCAGATTCTTGACCTCAACCTCCTCACTATCATCTGAAGGGATGCCCACAAAAGAGCCAGAGGGGACATAATTCAAGCCAGAGTTTTCACTTATAGCCTTGCTAGCCCCAATTTTCTTGCCCATGATTTGGGTTTTAAAGAATTCATATAATAGAAGGATAAGTCCTTCATGCAAGGCAGGATTTGAAATTTTCTTATCTCTAAAACCAGTAATATTCTTATTCATAGAAGAGAAGAGATAATACGGAATGGAAATTTTGACATCATGCCTAAAATGATTTAAGCAAGATGAAATGATAAGTTTAGATTCTATCAAACCAGGTATCAAGGGTAATGTAGTAGCAGAGAGCCTTCAAAACATACTGCCAGAGCATCTTCAGACTCCTAGGGAGGTAGTAGGTGCCCACTTTGACAATGGCATTCATCTCCGTATCATCCATCGTGAAATTTTTGACAGCAATATCAGAAATTTTTT
The DNA here is from genome assembly GCA_027943335.1 of Chamaecyparis obtusa. Classification (NCBI taxonomy): domain Eukaryota; kingdom Viridiplantae; phylum Streptophyta; class Pinopsida; order Cupressales; family Cupressaceae; genus Chamaecyparis; species Chamaecyparis obtusa. Next base: position 1,761,610 of record BSBK01002019.1, on the reverse strand, counting down.
GGTCTTTGTAGAATTGTTTCTTAGTAGTAGGAATGCCGGTGACCATCAAAATGACTTCCTTCGTAACTGTGAGCATCTTTCCATCAATCTACACCAACCCATCTTGCCAAGTTTTGACGAAGATATTGGTGATGTCCTTCCTATGTCTATGGAGGCGTTCAATAAATGTGATTACCTCCCCTTTCTATAATACATTCCATATTTTAGTTCTCTTCTTCCATTTTTCACTGTCACCTTCTGGCTCCCTTCTTAACCTTTCCCCCACCATGACTATCGGGATGGCTCTGGTAAGCCATTGGTTTTGCCAAGAATTTATGCTAGCCTTCTTTCTAACTTCATCGAATTTCTTACTAAAGGTATCTTTTTTGAAATGATTGCAAGATATGAGGAAGGGCGCCCTAACTACGTGTGGAGGTGACATATAATTAAAACTCATGCAAATCCACCACAACTTGCCATGAGTTAAATAACTTCTACTAGCTAGCTTGGAACAAAAATAATTATTATTGGTTAAAGCTACGGTACTTTGAAGATCATCACCATTTAGGGAATCCATCTCGCCATTATGGAAAGTTTCCTAATTATGCCTTAAGTGATAAGTCTCATTGCTGGCATCCTAAAGGATGGTCCAATCAGCATCCCAAGTAGCAACAGAGATAAGCTCGAGGATAGACAGGTCATCCTCTAAGAAATAGGTCCAAGTGGCACAAAAGTTTATGACATGTCCAAGACCAAAGCTGCGTCTGAGAAACTAGCCATGGGAGAATCTGTGGACATTGCACTATTGAAAAAAGTGCATAGCTATCTCCATCTAATCTATAGCACCAGAACATAAATTTTTGCTTTTGACTGTCAACTTGATTGAGCTAAAGAGCTCACTAATGACCTTTGAGGTGTCTAGCATCTTTTGCTGGGAGTGCAAACTGTCTAGATGGTTCTCTGGGTACCATCCACAATGTTTCTATAGGCTTCCTCTAGCCTGATCTAGCTTTCCCTTTTTCTACCTGGGGATTTGAGTTTTGCTCCAACATTAGCTCTATTTTTGCTCCTTGTGGTTGTCGGAGAAACCGGGGATGGATCTCTTCTTTTTGTTCTCTTTTTGCTTTGAACCTTTATACAACCCTCTTTTTCCTATTTGTATTTGGCAAAGAGTTCCTCCAACATTGTGAGTTGTTTTGGAGAGATGGAGCCCAAAAGAAGATCCATTTGTTGGACTTTGTTAGATTCCTATGTCTCTGGATAGTTGCTAGAGATTGGTTGACCTTCTGGTATGCTTCTAGACGGACTGGAATAACAACCATCTAGGGGGATTCAAAGGAATCTGGGACAATGGAAGAAAAAATAGAGCCAAGGCATGAGTCACCCCCTTCCCCTTGGCCTTTTTCATCAATGTCATTAGTGGAGATATGAGGAATGTTTACTTCCAAGTTGATGCCTTCGGACTAGGTAGACCCCGTTTGGGGAGCTAAACTTTCTTGACTAGAATTGGATTTCTCCATTGTTCCCCAGTTTGAGGAATATCCTTGTCTACTTGTGAATCCAAAAATTGGGAGCCGAACTTTCTTGACCAAGATTGGATTTCTCCATTTGTTCCCCAGTTTGAGGAATATCCTTGTCTACTTGTGAATCTGAAAACCACATCTTTTCCTCTAGATTGTCCTTATTTTTCCCTACTCTTCTATTTTCTGGGGCTGGGTGAGGATTGACCGGCTTCCTCTGGGGTTGTTCCTGAACATTGTCAGGCTTGCTCTTTTTTACAACCAATGCTTTCCTTTCCTTTTCCAAGTTCTTGCACACTGGACACATTCTAGCTTTATGTCCTACTTTCTTACAGTGGAGGCACGCGAAAGGGATGCTTTCATAATCCATCTTTTGCAAGTGCTTACCCAGCTTTGATTGGAGAATAATGATTTCAGGCATATCTTGGCCCTCTTCCACCCCAATACAAATTCTTGCATAGGTGAGGTGACTTTTAGCCATAGTCATAAGGTCTATTGAGAGCAAAGATCCAAAGGATCTGGCAATACCATCAAAGACATCTTCAACCCAGAATTCAAGAGGGAGTTCTGGGAGCCGAACCCACACAGGGGCCTGGACAAAGAAAGAACCGTTGAGGTCTAGCTTCGGGGTCCATTTATGCACAACGAGGGTAGCCTTGCCTATCGACCAATTTCCCTCGCAAAGGATTTTGTCAAGGTCTTCTTTGCAAGAAAACACAAAAGAGAGAAAGCCTTTCACCATGGCCTTGATGAGGACTTGCCCTTTAAGCTCCCATTTCTTTTTCGCAAAGATTCTGACTATGTCTATGTTGGGTCTGGATCCCACAAATTTTCCCACAAGAGTTTGATCCATTGAGGCAATGTTGTGATCCACCAACTCATCAGGAATTTCTAAGATAAAGTTACCTTTCTCTTTATCAGAAAGATCCTTAATAGAAGGGAAGGAAGACTTGCTTGATGGTTGGATGCCAAAAAGTGGAGACCATCGGCGTTGAGGAGCTCTACCACTTTGGTCCTTTCCCTGACTCTTCGGGGCTGAGGGGGAAGATGAATTTCCTTCACCCGCTCCGACCCCCTTTCCAGGGTTAATCTGCTTGACCCTAGGGTCCCCATTCAAATTCTCTTCTTTTCCTGCTCCTTGATCTACAGAGACGCCATAGAAAGCAGCAATCTGAACTTGCTGCCCAGGAATCCCACCCACGTTCAAGTTCAAATTCAAACTTCCTCCTGCTCACCCACTGTCGCCCGTTGTCGCCATTTTCTCATGAAAATGAATACCCAAAATAATCTAGTTGAATCCTAATAAATCTTCATAATTTCACACATTTAAAAGGTACTTCCTAATTTTCAATGAATGAGACAAGGGGACCCTATAATGAATTGTTTATAAGGCACACCATTAGTTTAAGGTTTTCTAAATGGGTGGAAAACTAAATAAGTTTGATCTTGGAGAAAAAAATATTATTAGGATGGGTGTGGGAAGTGCCAATGACTCTCCCATGTGAGTATCATGTAGGTAAAATTAGTTTGAGTGGACCATATATACTCTTCAAAGATGGATTAATTTGAAGTGTTGGTTGATATTTGTCAACATCATTGACTCAAGAACTATACAATTGAATCCTAGCAAAACATCATAAATTGACAAAATTTAATAGTTAAGATTATTAGATATACCAACTAATGGTAAAATATAAAGTAGTTTAATAGTTATAAAAAGAAAAGACACAAAACTAGAATAAATAATATAACTATGGTTGAACATGATGATGGGCTCCTTATCCTATGTCTTACAAGACATGGATTGATGGTACACAATTCTGGGATTTGAATTGATTGAGGAACTTAGTTTCAAATTGTTGTCATGCCAAAATTGATTCATGATGTAGGTTCATGTACAAATTATTAAAAAACAATCCCAATGAGTAAGAGAATAACCTACTTACTACATCTTCGGGAGCCACATCCTTGACATTGCATATCTTCTTGAAAGATCTTATGTGTTCTATAATCTTGGAATTCCCATACACAAACTTAGAACAAAACTTCTCTATAATTTTTAGACGATTTTTGAAATGATGAGCGCAAGTTTAATTGAGAACTCTAGGCATTAGAAAATAAGGTCATCTAAATGGGGGGGTGTATGTTGTGATTTAAAGGCTAAAGTACAACGGCTAAACTACAACAATGGGACATGTAAAACTTGGATTTTCCTATTCTCCAATTGGCAATGATGAAGTTTCTTCCTTAGCTTTCCCTTTATCACTTTTGGGCCCACAATGCTAATTGAGGTTTGTGAACTCTCCCTTTTCAAGCATGTATTAGAGGATTGTTCTTTACCTTTCTATTTTTCATGGTGTTAGCACAAACAACTAGAGGGGAGTCAAAACAAGTCTTCTGTCTTAAAAAGTGACATAATTCACTTCACTTACCGAAGGTCAATTCTTAGCCATGTAGGACAAGTCAATGAGAACAATTTGTTATTTTTGTATGAGGGGGATTTGCTTGTATATTAAATGATTTAGATGTATTAGGAGTTCTAAATTTGACTCTTTCTCACTGTGATGATTCTCTTTTCTTTTTGAGGGTATTTTCCATAATAACCTACACAAACAATTCTAAAAAAAGAATGCAAACTCTCCTAACTTAACCTAATATAACATTAAAAGTATAAGAGATGAATTATATGGAATTAAACTACTTATACAATGATTCATAATCCAATATCTTAGTACTTTGATGGTTAAATCAATTCACCAAAACTATATATATAAATTAGAAAACTCACAACCCACATAAATATAGTACAAATTTAATTAAAATAAATGATCGTTCAAAATTCATAAAGCAATTACCCTTACACATATCAGATATATTCCTTCTTAGCATCCGCAACATATGATCAAATTAATCTGTCACTCTGCACAAGACACACATATGATCATCAATTCCATTAAAGACGACGTTTCAAAAGAATTCATAGTAAATTGCTCTAAATCCGATTTTTTATTAAAATTCTCAATGTTCAGCAGCTGCTCATACACAATATTGCAACATCATTTATTTGTAACGTTTGCACAAAGAATTTACGACCTTTATTATAACGAAATCAAGTGTTTAAATTATTATTAAAATACACAAATGTCAAACTTGAAAATAGGGTTTCTAGGTGTGATTATGGCTTGAACAAAAATTAAAACCCTAAAATCATGGATTTAATTGGTTCTTTGGGCGACTAAGTTGTTGCGTTTCTACCGGGTCAAACTAAAGCATTTCTGGGGTACACCATTTGCTTCTAACTCGTATTTGAATACTGCACATTTTGATAATGCCCGAGGCTTTTTCTGATAGAAAATCTATGATGTTGAAATGATTGGTTCCATGGCAAATCTCTCAGATGGGTTGAACTGTCGGCAACATCAATATTTGCACAAAATTAAAAAAAAAACATTTATTTCTGCTCTTCACAAATGAAAAATGGCCTAATGGAATTGTTGATTGAATACTCTAACGACTGCATTCAGCTCTTCTAAATCCAATGTCTTTATATATCTGAGCTTCACTTCTTATTTATAACACAGTTTCCAAATTTTGGCTCTTATCTTCAAATTGGGGCAGCTTCTTTTGCATATTCCATATCTCATACTTAATATCCATCATATTATCTATAATATGCTTGTTACAATCACCATGTACATTACCTCTAAATTCCTTCACTATGTCTTCTATGTCTCTCATCTGTTCTTCAACTGCCCAAAATGGGCACGAAATAGCCTTAACACAATCTTTAGTTCTTTGTAATAAAGTTTTTGCTCTTTCAGTATTTTCTATATTCTTTAACTTCATTTTCTTACGGGTCATGATCACTGACTTAATTGCGCATATCCACTCCATAAGCATTTTCTTGTCTTCCTCTTCAAAAATGGCTTCTTTAAGAAGTTTAACATATCCATAGATTTTATTATTCTAAAAAAATTGGAAGATAATCCTCTCACATAAGGATAGTTTCATTTATGTCAGTTTTTCCCTCTTAATATACTACCATATTATACAAAATCTTGAGCTTCCCTTGTATTGTTTGATAAAGACTAAAAAGTCTTCCAAATCACTTATCCATTGAAGGTCTCAATGTCTTGGATCCATTCAAGTGTAGACGAGAAGAATGCATCTTTCCATGGGAACTTGGCATCCAACTATATGGTAGCTTGTAGATTGGTCGATGGGGTCAATGAGTATAATTCCCCTATGAGATGACTGATATACTTTTTCAGCTCATCAATTTGAGATTGTAACTCATCCTTAACATTTTTGTCTTTATGCATCATTTTGAAATTTGTTACATAAATGCCTCCTCCAATAAGTATTTATATCCTTCTCTTATGTGTACCCCAAGTTAGTTTCTTACATTTGATAGTCTTTCTCAAGTCTGACCATAGCAAAAACTACAATTCGGGCTTTCAGGTGTTGCATGGAATATGGGGTAATTCTCGATATTTTTCTAGCATTCTTCTTAGTGTCAAGAGTCTTAAATGTCTCCTCTCTAGTATTATAAAATCTTCATATACCACCTCTTTGTACCTCATTTTCATGTTATGTATGATTTAAGACAACCACAATGGAGTGTTACTTTATACTACCTAAGTAAATATCCATGTTTTTATTACTTCTTCTTCCTCTTGTTGGTGAGGCAACTTCATACTTGTTTAAGGCAAATCCCCAAATATTTATTCCTATTCGTCTTCATGTTATTCTTCCTCTTATTTTGGATTATCTTCTTCTTCAAGTTCATGATCCTTATCCTACTCATGTTGATCTTTATCAAGTTCTTTCTCTTCTCTAGAATCAGACTTGGCCTTGTGAATCTCCTAGAATTAGAAGAGAAGAAGGGAGATCTATTATAGAGCATGTACTTAAGCATCAAGTTGCAGTCAAGCATTGGTTTGATAAAAGATACCAAAGTCAAGACCTTTAGATTCCTAGAGATAGTTTTGATGTGGGATAAATTAAAAGAGAAGGTTGGTGGACATTCAAAGTTTGAACATTTATAGGTCAAACTATACCAAATAGATAAAATTATTAGAGACAATTCATTTTGGATCAGCACTATAAACAGAGAACTTGTTACATTTTAGGTCAATTTCAATTTCTCAAACATTATTTCAAATCTTGAGAAGTGAATCCAAGGTCCCTCCTTTTTATGATAGTAGGAGTCAAATTTTCTTTGTTTGGTTCATGTTCCTTTTTTCTTCTCTATTGGTTGGTTTCCTTCTTTCCTTTTTCTCTTCCTTTGGGTCCAAGTAGGTGAGTTTCATTAGGTTTGTCTCCCCAAGTTACAAAGTTTTCATATAGTTTTGATCATGACATGTTACCTATTAAAATATCTAAGCTTCTTTTTTTAGTGCCTTTGCCTCCTCTAGTTGGTGAGAAGACTATGTGCTTCTTTTAGGCTTATCCTTAGAGATTTGTTCTTGTTCTTATTCATAATTTTCCTCTTCCTATTATTCCAAAGGCTCTTTTTCTTTAGGTTCTTTATCCTTATCCTACTCATGTTGGTCTTCATTGGGTTCTTCCTCTTTATTGACATGATCAAACTTTTCCATGTGAATCCCTTAAAATTAGAAGGGAAGTGTGTAGCTTCCTTAGAGAATGCATCAAAGAATCAATTTGTGGTCAACTATTGGTTTGACAAAAGAGCCAAAATCAAGACCTTTAAAATCTCAAACCTAGTCAAGTGATGTGGGATAAATCAAAAGATAAGGTTGGTGGATAGTTTAAATGTCTCTAGATCAGCTCATTCCAAATAGTTGAAATTATGAGACACTATTCATTTTGGATTAGTAACTTAGATGGAGAACTTGTTCTATTTATAGTCAATGGTCATTTTATCAAGAATTATTTAGGATCCCAAGAATGGAAGCCAAGTTCCCTCCTTTTATTATAATAGGATTCATTTTCTTTGTTTGGTTAATGTTCCTATTTTCTTTCTTTATTGGTTGGGCTCATTTTTTACTTTTCTCATTCTTTTAGGTACAAATATCTTATATTTTTTGGGGACATCTCCCCAAGCTATAAGGTTTTCATGTAATTTTGATCATGACAATGTTTGGATATTTCTTAGTCCAAGTGCATTAGGAAGTAGGTCTTAATCAAAATAATCATCTATAGTATGTTGAAGAAAAATGTTTTCCATGTATAACCTTTAGATTAATCCTTGTAGAGGATCTAAAAAAAATACATATAAGAGGTAGGGTCTAGGTAGATATAATCGGAGGTAGGCACAAGATGGAGCTATCAAAAGAGTAATATTTTGAAGGAACCATGGTGGTTTTCAACCATCCAAGGGAGCCCTAAAAGGTGAGTATAGTTTTGAGCATGAAAGAATCATGACCATAATGGAATAAAATTACCATAAGACATTAAGAATAAAAATGATTCCAACTCCAAGAGGATAACTCTAGTAATCTTCATCAAGGTTGTGGATTCCTAGTTGGCAGTGGAATTATGCTAAGAGATGACCATAGGTAACTCTCTTGGAGTTATGGAAACCTATCCGAAATAAAAGAAATGCCCAAGGAACTCCAAACGATATAGTCAAAATAAGTGGGTTTAGATTTGTGTCCCCTCATATATTTCTTTCCTAGATGAAAGAGAAGTATATTCACTAAGCACACAATTTAAGAGATTATATTTAACATTGATAAACTTCTCAATATCTATGTGTCAAATTCACAAGATGAGTTCCTTTATTAAGAATGGTTTGAATGATATTTTTTGATGAATAAATTCCAAAGGTGTTCCTCTTAATCATGGCTATTTTTTGTGCCTCACAACTCACACTTCGCCTATTCATTCGAATAAGTGGGGACCCCCTTTTTTCATATTCCTTTCTTCTTCCTTTTTCCTTTTCTCTCTTTTTTTTTGTTTCCTTTGTCTATCATTTATTATTCAAGGAAAAAGGAAGTTGTGTTACAAAATCCTTTTAGAAAATAATAACCCTGATCCTCAATTCCTTCTCTTCATTTTCCTACCTTGGCTTTCCTTTTTGGTCTTCTAGAGTTTGGTGAAAGTAGGATACAATATTATTTTGGGAAACTAAATCCCTAACCCTCAATTCCCCTATATTTTCTTTTTTTTTTCATGTATATTAGGTTTTGGTGATTCTCCATCCCTAAATCCCTAACAATCAATGTCCCCTTTTACAAATTAAGTATTAAGACATCAAAGGTTGTAGAGAATTAAATGCAACCCAAAATCTTTAATCCATGATGCCCTAAAGGGGTTTATGTTTCCCTACCAAGAACCTTATTCATGTATTAGTGTGCCTCCACATGATGATGTCACCTACCTATGTGTATATAAAAATTAATTTTAAACTAGTTATTTTCACATTGTCTTATCTAAGCTAATTCATTCCTCCAAGTCACTTTGAGTGAAAAAATTAAATCCACCTACCAAAGCATGATATAGTGAGCTATTTTGTGTGATATTAAGGATTTTTTAGTGTCAAGTGTGTCTTCTTTGGGGTTCAAGTAGGTTTTTTCTTTGTTTTCTATTTTTGTCTAGTTTATTCCATATTTTCCTTTCATTTTAGTGTATTGTGTGTCCAAGATACCCACTAAGTCTCTACACCCCTCATTTTGTCGTCACTTATGTTATGATGTTTGGTGTAGCTATGTAGGTTCCATCTCCATCCCCCTACTAATGTTAAGATAATTCTCTTATGGTTTCTCCCTTGATCGAGTACCATCATTTAACTGTGCATGCCCTAAATTTTATTTGTTGGTGAATTGTTAGAATCTCTTTTTGAGTAAACTATAGAACATGGCCTAATTGTTAAACACTAGAATAAAGAAAATGCATCAAATCCAATAATTTGATTCAAATAGGGAACTATGTTTCACTTTTTCAAAAGGAGGTGATTTATACTAAGTATTGTGGATGAACAAAACTAGAGTCAATAGAAGCTAAGTTTTTTTGTAGGGGAATTGATCGAGTGAACAAATGGTAAGGGTTTTTATTTAGAGATCCCCCATTCATGATCCCAAAATTTGATAGGCCAGGACCTATTAGGGTTTGGGAATTGATAGTTTGAAACATGTGTGAGGATTAGAGATAATCAATTTCCAACCCCTATCCCTTGAAACCTTTATTCCATCTATCTAAGGATAAGTCAATGATGTTTCATCCTCAAAAAAAAAAACCTTCACTACTTCTACATAAGGATGTGTCAAGGATGTTACATCCCAAATCCTTGACACCTTTATTTTTTGTACCCATCACCAAGTGAGGTTTGGGGGTACCTCATCCCTAGCCCCTAAAGAGTCATTATATAAGTATCAATATATTGTTAGCTTGTATTACTTTTTGCATGTGAAATTTTAATGCATTATAAAATTTATTAAGCGTGCAAGTAGTGAAAGTAAATTAAAAAAAAAATTATGGACAACTGACAAGATGAATTTTCATGGAGAAACTATTATGTCACAAGAATGAGTGCTGCTAATTGAATAATTGTGAAATGGGTTCACCATTATGAATGGGGTTGAATATGGATAGGAGATGAATGTGAATAGATAGGGTGTGAAATATATGTGATGGAAAATGTTATGGACGTACAAATTAAATAAAATAGGAATACTTATCTTAAAAAGAGGCTGATGTAGAAATCACTATTTTCTGATGTCTATGTTTAGTTTCAGGAGATTCTGCAAACTGCTTCAAACTAGAATGTCGAGATAGAGAAAACCCAGAAAACTTTTGTACTTATGAGGTTAGGTTGACTTTGACCTAGATAGCGAGGCACAATCTTACCCTAGGGCACAATCTTACCCCTCACTGAAGGTCATCCCTGACCTAAAATAGCTCCAACAGAAATTATGTTCACGGATCCCAGAAGTTCACCAAAAAGGGTATCTAGATCTGAACTACAATTCACTGTCAAGTACCTATACTTGCAAGAAAAATGGTTTTGTTGTTTGGATGAGGGGTTTTCCTTAGTCAAACCCTGGTTTGGAATCAACCTTAATAATGGAATTGAAATAGAGAATGCTAGCAAGTAGTAGAAGTAGATCTAACAATGAAGCTATGATATTCAATAGATATGCAATTGTATTTCAAATATAAACAAGTATGTTGGTATGAAACTTTGAACATAACATTAACAAATGTAAATCAAAACCTCCATGATTGTATGCTTGGAATCCACCTTGAAGAGAGAAATAATAGATCTTGAAGATGACCAAAGGATCTTGAAGGAAGATCACACCACCATGATGACTAGATCTAAGGTTTGAATGATGAATCTTGAATTCTTGAACCAAATCCCTTCAAGGGCTTGAATGCTTGAATCCTTGATCTTCAATGGAGAACTTGAATGCTTGGATGTTTGCTTGAATATTTCCTTAATCTTTCTTGAGGAAATATTGAACACTTGATCTCAAAAACTTGATGGCTTGATCATGAAAGTGGATGCAATTGCTTGATTGTGGATGTGAAAATGAGAGAGGAAGGCTTCCTTTTATAGTGATCTAGGGCACAAAATCCTAGAGAAGGTTGACATTGGAGAATTAAATCCCAATTAACCTTAACCTGTAGAAATGGACCTAGATTAAATGTAATTTAAGAGTTTACCATTTTGAAACCCGAAACAACTGACCTGGAAGCAGGAAAATAAAACTTTCTGAAGCCCGACATCCCGAAACTCCCAAAACTTAAAATTTGGACCTAAGGTCAGGGTTGAGGTCGAGGTCGACCTTGACCCATCAGGTCATCATTGACCCAGAAAGTCAAAGTCTTCAATTTCTTAGATAAAGTTGTCAGAAAGAGGCTGGAAACAAGGGAGAGAAGTAGAACAGGGGGGAAACATCCAGATCCATGCAAAGACCAATTCATGGTTCTTGACATGACCTCAAACCACTCACTCAGAGAGCTAAATGCTCTTAACATGGAAGTGCTTCCATTTTAAGATGATACATGAAGCCCCCACTTTAGCAAGAGTATAGACTCAATGCAAACTCTTGGTAAAGGAGAAGAAAGAAGAGAGCCAAGTGGATTCACAGTGAGATAAAATAACACTTTAGCTTAAGGACACAAGCCCCCGGGCTAAGGATTCTAACTCACACACATGCAGGAGGGTGCGAAAATAAAGAGAAAACTAAAAGACCCAAATCAAATAGTAAAGGAAACCTTGCTAAGAAATGCTTCCTATACTAATATCATATTCAGAAAGCTATCATAAAAGCATAAATGATTACATAAGAAAGACAAGAGAAACACTATAAATAACATCGCTTCATGATCTAGTCCTACTAGCATGAAAGTGAAAAAGAGAGAAAAGAGAAAGTAATTACCTCACCCAATAAGATGCCCACCTTACTGTGAATCACCAAGGAGGGAGAGCCAAACAGGTGGCCAAAACTAATAGTTCACCCATAAATTGTGCTTTGAAATTGTAATGCATCTTCTGACGGCTTTTGGAATACCCATAGATCCACCTTCTTATATCACTATGAATATGAAATGCCTATCTCCTTAGGATTTAGCAACTTATGTGCATTAACTTCAAAATATTTAGCATATTGAAATGCGTGTCTCTTCAGGATTTAGAAACTTATGTATGTTACCTTCAGAGGATTTAGCATATTGAAAATTAAAAAATGCATGTCCCTTCAGGGTTTAGCAACTTATGTGCATTACCTTCAGAGGATTTAGCATATAAATTAAAAAATATAGTACAAGGGAGACCTTATATATGCCCCCCTCCTTATCGTGGCTATCTACTAGACATGATAAGAAAGAGAAAAAGGATACCTACTTCACAATGTAAGGAGATATCATGTTTAACAACAATGTACACTACATTCTTAACGAAGGGTATTGACCCCTACATCTAAGAGAATAGCTAATCATGAAAAGGATATGTCACTTATGGAAAAAGGATCCTCAAAGAGAAAGAGATCTTATCAACAAGACCCCCACCATAGAGGAGTGCTTTTAGATAAAATATCATCTTTCAAAAAGAAACAAAAATTCAATCATCTAGCCCCCTACAATCAAGAGGAAGAGGAATCTTTGAAATGAGAGAAACAACACTAACACCAAAGCAAGGGTAAGAGTTTATATTGAACATAATTTGCAAAATAGAGAAGAGGTGATGACCTAGGACAACAACCTCTCATATAAGAGGGTAGCCATAGATAAAACCTCGGTCAGTGTAATGAAATAATATTGTAATATAAATAAATGTCACTAAGCTAAGGAAAGAAGATCCCTAGACAAAGAGAAAAAAAGAACCTTGCCTCCCAGGGATAAAAGCAAGGGATACATTTGCAAAACAAACGTCTTAGAAAAGATATCTTGAAAGGATAACTATGGATGATTATGAATATAATACAAAACCATAGAGAGAGAGAGGAAAGAAAGAATACCAATTAAGCTCAAGACACAATATATGATAAAATCTTAATGGATCCTAGGAGACTGCTTGAAAATACATCTCTTGCCCCCCAGTCCAGAGACAAGAGTAGAATAAATCTATATTATGTCAGAATGAGGGGTATCCCCTATATCAAAATTATGAAGGAATTGTAAAATTGCACAAGAATGAGATATAATTCCTAAATCAGCTCTTTCCCTAACATATATCTTGAAATGTTTACAATCAACAAGTAAATGCATATTACTATAATGAAAAGGACATTTGTACTTGGTTAAATCATCTTTCAGCATAGGTTTAAATATTTCTTTGTTGGAATTCATTAATTGAACATATAACCTCTTAGCTACATCTTGACGAATATCAGTGTTATCTATGGTAGGTGTAGGGAGAAGAACATGAAGAGGAGGACTATGATCAACATCGCCTACCTTGATTTGAGATTGTGAATAACCAATACCATGCACATCCTATTTAGAGGGTATATGAACTAGATACTTGATACCATGCTCATTAACTCCTAGCCCTAAACCTCTATAACCTTGTTTAGTCATCATATTGAATCCTGTAGTGTATATATTATGTAAAGCTTCTACAGGAGGTGATTGTATATCATGCTCATGAGTAAAGGTTGTATAAGGTGGAATAATAGGTTTTAAAGAAGTTTCTTTACCCTTTCCTTTAATATAGGTAAATCAAAGAAATCTTGGACATCTGCATCCTGAACTATAGCTTGAATCCCATCATAAGTATGGGAAGAACTAGGAATAGCAGATGGAGAATTAGGCATCGAATTAGGAATATGAAGATTAGGAATCAAATTAAGAATGATTTGATTAGGATTAGGAAGATTAGGAGATGGTGTATCATCTACCCAATTCTTCACATAATCCAAAAGAGTAATAAGGCTACCACATAAATCTTTAAAATAATTTTTTTTGAAGTGATAAGACTAGTATCAGTCAATTTCATGAAAGCATAGATGAGTGCAAAATGAAGGGTTGTCAACATAATGAAGTGAATGATACTCTCATAAACATCATAGGTATGGTAAAGAGATGCTAAAAGAAGGGTAATAATGAACATAATCACACACCAAAGCATCTTAACAATCTTCATAGTAAATGAAATGCAAGAAATATTTTTGGATTTTGTTGGATATATAGTTTTTTTGTATTTTTGAATTAAAATGCAAGAGCATAAAAGAAATATTATCTTGATGAAAGATTAGAAAAAAACTAACACCAAAAAAGAAAGAATTGTAAAATGAAAGGGAAATCTAACACAATAAGGGCATCTAAATCCACAAAAGAAAAGGGGTAAGCTTGTCGGGTTCACCAAAATGAATAATTGTGAAATGGGTTCACAATTATGAATGGGGTTGAATATGGATAGGGGATGAATGTGAAGAGATAGGGTGTGAAATATATGTGATGGAAAATTTTATGGATATACAAATTAAATAAAAAAAGAATACTTATCTTGAAAAGAGGCTGATGTAGAAATCACTATTTTCTTATGTCTGTGTTTAGTTTTGGGAGATTTTGCAACCTGCTCCAGACTGGAAATGTTGAGACAAAGAAAACCCAAAAAAAATTTGTCCTACTGAGGTCAGGGTGACTTTGATCGAGATAGTGGGGCACAATCTTACCCCTCACTGAAGGTTGTCCCTGACCTGAAATAGCTCCAACAAAAATTTTGTTTGCGGATCCTTGAAGTTCGCTGAAAAGGGTATCCAGATCTGAACTGCAATTCACTCTCATGTACATGTACCTACAACAAAAATGGTTTTGTTGTTTGTTTGGGGGGTTTTCCGTAGTCAAAACCCAATTTGGAATCAACCTTAATAATGGAATTGAAATAGAGAATGCTAGCAAGTAGTAGAAGTAGATCTAACAATGAAGCTATGATATTCAATAGATATGCAATTGTATTTCAAATGTAAACAAGTATGTTGGTAGGAAAGCTTGAACATAACTTTGACAAATGTAAATCAAAACCTCCATGATTGTATGCTTGGAATCCACCTTGAAGGGAGAAAGGATAGATCTTGAAGATGAACAAAGGATCTTGAAGGAAGATCACACCACCATGATGGCTAGATCTAGGGTTTGAATGATGAATCTTGAATGCTTGAACCAAATCCCTTCAAAGGCTTGAATGCTTGAATCCTTGATCTTTAATGGAGAACTTGAATGCTTGGATGCTTGCTTGAATGTTTCCTTGGTCTTTCTTGAGGAAATCTTGAACAGTTGATCTCAAAAACTTGATGGCTTGATCATGAAAGTGGATGCAATTGCTTGATTGTGGATGTGAAAATGAGAGAGGAAGGCTTCCTTTTATAGTGATCTAGGGCACAAAATCCTAGAGAAGGCCGACATTGGAGAATTAAATTTCAATTAACCTTAACCCGTAGAAATGGACCTAGATTAAATGCAATTTAAGAGTTTACCGTTCTAAAACTTGAAACAGCCGACCCGTATGTGGGAAAATGCAACTTTCTGAAGCCTGACATCCCAAAAATCTTGGAACTTGAAATTTGGACCTAGGTCAGGGTCGAGGTCGACTCTACCCTAGGTCAAAGTCAAGGTCGACCTTGACCCATTAGGTCATCATTGACTTAGAAAGTCAAAGTCTTTAATTTCTCAAAGAAAGTTGTGAGAAAGAGGCTAGAAACAAGGGGAGAGAAGCAGGACACAGAGGGGAAACATCCAAATCCATGCAAAGACCAATTCATGATGCTTGACATGACCCCAAACCACTTACTTGAAGGACTAAATGCTCTTAACATGGAAGTGCTTCCATTTTAAGATGATACACTAATAAAGTTAAATTTGCTTTAATACCTCCCACCCACTAAGTTGTTGTCAAGAAATAGGACCATGATGGATACTAATCTAGGCCATGTTGATCTATGTGAGTTCCTTCAACAAATGTTCAATCCTAAAGGGCCAAGTCATTGGGAAACATCCTTAGTTAGGTCAATATTAGTGCAAGTTTCTAGTTTTACCATCTCCCTCCAACCACTAGACATACAAATAGTATATTACAAGGGGTACAATACAGTAGAAAGAAGGATATATGACTCATTGGGTGAGGTAATACTAGGTATATCGCCAGATAACATTGAGAAAGTATTTTCCATTCCACCACAAGATTAGTATTCCAAGCCCATAGTGTCTTACAGGGAATAATTTTATAATAAATATGAGGATCAGGTGGATTATATCATTGAGAAACTAATAGACAATCATAGGAAGGATAAATAATTGGATAAAAAAAATTTAATTGATAGGTCACTACAGTACATTATTCCTAGAGTTTATGTTACTCTTTTAAGAAGAGTGATCATCCTACTTGATACCAAGGAGCATCAACCATGAATACCCCTTTACATCAAAAATATTATAAATAGGAATGAGTACATTGAATGGGGTAATTTAATCAATGACTATCTTCATGAGCAATTAGTTTGGGTAAAGAACGACCCAACATTCTATATGACCTCATGCTTGTTCTATCTCCTAGCTACCTTAGCTGCATATCTTTGGATGAAGAAGAAATAATTACTTATTGTTCAAAATATAATAATATACAACCTTTACCTTTAGCCAACCCTGAAGATGAGTGCAAGGGAAAACATAATAGTCAATGATGCATTTGTTTTTGACATCATCAAAAATTTGCAAGGGGACTTTGTAAAAAGGTTTTCCTCAAAAGATGTACTACAAAGATTAAGATATTGGTAGATACTTTATATCTAGTTCAAGAAATTAACCTAAATTAGAGTGGTTGGATGCACAATGCCTCTAAACAAATTTCCAAGGTATCCTTGTGATAGATTCATTATTTTGGAATTATGTAAGAAGGTGGGAAATGTCGATAAGTAAATAGTGAACAAACATAAGTATTTCCTCCCATTCCTTATCAAAGTGGAATTACATGAATCTTTATACATGAAGATAGTAAATACTTTGGACTGTGGGCTATTATTGTTCTATTTGAGTCCACTAAATATAAAGAGAGACAAGTTTGACCAAGTTGGTACTTTTAGTCATGTAATTGAGTTTCATTTTAAACGTGTACCTAACATAGAAGACCAATGAGAAATTTACATTTCAATGATTATGAAGTATGCATAAGATATTTTAGAAACATGGGCATGTAGACATGGGAATTCAAGGTAGTTGAATATAGGTCTCTAACAAAGCTAGATCAACACACAATAAGAACAAGCTGCACCCATCTTATAACTAAAAATTGTTAGTTGATATATAGAAATGGATAATGTTGATGTGAATTTTGAGAAGGATAATATACACCATAGATCAAGATATTTAATTAAATGGAGAAATGAATGAGTTTATAAACCTTTTCAAATGGACCATGTTCCCAAAGTTGAAGGGGAGCCACAACTAAAATAGGATAGAACTTCAAGAAGTAAGAATATAGTCACTAAACATACTCCTCCCACTCATCCAATAGGGCATGATAGGTTGGTAAGAGAATAGGTCCCACTAAAAATTTAGAAGCAGAGGGAGTTAAGAAAGGAAACCCAAGAACCTCCCTCCACTATCAGGGATAGGATAAGAAAAGATAAACACATTTCTCTAGCTACAACTACTCTCCCAACACCATCTTCTAGTTCATCAAAGCACCAAGTCTTCCAAGGATAAGGACTAAACTAGAGATTCCCCTAAGAATATTCCAAGGGTCCATTGGAGGCTAATAAAAGGTGCTAGAAATGTTATCATTTAAACATCATAAGAGAAAGAAGAGGAAGAATAACCCCTTCTCAAGAGAAAGAGGACTCTAATGGAATATTCTACTTCACAACACCAATATACTACATCCCTTTCCACCCAAAAACAACCAAGAACACATCCTCCACAACCATCCTCAAATTTGGAAGAAGATACCCCAATAAAGATGTTTTCATATGAATTTCTAGAGGGGGATGAATGAAATGATGACCTCCTCTAAACACAATTAATAGATAATATGATGGATATTGAGTATGATCTATATCATATGCAAAAGGAGCTATCTCAATTTGAAGATAGGAGAAAAAAGTCAAAAAACTTCAGGAAGAAATAAGAAGTGAAGCTCAAATATATAAGGGAACTATATCTTGAGGATTTGAACATAAGTTTTAGAGCATTAAATTAATAATTCCCCATGGCCATTGCTCATATGTAAAGAGTAAAAATAAATATTTTTTGGGTATTGTTTGCAAATTTTGAAGTTGTTGGTAGTTCGACCTAGTAGAGAGAGTTTCCCCATAACCAATCATCTCAACAAAAAATATTTTGTTTTAGAATAATCATGAGGGACATTAATAGTTAGTGTAGTAGTTAAACATGATTTATAAACAAGAGGTAGAACCCACAAATGCCCTCGTTCAACCAGACAACTATACAACTCAAGTGCCCAAACAATTAGTTAAATACATCATTTTAGGGTACTTTTTGGACTTTTTGAAGTTCCAAAATGAGACCTAAGTGAATGAATTTGACTCCCAACTATTCTACTTCAATTTTGGATTAGTTTTACTATATTTTTTATAGTTTTAATTTTTTCTTGCCCCATAATCATGCCAAGAAACCCTAGTTTTGGGTTTGGCATTTGCGTATTTGAAAACATATTTAAACACTTTATTTCGCTATATAATAAGGGTTGGGATTTCTTTGTGAAAAATATTAAAAATAAATGGTGTTACAATTTCAGAGTGTATGTTGTTATTAAACATTGAGAATTTAAATAAAAATTGGATTTTGAGTCATTTACCATTGCATTCTTTCCAAAGATTGTCTTGAACAATATTGATGATTATATTTGTATCTTGCACAAAGAGACAAATTGATTTTATCATATTTTTTGGATTATTATTAGGAATTTATCTCATATATGTGCATTCGTTATGTATATATGATTTGATGAATTGTGAAAACCATTTAGTTTGATTAAATTTCCTTGATGATTGCACTATGTTTATGCAGGTTGTGAGCTTTTTAATTCATGTATACATGGTTTTGGTGATCTAATCTAATTGTCAACGTAACTAAATACCATATGATAAATCATTTTTTATGTAATTAAATTAAATTTAATTAATCTCTTGTACCACCCTATGTTTTTGAATATTTATTTTTAATGTTATGAAAGGTTAAGAGAATTTGTATTTTTTCAGATTTTTTTTCTTACAAGTTATCTTCAAAAATATCAAAAAAGAAAAAGAAAAGAGAATTGCCATAGTGATAAAGGGTTGAGTTTATAATTCCTCATCTAGTTGAATCATTCAATATACCATCAAATTCCCCTCATACAACAATCATATCATTTCAACTAAGTGTTTCCACATGGCTAAGGATTGGCCTAAAGTAAACTAGGAGCAAATTATTTCACTTTTCAAGAGAGGAGACTTGTTTCAACTCTCCTATCATTGTTCATGCTAACACTATGGTAAAAAAATAAATCTCACAATTATAGTAAATGAGAAAAATGCATTACTTGAATTTCGCATTCATCTTAGATTCTTAGGTACTCCCAAATTTAATTTTAAGGAGGGTGTTTGAAAAATTAGGAAATTGTCTAACTATTTAATTGAGTAGGGCTTTAATTATTTTACTTACTTAAGCTAAACTTACATGATTTTTCATATTATTAGATAAGGCTAAAAATATATTTTCTTAGTTGAGCTATCATTTAGTTATTTGAGCTAATTTTAGTTTCCTAATTTTGGATTATATTTCTCTTACTTTCTATTAAAGAAACTATTTATTCATTTTGAATAATCCAATTCATTTACTAGTTAATGAAAATATCATATTCCCCTTTAAATTAATTTCCTCTCAATTTTGCATAGCATCAATCATGACTTTTTCTCTTTAGATGTGATAGGTGTTTTTCTTGTAGGTGATTCATGGGCTTATGGGGTTGAATAAATAATTCTAAGATTTTGATGGGTATTTTACTCAATACAAGTCAAGTGTCAATATCCTCTTTGTCATACCACGAGGGGGTTTCATTCGTAAGGTATACAAATTTGGAGTCCCTTGAACTAAAAATATTGTAGAATACGAGACACTTATTACTAGTCTTTGAATGGAAATATAATGGAGGATCCTAGAGATACATATTTTTGGTGACTCCCAATTGGTCATTAGAAAAGTGAATGATGACTACTTAATAAAAGATGAGAACCTTATTCCTTAAAAATGGATGGCCAATGATTTAAAACTATATTTCATCATGGTCAATTTTGATCAAATTCCAAGAGAAAATAATAAAGCTTCCAATTCCACGGCTACTTTTTTATCTCTTCTTTATATACCACATGATTATATGCATTTTAAGTTCATGGTGGAGCATCTCTTAGTCTTTCCTATGATATGTCTCATTCCTAACTTGTATGTCAAATAGTTTTACATGATTCTCCTTGGTATAGTGACATCTAAGCATAAATTCATGATAACACACTCTCTCCTAGAAAATCATATAAAGAATGTAGAAATTTTATCTTTCAAGCCTCCAAGAGGTTCTAATCCTATAGAATCTGCACTATAGTTATCTATTGTTGATCCATGAATATGTCTCCTCAAATGATTGAAAATATTTATCAAAAAATGATTGGAGGTTTGATTTACTTGACATATGCTAGACTAGATATTATTTTTTTATTAACTACCTTTCATGATTCATGCAATGATGTAGGGCATCCTTGGATGCAGATGATGTCATGTTGATTTTAAGTTTTTTTGGGTGTTTTGAGTAAATAAAGTTATGAAAGATCATTTGGTGTCATGAAAGACTATTTTTACACATTTATATGGATAGTTGTCAAAGTTTTTTTTTTAGTTGTAAAAGTTTCACAATGTTGTCACATTGCAAAAAAAAAAGTTGTCAAGAAACTTTTGTAAAAGTTATCAAATTGATGTACTTGTTAATAATAATGATAATGGGGTTGGTTTATGTAGTTTATTTGAATGAAAATGTATTTAAACTCCACCCAAACTCAAATTTTTTGTTCTAGATAGAATAGAGAAGAAGAAAACCATTAATTTGTACAATTTTTATGAGTTTTCCTCATCTTGCAAACTTATTTTTCAGTTCAAGTATAGATTGTAATATTTATTTAAAGATATAAGACAGGTTGGAATAGGTATTAATGTGAATCCTCTTTCATTTCCAAGTGTTCTCATTGAATTCCATCAAGTTTTGTGAAATTTGTAGTAATTTTAGCATTGTTAGGCCTGGTTTCTCTTTCACTTTTTAAATTTATAGTCTAAAAATGTGATTTGTATGGCCAATTAGTGCATAGTAAGGACCTTCACATGTGGGTGAAATTTATAAAATTGATTCACCCTTCAAATGTAAGTGGTTTGATTAATTTTCATAAAGAAATGAAAAATTTATGGTCTTTTTGGTGAAAACTATGTTTAACCCTAGCCAAGGTTACCCATTTTGGGAAAAGATTGATAAATTTATTTTCCACCATTGGGTCTATATGAAAATTGGAGAAAAATTCTATATTAGTTTCATCCTCAATCTTATTGAAGTGATTTTCTTAATTATTTAATTTATGAAAGTTATTGATGACTGTTATCTTCATATTACAATATGGCAGTTTGAAGCTCTAGTTCAATGATTGTTTGATGTTATAATGTTTTGGTTTTGGTTTAATCATTTGAAGAATAAAAATTAAATTTAATAATTATTGATCAAGTACATTTTTGTATGAAAATGACTCAAGTTAGTAATGCATTGTTTCCATGTCTATGCAAAGACAAAGTATAGTCCTTAGTAATAAGGGTTTGTTATGTTGATGTTTGGTTTGGGTTGTTCAGTTCATAAAGATGTCTTGGAGGAATGTCAAAAGTAAATGAGAAGGTTTTAATTATTCAAGTTTTATTGGAATTGGGCAATGGTAAGGGTATGCATTTGGCCTAGTGACAGTTGTCTAGGAAAGAGCACCTAGAATGTGTCTAGTTGCATTGAAAAGCACATTGTGATTTTTTGTGTATTTCTTTCTCTATATCATGAAAGAACCAAATATATGTCATTAGAAAGTAGATACAATGATCATGGTTTATCCAATATAAAAATAATGATCAATTCTTCTTGATAGGATACGTAGATGCCAACTATGTAGGTTCGGTTGATGTTAAGAAAACCACATCTAGATCTATATTCTTCTTAGGTTTAGGAACTAATTCTTTGTGAAGTAAGAAACAAGCCATACTCACTCATTCCTTAACAAAACAAGAATATTGGGAAACAAGTGTAGTAGTTTTTGGAGTTTGGTATATACTAGAAGAATTAGGGGCACTTGAAAGAGAACCTATAGTCCTCCATCATGATAATCATAGTGTTCTCAATATTTATTTTCAATCCAGTATTCCATGAACAAACCAAGCATGTTAAAGTTGATTGTCACTTCATACAAGAACATATTTGACAAAACAAAATTCAACTCCAATTCTACTCTAATGAGGAATAATGAGTTGACATCTTCACCAAACTACTTGCAAATGTGAATTTTGAAACCTTTTAGGATTCACATACTATTACTTAAAAAAAAAATGATCCAATAAGAGGAATGCTAGATATTTTATCATTTGTATCATATTAGTTACTAGATTGTTAATATCTTTTTTTATTTACATTAGAAGGTTGTTTTTAGTCTATGTTACAATTTGACTCTCCCATTAATATGCTAAACTATATGTGTTATGGTTTTAGGATATTTATAAGTCCATCATCTCATTTAATGAGAACTCAATACATTTATCTAGCAATATCTCTTTTAATTAATGTGGATTAAAAGTAACTCCATCAAAACTCTTGGTTTAAAGATTGGAAATCATTAATGATAAATCATTCATCTTTTTTATTTATCTCTTGTTAACCTTAATAATTTTTAATTTTAATTTAAAAAATGGGTAGAATAGATCAATACAATAATTCAAAAATACAAAGAAATGAAAATAACATTTAACAAAAAGAAAAATAAATATAGTAAAATATATTTGTTTCCACATTTAGAGAACCATATAGAACCTTTGAACAAATCATCCATATTACACAATACATAAACTAAATTTTTCATTACCTAATTATAGAGACCTTGGAGACTACATATATTAGATCTTTTTTCCTTTCAAAAAACCCATGGTAAATGATATCACGTGTGTTCTATCCTATTATTATAACCATCAAGAAGGTCCACCATTAAATTTATTATGTAAATAACATTAACGACACAACCAAAATTAGTTAGTTATCACATAGGACAAAGTTCCTTGTATGATATATAAAGAAAAATAATTACGACACACCTCTTATATGAATGATTGATTCACAATAGTTGTCAATTTTATTGACTCAAACAACTCATTAAGCCTTTACACATCATTCAAATACATATTTTATGGATTTAAATAGAGATTAAGAGGTAAGAAAAAAAAATCCTAACTTGTCAGAACCTTAAGTTACAGAAACTCATTAATAATTAATTACTGAATCAATTTTGTTTTATAGCCCACAAATCTAAGTGATCTATTTTTTGGGTAGTATCCTTGTAGAAAGGCATCAACGAGTTTAAACTATTGATATATTATAATTTAGAGAAAAATTTAAAATCAAAAACGTAGAAGAAACAATTTGTCTCTACATTATATGAATCAATTAGCTTATCAACTTACAAAAATAAAGCTATCGGTCTAAATCCCAACTGTGTAAACCTCTAATACAATTAATTATAGAAGTGATTCCCCAAAAAAGAAAACTGAACTTCTTGGTCAAACGAGATCATAGAAAGCACCTCAGAAAATGCCCATTTGCATAAATATCTTAAAAGCAAGGAAAAATCCATTCAAATAGTTGACTCTCACTGGAAACAAAATACATTCATTAATTAGAAGAAGAAGAAAGAAGTGATGTTCATAGGATTTGACAGTCAAGTGATAAGATAAAGGAAAACTAAAATTAAGTATAGAGCTCACAGTTTGGAATGTCATTTTTCTCTCTACATCTTAGAGGATGATTAAAGTAAGCAGTTGGAAAATAAGGAAGCCTTTCATTTTAATCTCTTAGATTTTATTAGATGTGAGAAAGCTTTACTTCTATTGTCTAGAGTTATGGCTAACGTATCCATCCTTCATATATTTTAATAGAAAAATATTTTAGAAAACATATATACACTAATTTATATTTAGGATTAATTTGATACAAATGTGGACATGTCTCAAATCTTTTCTTTCATGTTGTTATATATATATAGTTAGCCATGAAATATGAAATGTTAATTAGATCACATTAGAAGAATACAATACTCTTTTTTTTTCTTGTTTTGGATGAATAGGTTTTTTTTTTTATAGTATTTTATATCGATATAATGTTCCACATATTTATAAAATGTACATTAACTCAAATTCATTAGAAATTTTGAAGAAGATTAATATATCTGGCTAGCGGTAAACTATGATCTTTAGGATTGTCCTACCTAATTGACACATCATTTATATCAAATGTAGATTCAAAACCCACGTTTGCAGTATCATCTTTAGCTTGTTCACGATGAGCACTATTTGGAGATGGATTGTCTTTTTTGTTAGGAGAAATGAACAATACTATTCTAGAAAAGTTTTAGTGCGCACACCACCATCACTCTAAACTTGGGGTTGTCAAGGGTTATAAATTAAGATTGTAAGCTACTAATAATCACTATAATGATGGAAAAATGGAGTCTAACCTAAGAATACAAACTAGGTACGATTTCAAAACTCTTTCATTGGAGAACAATCAATTAAGCCCAACTTTATTCCCTTAGGAGAGTTAGGCATTGGTGATCAATTATTTGAATTAAAATGGTTATTAGATATGATTAGATATGACTGAATTGAGGATGCAAGAAATAGGTTAAATAATGAAAAAAAAATATAGCATGAATAGAAAGATATAAAATTGTGAGCCAAAATGCAAGATCAGACTTGGAAATGGGATACAAAGAGGAATTTGTGACTAAAATGTAGGCTTTACATTGGTGAATTTGTGACTTTGGATCCAAAAAATAAATGTTCCTCAGATCATAGCCTTAAAAATTTAGCCAAACGTGATGGAAAGGCGATAAATTGACACAATCTAGAAGATTCTTCCTATTCAAAAGTTTGGGACAGTAGGTCTCAATCCGAACTCTACAAATATGCAAAATAGTCAAACCTATAACCTATATAGTGAGAAAAAAGTGAAAAATGATTGTGGTGTAAGGGGTCTTGCCGAGATCAATTAGTGGGTAGGTGTTAACCTCCACTACAAAAATGATTGATTATAAAAGAGAGCTTACCCCTAATATGATAGGCTAAAGCTTAAATGAAATGTTGAATTAAAAGATCATACATTTGGATTGATAATGGTGGCGATTCAATTCTCCTTAGATAAGTCCTCTTAGTGTTGATGCAACAACATGAAAAATCATAAAAAAATCCATCACGAAAATATACTTGTTCAGATAACTTATTATAGCTTGCGGCTCTTTTCTCTTAGATCTAAAGAAATTTTCTCAATAATGCTTCCTCTAGGATATGTTCATCCTATGATGTGAAAGATGTTAAAATGAGTAATAAATGATACCCTTATATAGGATTCTCAAGCTAGTTTGACAATTAAACTAACTTTCAATAGTCATATTAAAATATCAAGATCCAATTATGATTGACGAATACTAACACACTAACAAAATCAAATTTAGGCCTATTTTGAGTGAATTATGGCACTAGACACTCTAGTAAACTAGAACTAGGCATTAGAATCCACCTTAAATAGATAAAATAAAAGGTGGTTGCAAATTGCACAAGCCTGGAATATTGGAGCAAGTAATCTCATGAGCATATGATGATAATTTAAATGTGATAAATTTATAAAAAGGTTCGAAATGACCCAAAAGGTAGGCACAATAAAGAAAGAGCCCAAAAAGGAGTGTGAAATTGTGAGGGGTTACAATTTACAACACTATATTTAACCCCCACTTTAGCAGGAGTGTGACATTTCTTTTATGAAGTTTTTCTTAGTTGAGGATTACAACTTTATTTGATAAAATGGATGGTGGTTATGGTAATACTAACTTTTTTTCACTCAATGAAGTCCTTTCTTTGATTTTAGAATAACCAAGATTATAAAAAATTAATATGGTTATGCACATTTAACCTTTGTTGATCACCATGAATCAAATATATATCAAAAAGTTGATTGATAGAGATATTTTCTTATGATTTATATTTAGGTTTAGAGGTTTCAAAAAAGTATTTTTGTTGGCGTATGCTCCATTATTGAGTTGTCAAGGTTCTCATGTAGTCGATAAAGATATATCCATTCTTCATCATTCTGATCCATTTCATAAAATTTAATGGTTAGTCTTTAAGGTGGTTTTTGTGCAATATGTCAAGAATTTAAATTGTAACATGTTTATAAAAATAATTCTTCCAACATAAGATTAGTAAACCTTAATAAATTGGAGATGAAACCTGGAACTCTAAGTAATTATTTTCATGATGGAATAATCATGGTAATTACTTTTAAAAGAAAGTTGTGACTAATAATGTACTACATTTGGTTGATCATTTTACATCTAAATACGAGAGGTAGAAGTTGAACCTTCTGTCCCTAAAGAGTGTTTTTGGAGAGAATTATTTTTTTGGTATTAACCAATTAGATGATTAGGAGGAGGGCAATCAACACTCTTTACAATAAATTTTGGAAGATGAGGCATATTTTCTTGTATCCTATTTATGGAGTGGGAGTTAGACAATAAGATTTCTCTAATAATGACAGTTTGATCCCCTTTGAAGGATTGCCGCTAGCTCTCATGTTTGGAGCTATGAAATAAAGCCAAATTATGAATCTACTAGGGTAAAGAACTTAGTAGAGTCTCATTTTCCAATAACCGCTCATAAATACATGCTAATTAAAAATCCACTAAAAATCTATATGTAGCAATAGTTCTCACATGTATACTAAATACTTGAAAAAAGTATTTAACATGAGTACTTTTGCTTGCAATTTTACTAGTACCTATAGTGCATGAATATTGGGACACTTGTACATAAGTATTACTCAAAACATTTAGTAGAGGAATATGTATTGGATTAGTTGTGCAAATTTTGTGGTGGTCAAAGCGAACAACTAATATAGCAATAGAGAATATGTATTGTATGTCACCTTAAAATGACCCCTATTTGACCTTTGTGTGCATAATGAGTTCTCTGATATTCATCATAACTACCCAGAAGCCAAAAATAATATCTATAAGCTCTTATATCTAACACAAAGGAACACACAAAAATCAACAAAATTAAATGTGCAATTTGAAAAGTTAAGATACATTAAATAAAGTAGGGTGGCTTCTACTACCCTTTGCTGACATATGGAAAGAAAGAAAATCAAAATATAAGAAACTTCACTTAGAATGTTGAAAATTAGTTTGCAACGGCTCAAAGTGGACCATGGGTTCCCTTCTCGCAGGGAGGAGCATGAGGCAAACATTCAATTATTCCTTTATTTCCTATGACTACTAAGATGAAGAGCTAAAGCACTACTAAGATAAATGCTTAAAACAAAGTGCTCTATGAAAGTTAAGTGTGCTTGTATGTTTAAGTCAGCAAAACTTGTCATCGGGAAGATTTTAGTCACTTCATGTGTTCTGATTCAAAGATTCATCCAAGAAAAAGACCAGAAACGATACATATGTAAATGTTGTGAACCACTAAATTTATACTTACAAATTCAAAAGGTTCTTCTCCAAATCTCCACTATTGTAAAGCTTCTATAAATTCTGACAGAACTGTTTTCAACTAAATCCCAGCTGTTCACATCAGATGGCAAAGCACAGTCAAAATCAAGAAAAACATACAAGAAACCTTCAATCTCGAGGCCCAAATGTTCGATAATGAAGTATCTGTAAATGTCAAATCAACCTCCAAGGTCAGAAAATTCCAGCCCAGCAAGAATAAACATTATAGAAACTATCACAGAAAGCAACAACAAAAAATGCATGTTATAAGAGCGACAAACACCTCAAAATTGATGCTAAAAGGGCAGACAAAAACGATCAAACAGCCGACTATCACAGAGAATCAAATGCACTTCCTTCTTCCATCACCTTGACCAAACTGTCGGTTTTTCTACTTAGTAAGGGCCACTGTTCATACGATTTGATGGTCAACTGATATAACTTCAAAAGCTAAAAAGTGGGAAGAAAGGAATTTTTGAAAACCAAAGTTGAAGTTTTAGGTCATGCATGCATGGTTTTCTCTGCAACGTGCAGTGTGATTTTACGTCTACGACATGGATGGAATTGTAAGGTTTCGTAAGCCTTACTAGTAATGGAGAATAATTGTACGGCACTGACAAATAAAGAGTGGTTTCCTTGCCCTCAGAAATATGTGGTCCTCGCTCTACTTTCTGTCGTGGAAGGAATTTTTCTTCATTATTTGCATTCTACTATGGGAGTTATTCACTGTCATCCGGTATGTTTTGGTTTATGAAAGTATTACAGTGGCTAAGATTTTAGGGGAGACGAGGAAATGACAAACTGTTGTTTCATTGACATTCTGTTTTCTTTATTCGAGTTAAAGTTGGTCAGACATGAAAGAACATATAGTGCTCTACGGACACAAATATTTGTTTTAAATAATGGCACATGAATATTTGTAGATAATATATTTTATATGGGACAAATGATGTGTTTTGTGCTTGGTTTGGCTCATGGTTTCTCATTATTCAATTTCATTTTATTCATTAAAATGGATACATTTATAATTAGGTAGCTCTATTTGTTCTTGTTTCTATAAATTTACTTCTTCAAAAGATGGTCATATTATTTATATGGTTCATATTAGGGGCAATAAGGATTCAATGTCATTTAGCTCAAATTCTAATATTTTTTTTGTTGTTGTTATTTATTAGTCATATTTACTATATAATTAATTTACATATATAAATAAGGTATTGTATACAAATTTTTATTGATAAGCAATATATTTTTGAATTTGGTTTGGCTTATGGTTTGGTCATTATTCTATTTCATTTTATTTTCATGATGATGTTGAATATTGAACATCTTTTTATAAACCTAATTAACCCTTACTACAAGTCTAAAGTCTAGAAACTAAATTCAACAACATATCAGTGAATCTCTTCTCTATGAATGCAAATCATAAAACAAACTAAAAACATTATCGCATTCACAAAATGCTTGACTTCATTGTTCTCTTATCCTTCATGATCTTGTATTGGAATGACATTTACTCTTTGTTATTCAGCTCATGCACAACATGGCATTAAAGGAATGAAATGTGGTTTATTGATGTTGATGCAACTATGATGCAAGATATGGTGATATGATAGCAAGCGGCCAATAGCTCTCCAAAATAACACAAGATAATCAAAGTCACACTAATAAAATTCTACACATTTTCTGATGAAAGATCATCAGAATTCTAATGGTCACAATGATCATGGTGGTGATGGAATGCAATGAGAATAAAATTGCTATAGATTGTCAATGCATTCCATCACCACCATGGCATTCCATCACCATGAGATTGCATTTCATTGAGGTAATTTTTTGAACAGTTCACTACCCTTTCTATGCTACCACATTTATCATACATGTCTATAAAAGCCTAAAATAGACCTGGTTTTAAACAAGCTATGGGTGCTTGGAAAAAATATATCAAAGCATAATAACAAGAAATGGCATAGACAAGGTAGAAAATTGTTTGATAAGTTTTCACCAACAAAAGATGAGGTGGTCCTAATTACAAATGATAGAAAGCAATAGCATAGACATGGAAATGAATTGTTTGATTGATGAAATATCATGATAATAATGGAATGCCATGATGATGATGGAATTCCATGAGAAGCAAATTGCTATGGATTGTCAATGCATTTCATCACCATCATGGCATTCCATCACCATCATAGTATTCTTATTATTATTTGCAGGCTTGTAAAGGGCATGAAATGATCAAAGAAGGTTAAGACAACATGTTCACCCCCTGCAACATGTATGGAGAGAGTGGATTCACAAAGTTTGGAGGTCCAATTTGATGAGTAAAGTTAAAACTGTAAATGTCAAGATAGTCACAGTTCTAGGGAAGATCTTGTTTATTAGTTTTGATCTTTAGAAAAGGGTGATCATTAATTATGTAAATAGAATTTCCTTGAACATTGCCCATTCAATCAAAGCACCAAGATTTTTGGTGAAGAGTTGATTATCTAATAAATTGTAACAATCATAGTTGCAAGATTGTCAAACAAACTATGTAAAGTGTATAAAAAGGGAATTGTTGTTATGACATAGTCAGTTGATGTTGGTAGCATCAATATATCTCTAATTAGAAGGAATGGACCTCACATGTGTTTGGTTGAAGAGGCTTGTGAGACTATGATTAGATCAATTATGAAGACATTGATGGTAGACAATGACAATTTGTTGTCAATAGGAGTTGTTATGACCTTAACATATAAGGAAAGTGTATCATTGCTAAGTGATTATGATTTTGGATTGGTTGATATCATTCTAATGAGTGGAGTAACTCAGATTCGTGTGTAGGATAGTTGATACATAAACTAAAAACTAAAAACAAAAATCTTAATCAAGGACCTTACCTATGATGGTCTCCAATAAGTTACTTGTGGCGTTGTTGTTCATGTTGGCTCTGTTGGACCCTACAATTAAGATTCTATACACATTATTGAGCTTCTCTTTTTTAAGAATAGTTTAATATTCTCTACTTAATAGGGCCAACCACGTGAAGCTGGAAGCTCATTTGGCTCCCCCCCAACATCACATCACTCTAAATTCCCTGTTAACATTTAACATTCATTCATTCTTTCATCCATTAATAAAATATAGCATTCATTCATTATCACATAAAATTTATTAACACATAACATTCATTCATCAACACACAAAGTTAATTCATTAATACATAATATGATTAGAATCATTTATTTTTTTTGTCTTCTTTTTTAATCTAAGTATTGACAAAGTGGAGCATCATTTTTCCCATGTTCAGTTATTGTGTCCTCTACTCCTGATCTTAATGTATGCCTAGTGATATGACATGGAGGCCTATGCAAAGGGGGGTCCACTGCAATAACAAAGAAATGGGTTAAATTTATAAGTTTTTTTATTATTGTTACAAGTATTACATTAATTAAAAGAACATTACAAGGGTGATCTTTACCTAATAGGGCCATGTCAACTTTCTAATTATGTTGTCTAGCCTCATCCTCAACATCATGAACACCCTCTAAATACTCTAGAGCTGAAAGATGAAAGGTTACATTAATCATTACACTAATTGAAATTAAATTCATTTAAAAGAATAGCAGTGGTTCTCTTTACCTGATGGGGGCACATCACATTCCTGATGTACTTGTCTATCATGATCATGCTCAACATGATCATCACGCTCTACATGCTCTAAAGTAAAAATAGAAAAGGTTACATTAATTACTACATAAATTTCAATTAAAGATGTTTAATTATATTAATAAATGTATAAAAAAAAATTGAATACCTCTGGAGTACTAGGATCCCCACCATCACTTTCATGTGTAGCTTGTGCTCCACCATAAGTAAGTTGTATTCCAATGCCATGTGCACTGTTATCATTTCTTTCTTATATAAAATAAATATATTTACTTTATGGTGTAAATTAATATCGAATAGATTATTGCACAAGTATTCAATTTTAAATAATCTTCATTTAAGTTATTTACTTGTGTGTTGGATGCACTCGAGGCTTATATTTTCCCACTGAAGACTCTTAAGCATTCAGCCATGACTCCATAGCCTTGTTGTAAGGCAATCTTCATGTCATCTTATGTGGGTTCTCTATTGTAATCAAAGCCCTGCATTTTTGCATAATATCATAAATTTTTCTTTTATTATGTGATTAAAAAAAAAATTGTTTGCAATTTATTATTTCAATTCAATATTTCATTTATTGATACTTATAATTTGTGTGGAAACTTTCTTATAACCACCAGAGTCAAGTTTGTGTTTCCCGTGTTTTCTAGTCTTACCTTTTTTACCTTTGATATGTTGGGAAGCCTATGAAAACTTTGAAATATGTTAGATTATGTAAAACTATTTAGAGTAATTAGTACATAATTACAGTGTTGGTAGTATCACATACCTTCCTTGGCCCGGTGGTGTATGTCCATTTCTCTTTTCATCCTTCTCCTTTCCATCCAACACCAAGTCCTTCCACTCCCTCTCTAGGAATCATGAGGGGCGCTCGTACTTTATGTTCTTCTCTAAATGTGACCTATATTGGTCCCTCACACACTTTATCTATGTGTCATCTTTCTAAAGGACCTTGGTTTTTTTTAATGTTTCATTTCTGAACATCAAAAATAAACATTTTATGAGCTCATCTTTTAATTGTTGATTTTGGGCATTCCACCATGTGTGTATGGTGGGCCCAAATATCTCCAATGAAATTTCATTTATATTTTAATAAAAAAATATCATTGCCTGCAAAAGAAATCATGGAATCATTAGTCCAAAAAAAGTGATCAATAAGTAAATTAAAATATCACTATATATAATAATAATTTTAAAATACCTCGAACCTTTTCTATATTTATGGGAACAAAATCATCTGTCACCACAAATGTGACTGAAAATGTTCTCATACTAGTAATATGAGAATATCTAGGAAATGCTTCTAAAATATCATCACTAGTGGCCTCTACATCCTCATGTACATGTCTTTTTGCACCCTTTGCCTTGTGCTCAATGAAGCTAGAGGTCGGTGCACTACCTGATGCTTTCATGTTTCATGTTTCTAACATTTGAGTTGTGTAATATAGGCTTGAATGATTGGGTTGAATTAGGTGGTGTATGCATAGGAACATGGCCAGCACCTAGAGTACCATAAATAATACATTAAATATATGAGCAATAATACATTAATGGAAGGACAGGAACATGTAAATATATGAGGTGATGTATGCACAGGAACATGGCCAACACTTGAAGGACCTGGAGGACCCTAGTCATGGGCAGTAGCATCATGAGGATGCAAAAAATCCAACAAAAAAACACATATTTTAGTTCATGGCATAAAAGAGTATAAAATATAAACCATGAATGAACTTATGTTATAATTAAAGATTTCATGGCAGATTACTTCCAAGTTTTTTAATCTCTCACTCAATTTTTTCACCCTCTCTTTTATCTCTTTAGTTTGAGGGACTATGAATAACAATTTAAGGATTTCTTTATTCATTTTTTTTGCATCCTTATTGTATCAGCAGCATTTCTGGAATATGTGATGTCATCATCGCATAATAGTGATTCCACCTTTGTATTGATGTTGTCATCTACTACAAGTACATTTCCATGAAAATAAAACTATGACAAGAATATTAGTAACATTATCAAAATCAATCTAAACCCCTAACAAAAAGAACATAATAATATCACATTTTGCTCGTATCTAATTTGTACAATTACAATGAGGTTGCCTACTAGGTAGAAACACCTGGAGATGAATCATGATTTGTGCTATGGGTCGGAGACTTCCCCCTAGGATCAATGTCACACTGTGACAAAAATGAAATATACAAAAATATTAGTGAAATGAAACCAATAGACTTACCAAAAAAACATAATAATAAAATGGTATATTGTAGTCATTTATTGCAGGTTGGTTAAAATGGTATATAGTACGTACCAACCCCATAGTAAATTTGTTTATATCTATGAAAATCAAATTGCAATTAATTAGCATCTCTTCCCCTGCACTTATTGATTTTATTGCACATATGAATACACGATTTCCCTCGTGCACCTCGAATATTGATTTTATTTACTATTTACATTCTATTACTAATTACTATTTTATTTTAATCAATTTATTACCTAACAATTATTTAATTCACTAATATTATTTTATACAATAAAATATAAGATACTTGTGCTCTCATAATTTAGTTTTATTTTCTTCTATGTAATTTAATCGCAATTTATCTTGATTTTCTACTTGCTATTTATTTAATTATTTTGAATTGAATGTTATGACGGTTGGAAAAGTCATGACTTTTAATTGAATGCTTTATTTTGTCCACTTTGTATTCTATTTAAAAAATTATGACTTTAATTAAAATATTTTTTATTTACTTAGTTTAACATTTTCATTAACAGGTTCACACCATTTTTCTTATAGCTAATAGTAATATTAATAATTATTTTATACAATAAAATATAATTTAATTATTTTAGAAGTTACAGATTTATCTTGTTTCTTTATTTTCTATTTATTTAATTATGTTGAATTAAAATGTTATACAGTTTAAAAATTTGGGACATTATTTCTTAATTTACTCCACCTGTGTTGCCACTATAATTAGGCCTCTCAAAATAATAAAATTAATGATAAATGAGAAAGCTTATAAAATGCAAAGAATAAATTCCTCTTGGAAAAGATCAAATGGCATCCTTTGTCATTCATTGCAGTCTACACTTTAGAATGTAATATATAGTAATTAAAATCATGGTCCTAGGATTGTTGATTTGCAGGCTAGATGGTGGACTATTTGTTACGAGTGATGAATATTTGGTCTTGATAGGTAGTGTCATTCATAAAATGAGAAATATGACTATTAATTAAGAGATAGAATTAATTACATGGAATAACTTTGATGGTGAGACATAACTATATGGAATAAATTATTATTGCAAACAATAACTTGTACAAATCATCATATGCCATCTTTGTTTGTCCACTATTGTCAATAATGGAAACTTCTATAGTTCAGACAGTAATATATAGTGAAAATCATGGTTCACAGATAGTTGATTTCTAGGCTGCATTATTACTCTTCATTGCAAATGTGAATGACAGATCTTAATGGGTAGTGTTATTTATAGAACAAGAAATGTGACTATTCATTTAGAGATAAAATATTTTTGATGCTGAGAGGTAACTGTGTGGTGGGGGGCTGAGATTAGTTTGTTTTTGAAAAAAACAATAGCAAGAGGGTGCTGACCCGTGGTACAAACAAGGAATAAGCCCAAAGGGCTGATACTTGACACCACTAATAGTTTAACAACAACAAGTGATAAAAGACAACATAAACCAGCACCCTGGATCTACCTTTGTCAAAAAAAATGTTTGGATGTGACTAAAAAACCAACCATAGTCAGCACTATCAAAGATCATCTTGGGACAAGCTGCGAACTTTAACCAAAAACAAAAATGAAGGACCAGAGTGAGCCCTTTAAAATTGCCAGCAATCACCCGATCACAGGAAGGAAAGAAACTGAAAGAGAGAGATACTTTCATCACCATAAAACTGAAGAAATAAACTCAGGCAACAAATAGCCTATCCATCTTTCTCTATCAACAATAAAGGTCGAGAAATGACTAAACCTCCAGCCCTAGCCAACAATGTCAAAGATCTTCCAACCCACTATAATCTCCTTGTCCACCTCAATAGAAAAAGGGTCCACCTCTACAGGAGAAGAGAGGAGAAAGATCAAAATAACAAGGTTGTAGTTGTTACATATCCTTCCATCAACACAACCACAAGATGTAGCCCATATATTCTCCACCTCAATAGGAGTCTCCACCTCCAAATTCATGAATAAAATCTCCACCTTAATAGGAGACTACTCCACCTCCATAGAAGTTGTGAAAGAAGAAGCAGACAGTAAGACCCAAGCCCTCCTCCTGGGTAACAACACTCTTCTCAAAACCACACTATTCTAAAAAGCTCGCAAGCTAGTAAGTTGTGGATTCATTATTTTCATTCTACTATGGGAGTTATTCACTGTCATCAGGTATGTTTTTTGGTTTATGAAAGGATTACAGTAGCTGAGATTTTAGGGAAGACGAGGAAATGACAAACTGTTGTTTCATTGACATTCTGTTTTCTTTATTCGAGCTAAAGTTGGTCAGACATGAAAGAACATATAGAACTCTACGGACACAAATATTTGTTTTAAATAATGGCACATGAATATTTGTAGATAATATATTTTATATGTGTGTGCTTGGTTTGGCTCATGGTTTCTTATTATTCAATTTCATTTTAATGTTTATTCATTAAAATGGGTAAATTTATAATTAGGTAGCTCTATTTGTTCTTGATTCTATAAATTTACTTTCTTTTAAAGATTGTCACATTATTTCTATGGTTCATATTAGGGGCAATGTGGATTCAATGTCATTTAGTTTAAATTCTAACATTTTTGTTGTTGTTGTTATTTACTAGTCGTTGAAAGTTGATTTAGTACACATATATGTGACATATTGCTATTATCATGATATTAAGGGATATTTAGTGTATAATTAATTTACATATATAAATAAGGTATTATATGCAAAACTTTATTGACAAGCAATATATTTTTTATTTTCTTTGGCTTGTGGTTTGGTCATTATTTTATTTCATTTCATTTTCATGATGATGTTGAATATTGAACACCTTTTTATAAACCTAATTAACCCTTCCTACGAGTCTAAGATCTACGAACTAAATTTAACAACATATCAATGAAGCTCTTCTCTACGAATGCAAATCATGAAATAAACTTAAAATATTATCGCATTCGCAAAATGCTTGACTTCATTGTTCTCTTATCCTTCATGAACTTGTATTGGAATGGCATTTACTTCTTGTTATTCAGCCCATGCATAAGATGGCCTTAAAGAAATAGAATGTGGTTGATTGATGTTGATGCAACTTGATGGAATATGGATGAAGTGACTGAGAGGGGGGGGGTGAATCAGTCAACCATAAAACACTTCACAATTATTTCTTTCCAGATCCCTTAGGATATCTTAATGAATATTATCTGTTTAACACTCGGTAAATAGATTGCAGTAACTTTGTAGATGCAGAAAGTATTAGTAAAATTATCTTTTAGATATTCATCGGCACTTGTGTATGATTAAGATAACTATTAAGAACACAAGAGACACAGAATTTAACGTGGACCCAATAAGGGAAAAACCACCAATGTATCTAGATACTGATTTTCACTTTTCTAAAGTGATGCCCGGTTAGAAGCCAACCCGGTAAAACACACTGTTAGGTCTGACCTTGTTAGAGGATTTAATCACCCTGCTAGGAGTGGCTTGGTAAGAGGTCTTGAGAACAATTCAATGGAATTGTCACCTTGTTAGAGGATTTATAATATGGTTGTTAAACCAACTCGGTTAAGAGATTTAGAATTCACTGTTACAATGATAAAAAGGTAACAATGAAAATGACCTGTATAATAATGCAACTGCCTTGCTGATTACAGATCTCTGTTCTGTATAAGTGTGATCCTTCCTGATCGAATATATCTCTACTGCTCCTCAAGGATATCTGGTCATCCTTCACAATTTCGCACACACCTTTCCTGTCTTTCTTCTATATATCTTCTGCTGTAATTCTTATTTATTTTTCACATTTTACCTTTTATTTATATGATTTTAGATTTGTCAAATTGACATTACTTAGTATAACAGTCGGCTGAATTAAGCAAACTTTATTTGCAAAGATCCTTCAAGGGCCGACAGTGCTCGGTGACCATAACTTTCTACAATCTTTGGAGACCGAGGGAACTTGGTAAACACTGATAATCCTTTTTCTTCGATAACCGACTGAACTCGGTAAACACTGGCTTTTCTTTGAAAACCGACTAAACTCGGTAAACACTGAATTTTCTTTGATAACTGAGTGAACTCGGTAGACACTAATTTTTCTTTGATAGCCGAGTGAACTCGGTAAGCACTAATTTTCCTATCTGGCAGACCGACTGAGCTCGGTAGGAACTAAATGATGCAGACTATGATATTGTGTGACATCAAAGACAATACATAGTTTGAGTAGCAATTTTCTTCAGACAATTGTTTCCAACAATCTCCCTCTTTGGCATTGATGGCAACACAATATGTCATAGCATAAGAAATTTTGAAAGAATTAGCTCAGTTCAGATTCAAATCTCCCTCTGTCAGTAAACTTCCTTTTTCTTAAAAAAAAAAACTCTTCCTTCTGACTATTGAAAATTTCTTGAAGTAATAGCAAAGACATAGCAAACACTCCCTCTTTGACAACACATGCCAAAGACAATTCACATATTACCGATGTAAACTAATGTACCTCAAGTACTGATTCATATGCAATGATTCCTTGAATATGCTGCATCAACATGTTGATTTTCAATCATGTTCTGGTTGATGCATCACTAAAACTGTATTTAGTGAGCCTCGGATAGGGGAATGACCCCTAACTTACCTCTTAGATACACAAATGCATCCTTGGGTAATGGTTTGGTGAAAATGTCTGCAATCTGCTCTTTTGTATGAATATATTCTAATCTGATTTCCTTGTCCTGCACCAATTCTCTGACAAAGTGATATTTAATAGCAATGCGCTTGGTTTTGGAATGCATTACTGGATTCTTCGAAATGTTTATTGCACTGGTATTGTCACAAAATATAACAACTGGTTCTTTGATTTCAACCTTCATAGCTTGTAATAACTATTTAAACCAAACAATATTTGAACAATTTACTGCAGCAGCAACATATTCTGCTTCAGCTGTGGATTGAGATGTGCAATTTTGCTTTTTACTAGTCCAGGATACCAGTCTTTTTCCAAGAAAAAATGCTCCACCACTTGTACTTTTTCTGTCATTAATGTTCCCTGCCCAATCAGCATTAGTAAACACTTTTAAGTCTAGATTGCCTCCAAATTTATACCACAAACTATATTCTTCAGTTCCTCTTAAGTACCTTAAGATTCTTTTGATTGCCATGATATGATTTTCCTTGGGTTTTGCTGAGAATCTAGCTACTATACCGACTGCTAAGGCAATATCAGGTCTTGTATGTACTACATACTGCAATTTTCCAATCATAGATCAGTATAAGGTCTGATCTACTTCTTTTGAATCATCATTTTTGGTAAGTTTCAGTCCAGTACACATGGGTGTACCAACTGGTTTTGAATCTTCCATACCAAACTTCTTAAGTATTTCCTTAATGTATTTAGATTGAGTAATGTATATACCATTCTTGCTTTGTTGAATTTGAAGACCAACAAAGAATTTTATTAAACCAAACATAGACATTTCAAATTCTTTGTTCATTTGCTCTGAAAATTCTTTGCACTGATCATCATTCCCTGTAAATATAGTATCATCTACAAATATTTCTGCCAATACAATTTTGTCATCTGGTCCTTCTTTAATATACAGATTGCTGTTATCATTGGCTCTTTTGAAATTAATCTGAATTAGATAGTTATGGAGTCTTTCATACCATGCTCTAGGAGCTTGTTTCAAACCATACAAAGCTTTGTGTAACTTGCAGACCATGTCCTTTTTATCTGGATCAACAAAACCTTCAGGTTGTTCAATGTAGACTTCTTCATCAAGAATTCCATTGAGAAATGCAGATTTTATATCCATCTGATATACCTTAAATCCTTTATGTGCTGCATAAGCAAGTAGAGTTCTTACACCTTCTAATCTTGCAACAGGAGCAAAAGTTTCACCATAATCTATACCTTCTTCTTGAGAATAACCTTTACATACCAATCTAGCTTTGTTTCTAGATACTTGACCGTCTTCATTTAGCTTATTCCTGAATACCCATTTTGTTCCAATTACATTCTTATCTTTAGGTCTAGGTACAAGAGTCCATGTTTTGTTCTTTTGTATTTGTTCTAATTCTTCATTCATTGCTTCAATCCAACTTTCATTTTTCAATGCATCTTTGATATTTCTAGGTTCAAAATCAGTAAGCAGACATGTACCTTTTAGCTTACTTCTTGTCATAGTACCATCTGATTTGTTTCCAATAATTTGATCTGGTGTATGATGCCTTCTGACATATTTGGCTAGTATAGGTTCCTTGCTTTTTGAATGATTCATGTTGTTGTCTTCTAGGATCTCTTCTTCAGGTTGCTTGGGCTCGGTAGATATTTGCTCGGTAGCTTTAGGCTGAGACTCAGTTTGAATTTCTTCCTGTGACTTGGTTTGAACTTCTTCCTGTGACTCAGTTTGAACTTCTTCCTGTGACTCAGTTACTATGCTAGGCTCGGTAGATATAGTTTCCTCATTGATAGTTGTGTCTGGCAGTGTTTTAGGTTCAATGTAAACGAATCTCCTATAGTTTTCAAGTTCCCTTTTGCTTTCTTCTTCAGTCTTTTCTGCAAACTCATCAAATTTTACATG
Source organism: Chamaecyparis obtusa (assembly GCA_027943335.1). Lineage (NCBI taxonomy): Eukaryota > Viridiplantae > Streptophyta > Pinopsida > Cupressales > Cupressaceae > Chamaecyparis > Chamaecyparis obtusa. Next base: position 1,721,424 of record BSBK01002019.1, on the reverse strand, counting down.
TATACTTTCTATGACTTTGTGAGTAGACAAGTTCAGACATTTGTATGCCTTGCTTTTGCTAGAATATCCTAGGAATATTCTTTCATCACTTTTCACATCAAATTTATTTCTTCTGGATTCTTTTAAGATATAACGCTTGCTACCAAATAATTTCATGTAACTTACATTGGGTTTATAGCCATACCATAATTCATAAGGAGTTTTGAATGTGTCTTTCTTCAATTGTACTCAGTTCAGGGTATGAACTGCAGTGCTGATAGCTTCCTTCCAGTACTTTATTGCGATGTTCTTTTCTATCATTAGAGTCCTTGCACAATCCATAATAGATCTGTTTCTTCTTTCTGCTATTCCATTCTGCTCAGGAGTTCTAGGAGCTGATACCTGTCTTTTGATTCCTCTTTCAATGCAAAAGTTGTTAAATTCATGGGAGATGAATTCACCACCTCTGTCTGATCTTAAGCATTTCAATCTTTTCCTTGTTTCCTTTTCCACTCTTGCCAAGTACCATTTGAACTTTTCAAATGCTTCTAACTTTTCTCTTAAATACATAACAGTCATCATTCTAGAATAATCATCAACGAAAAGAATAAAGAATTTATCTCCAGTATAGCTTTCTATTCCAATAGGTCCACATAAATCAGTATGCACAATTTCCAAAATCTCTTTAGACTGATAGTTCTTACTTTTAAAACTAGTCTTACTCATTTTTCCAATCTGACAATTCTTACATAGACCAATATCAAGTTTCTTCAAAGTAGGAATTCCTCTTACCTTCTTGAATTTTCTTATTTTTATCATGTTATCAAAATTCACATGACATAACCTTTTGTGCCATAGCCAACTTTCTTCAATTTGAGCAATAAAACATGAATATTCACTAAGATCAAGATAAAATAAGTCACCTTTTGTTTGTTTGCCTGATCCAATGAATTTTCCTTTTCCATTCAGCAGTCTTGCTTGACTATTCATGAATTCAACCTTGAAACTAGTGTTGATTAGCCGTGCTACACTTAGAAGATTATATTTTAGTCCTTCAACCCAATAAGCATTATCACATATGAGTTCTTTGGTTAATGAGATTCTTCCTTTTCCTTTTATACAACAAGGTTCATTGTTTCCAAATCTTACATTGCCACCATCATAGTCTTCTAGGTATTCAAATTTTGTCTTGTCACCAGTCATGTGGTGTGAACATCCACTGTCTATTATCCATATATCATCTTTTCTTATATGAGAAATAAGTGCCATCTTATCTTCATCATCATCAGATTCATCTTTTATAGCAATAAAAACAATTTCTTCTTCACTATCATCAGAATCTTTAGCCATAAAACATGTTTTCTTACCTTTATCCTTGAATGATTTGAAATTATTTTTGCCATAGTACTTGTGACCTCTCTTCTCTTCCTTGACCTACTTTTTTGGGCACCTAGCTGCAATATGTCCAATTTCTTCACATGAAAAATAGATTAAAGGAGTTTTACCTTTATATTTACCTTTCCCTTTAGAGTACTTCTTTGCAAGTAATGCTTCTACAATTTCAAGATCACTATCAGAACTTGCTTCTGATACTTCTTCACTTTCTGACTGAACTTCTTTTATTTTCTTGTTCTTCTTTAGTGAAACCTTGGCCTCAAATGCTGACTCAATATTTTTAGAAACTGGAACATAGTTGTCATAGTTGTCTAATTCAAAGGCTGTCAATCTTCCAACTAAAGCATCCAAAGTTATATTGTGGTTTGTTTCACATCTTCTTTCTTGAATAGATGATACTCTTATTGCATAGATAGGGAGTAATGTTCTGAGTACCTTGCTTATAACAGTTTCATCAGAGCTTGTTCCTCCAGAAGCTCTAATTGCACTAACACTTGCTTTGATCCTTTCAACATATTTTGCAATGTTTTCATCTTCTTTCATATTCATCTTGTCAAACTGTCCTCTTAGGCTTTCTGCTTTGGCTCGTTTCACATTTGCATCACCACCATATATTTTCTTCAGTGTGATCCACATTTCATATGCAGTAGTGCATTCTTTAATATCATCAAATTCTTCATAGCTGAGAGCTGATGCAATGTCTATCATCATGGTGTTATGATTCTTTTTCTCTGCAATGTCTTCAACAGTTAATGCGCCAGTAGGAACTGTGTATTCTTCATCAATGTATTTGCATCCTAAATCACCAATGAAGCTAGATGAAGTCGCATGAGACCTTGCCATGCTAAAAAGTTATCTCTGTTGAGCTTTGGAATTTCCCTCTTGTAAGACATCCTGATCTTTAGCTTAGGTCCTTGAAACCCTTCCTGCAAGCACCAAAAGCTCTAATACCAATTGATGGAATATGGATGAAGTGACTGAGAGGGGGGGGGGGGTGAATCAGTCAACCATAAAACACTTCACAATTATTTCTTTCCAGATCCCTTAGGATATCTTAATGAATATTATCTGTTTAACACTAGGTAAATAGATTGCAGTAACTTTGTAGATGCAGAAAGTATTAGTAAAATTATCTTTTAGATATTCATCGGCACTTGTGTATGATTAAGATAACTATTAAGAACACAAGAGACACAGAATTTAATGTGGAAACCCAATAAGGGAAAAACCACCAATGTATCTAGATACTGATTTTCACTTTTCTGAAGTGATGCCCGGTTAGAAGCCAACCCAGTAAAACACACTGTTAGGTGTGACCTTGTTAGAGGATTTAATCACCCTGCTAGGAGTGGCCTAGTAAGAGGTCTTGAGAACAATTCAATGGAATTGTCACCTTGTTAGAGGATTTACAATATGGTTGTTAAACCAACTCGGTTAAGAGATTTAGAATTCACTGTTACAATGATAAAAAGGTAACAATGAAAATGACCTGTATAATAATGCAACTGCCTTGCTGATTACAGATCTCTATTCTGTATAAGTGTGATCCTTCCTGATCGAATATATCTCTGCTGCTCCTCAAGAATATCTGGTCATCCTTCACAATTTCGCACACACCTTTCCTGTCTTTCTTCTATATATCTTCTACTGTAATTCTTATTTATTTTTCACATTTTACCTTTTATTTATATGATTTTAGATTTGTCAAATCGACATTACTTAGTATAACAGTCGGCTGAATTAAGCAAACTTTATTTGCAAAGATCCTTCAAGGGCCGACAGTGCTCGGTGACCATAACTTTCTACAATCTTTAGAGACCGAGGGAACTCGGTAAACACTGATAATCCTTTTTCTTCGATAACCGACTGAACTCGGTAAACACTGACTTTTCTTTGACAACTGACTGAACTCTGTAAACACTGAATTTTCTTTGATAACCAAGTGAACTCGGTAGACACTGATTTTTCTTTGATAGCCGAGTGAACTCCGTAAGCACTAATTTTCCTGTCTGGCAGACCGACTGAGCTCGGTAGGAACTGAATGATGCAGACTATGATATTGTGTGACATCAAAGACAATACATAGTTTGAGTAGCAATTTTCTTCAGATAGTTGTTTCCATCAGCAACTATGATGGAAGATATGGTGATATGATAGAAAGTGGGCAATAGTTCTCCAAAATAACACAAGATAATCAAAGTCACACTAACACATTTCTACATATTTTTTGACAAAAGATCGTCGAGATTCTAACAGTCACATGTCGAACCTTCGATGAAAATCTGGTGAACTTGTCATCGCTAGATTTTCTTCAGATGTTCCAATGAAAATTTTGTCATCGTAGCTCTGACAAAACTTTCATCGAAATATGAATTTCACAACCGCCTAATTTTTTGTCAAAATTGTGATGGGCATAATGTTAGAACACCAACGATTATTTTCATCGATGTTTCGAAGAAAATTTTGTATTTGCGATGAAATTTTTTGTCGTAGGTACAACATTCTTGTCAACGCTTGTAGGAACTCTGACAACAATATTCATTGGAATTCTGATGGAAAGCTTCAGCTCTAATGAAAGGCTCTGACAAGAATGTTGTACCCACAACAAAATCTTTTGACACAAATGCAACATTTTTGATAGAGAGTGTGGGGGACTTTCATTGGAATTCCAACGACCTATCACTATTTTTAAAAAAAGGCTAACCCCTTACATAAATCAGTACACAAGGATCAAACCAATGGTTTGATACTTCACCAATAGAAAGGTACATACAACTAAATACATGTTGGTCATAGTCATTGTTGTAATGCTTGGGTCAATGCACAAAGTTGGGTACCAATTCCGCGGAAGTCCGCTTCCAAATAAATTTAGCATAAAAAATGGGCACCTATTTTTTAAAAATTGGGTGCCCTTTTAGGTTTAGGAGCTCAATCCATATTTAAAAATTAGACGTCTATTTCGTATCGGGCACCCAAAGAAAAATGGGCACACGATTTTTAGAAAATAGGTGCTCGATTTTTGCAAATCGGATGCCCATTTTGTAAATGTATTTATTTATTTTTTTAACCATTTTCCATGTCATTTTCATGACTTTGAAAATGGGATTATGTTTTGCAGAGCTCGGGTGCCCATTTTAGCTTCTCCTGCCAACCCCCTCAACCATTTTTCTCCTGTTCAAAGTACGTACTATTGTTTTTAATTAATTTTTTCATAAAAAATTGTAGTTTCAAGTTATTTTTAATTAAAAAATGTAGTTTAATGTTGTTTTGTAAATTATCATATAAATTTAATTATATTTTGTGTTTCAGTTAGTTCTTTTTAGTTTTAATTTACTTTGTAAATTATTGTACCAAAGTAGAAAACTGTTAAAACTTTTAATTTAACCCTAGGTAGTAAAACAAAAACATAAACCTAGACATATTTAAATTATGAAACCCTAAGTAGAAAACTAAAACATAAATTTAGACATATAAATTTAAAATAACAAACCATAGGTAGAAATTTTTTTTTTACCTAAATAGAACTAAAATAAAAAATTGTACCTGTAGAAAATGTAAACCTACACATAGTTCTAAAATAAGAAACTCTCTCTCTCTCTCTCTGACACAAGGCATTTAGGGATGAGGGGCCAAAGGCACACCCTAATCCAAAACCACCTTGCAGAGATTACAAATGGAAGCAATAACACAAGTGAGAGAGAATGTACAACAGATCCTTTTATTCATCAATTTGATTCATACATGCTAGGTTGTAAGGCCTTCCCAGTTAGGGCTAGATACAACAATTCAATTACAACAGTCCTCCAACATGCGAGGATTTAGAACTTCCTTCAATCTCCTAATCTAATACCATTAATCTTCTATCTCCCAGACTGACCCCTAAAACTACAACTAACGACTACATTATATACAAGAGGCTACCGAAACAAGTCAGCCTTTAGATCCATCATTAGCGGAAGGAACGACCAGATCTATGTCCACACACTTCCCAATGATTGACACCAACATTAAATCTATAACCATAATTAAATGCACAAGTCGACCTCAATAGGAAATCAAAACAAACATCTCGATAAGAAAGGATAACCAAGCGTCAGGAAAGGATAACCGAGGACCAGGAAATAACTAACCAACTCAGTTAAAGAAGAAACTGAGAAACTACCGATCCAACTTGGTCAACAAAGGAACCAAGCAACACAGAAACCTCAAACTTGTTTTTGGTGACACAAGATTGCTAAGGACCCGAGATGGTCCCCTCTCTCTCTCTCTCTCTCTCTCTCATCTTTCTCTCTCCTCTCTATCTCCTTTTTTCAACCTTAGGTGTACATTCTTTAAAAAAATATTTGAACATTTGTCTTGATTGTCTTTGTAACCTGTAAAATATTTAACTTATATGTTAATTTTTAAATTATGACATGTAATTATTTTTATTTTAAGTCTCTCTTTCTCTCTCTCTCCTCTTTCTCTCTCCTCTCTCTCTCCTCTCTCTCTCTCTCTCTCTCTCTCTCTCTCTCTCTCTCTCTCTCTCTCTCTCTCTCTCTAAAAATGTCAAAACATGTTCCAAATCAAAACCTTTCAAAACATAGAAATTTAAAAACATCAAAAACCTTGGAATCTTTTTTCAACCTTAGGTGTACATTCTTAAAAAAAAATTTGAATATTTGTCTTGATTATCTTTGTAACCTGTAAAATGTTTAACTTATATATATTAATTTTTAAATTATGACATGTAATTATTTTTATTTAACTCTCTCTCTCTCTCTCAAAATAAATAAATAAATAAATATTAAAACATGTTCCAAATCAAAACCTTTCGAAACATAGAGATTTAAAAACATAAAAAACACTAATACATTTGACCCACTTTTTAGACCAACATTTCCGAAAAAGCTATAAAATGATTTTCCATGGTCGGTTATAGAAGGAAAATTTTGATTTTTTTTAAATCTATTCTCGTGTTGGTCAAAATTAGGACCCTAAAGAGTGGTCATAATTCCGACCAACATGGGAATAGAAGTTAAAAAAAAAAGTTAAATTTTATACATATATCCCGCCTACTTGCACATTTCATTTTATTTCATTTTGGCATAGTCCATGAGCAAAGGAGTTTTGAAGGATGTAGTATATGTGTGTGTGAATTTTGTACCTAGCTCTAGACACAACACTTCAGTAAAATATTAGAGGTTAGCAGAAATCAAAATCATGCAATGAAATGGAAACTAATCTAACTAGACAATTTACTACCTTCTAGTAGATGCGAGTACGTATTCTCATATTGGACTGAGATCAGTGACCTTGACAACACCTAAACAAAGGATTTGAATGCCAAATCTAGATATGAGATGAATGCAAATTAATCTATATTTTTGGATTTTCTATGCAATAAGATGAAATAAACTAATATGAATCTATTCTATATGAGAAACTGATATGACATGCAATTAATCTAACAATGATATGCTAAATGATATGAATGCTCAAAAATAATAAAAATCTCACAACAGCTTGGATTCACAAAGATTGATTCTTCGATCACCAATGCGCCAGCATGAGGATGCAATTCATGGATGGATCCAAAATGAAGAGCCGAGGCCTTAATTTATAGAAATCCGGGACTTTGGAGGTGCATGGAAAAAGCCATAAATCACTCTTAATAAACTCAGGTTGATTTTTGAGTTATCAAGAATTTAGAGATAGATTAACTCACAAAATGATGCAAATCAGCTTTTTGATTTAAATCAGAAGTTGAGATCAGCTTTCAACGCAAAAGAGAGTTGAGTTTATTTTTTAAACAACTTGAATTGATTTTCTGATTTAAAGTTTAACTATTTTTTTGGATGTGCATAATTAATTATGAATTAATTTAATAAATAAAGTGATTTATCCTCAACTTAACTGATTTTAAAAATAAAACAATTGATTTATGGGTTAATCAATTATTAAATCAAAATTTTATTCAAAAACTATATTATTAAAGTTGACAATTGACATTAATTAATTAAATAAGAATCTAATCAATTAGTCATAGGATATTTGATTTATTGTCAAAATGAAATAATACAATTTAGGAATAAATATAATTAAATCCTAATTAAATAATTAAGTGGCAATATTAAATCTAATTAATTAAATATTTAGAATATTCAATTAATCAAACTTTAGGATAAATCAGATTTATCGCCAAAATAATCATTAAATTAAAGATAAATAGGATAAATAGGAATAAGGAATATTCCCCGATGCAGAATTTAGGATAATCAATTAAGATTCGATAATGTTCAGATGTGCCTTAGGTTAGGACTTTGATGTTGATTTCATTCGATGTCGATGTAGGAGGTTAATGAACCTATAGCCCATTTTTGGGGTATTACATTTTGCCCCTCTTTGAATTGTTGTGCAAAGTGTAGTGGTTCAAAGACAATCTGTGTATGATGTTTGAAACTGATGTTTGAAATTGAAATTGATATGAAACAAAAACTGATTGAAATTGATATGAAGATAATAGGTCCTGAATGACCAAAGATAATGTTAACTATAACAGCAATGAACCAATGATTGTGAAAAAGTGTCAAAATGCCTGATTCTGAACCTTATGATTGTGAAGAAGTGAGTGACCGATTCCAAACTTGATTGTCAATAAGAATCACATTGGTATCACATTCGAACCTTTCAGTTACGAAGAACCAAGGAAATAACACTAATGAACTGATGGTTACAAAAGACTAATACAGTTTACAAGATTAAGACAATACCAGATTGATATGGATCTTGATGAATCTAATATGCCCCAAGTGATGATTGATTTTCCCTGAGCGATGAGGTCTTTTTGATGAATCAGCAACTAGACGTGGTTGTTGTCTTGATTACTGAGGAAAGATATGATTCCAAATTTAGATTATAGACTTTGAATGATGTGCAATACCATGCCCCCTTTGGGATAAAAATTGAAATTTGACAAGAAAAGTCAGCATTGAATAGTTCAGAAGCATGTTAATTGATTTGAGAAGTGGTTAAACACGTTCGAGAACACATTCTGCATTGTTTGGAGGTCCAAAAGACCAGGTTTGACTAGGTTTGACCATGAGTTGACCATGGTTGACCAAGTTGAAATTTTGATAGTTTGATGTAAGATAATCAGTTAAGTTGAATACTGGATTTTTGTGATGATTGAAGGTCGATTATGCAAGCAGTAGACCATCTTGGGTCCGAAAATTTTAAATTGTGATTTTGACATAGTAAATGATCTCAGATTTTGATTTTGATCCCGAAAATGGGTTTAGAATGTTGAAATTAACCAGGGGTGCAATTTTTGTGAAAAACGGAGCATTTTTTAAAATTAGGTCAAAAGCTATATAAAGACCGGAAGGGTCATTGTCAATTCATTTCAAGCTTTTGACTTTAGAAATCTTGTGGAGCCTTCTGAGCAAGAAAATGATAGAACCAAAGGTACCTATGAGTTCACATCGATTTGAGCATAGCTAGAGACACCAGAGACCTCTGTAGTACAGACATCCGGTAGGTGGACCTCTTTACTTCTCTAAAAAATCAATTTTTCCATGATTTATAGCATTTTTAGCATTTTTCGTACACGTTTTAATTTTGAATTTTTGAATGCATGGAAACTCGTATGACTCTCCGGTGAGACTCGTACGAATTTTGAACTGTAGATAGGTTTTCATTTCATGAACTCCCAAGACTCGTATCAGAGGGACCCAAGAGTCATATGACATTTCGTCGGGTCCCTCATAACTCGTACGAGGAGGAATGCATTGTTGTATCACTAAGCTTTTTCATATGGTATGATGTAGAAACTCGTACGACTTTCCCTGCCAGTCTGAAGTGTTGTATGGAAAATAGTGAGCCTAAAACTTAGTATTAGGTCAAATTTTTGAATTTCTTGATCTCTTAGCCTGATTGCTGACCTGTTAACTGACCTTCTGAAATACTAAACTACTCAATTCTTTTCCTTGTAACCCATTCTATGACCAAATTACTAATAGGATTCCCTATTTCTGTATTGTGTAGGTCATATATCCAGATGTTCATGTACAGATTTCACATCCAGCTACTCAGAGATTATGTGTGTCACTGCCAGACCCTATGAGGGTACACCTTGCTTCCTGTGGATTTGAGTACCTCATTCATTTACCCAAGATTAGTGTAAATCACAGACTTTTGATGGCTCTGATTGAGAGATTTCATTTGGAGACTCAGACATTCCACCTACCGATTGGAGAGATCACTGTTACCCCCGAGGATGTGTATCATATACTGCACATTCCTTTTCATGCAGGCCGACGGCCAGAGTATGTGAGTTCAGGGAACTTGGGTTTATTAGCATTCAGAAGTCTCTTTGGAGATGATACTCAGATGACTGCCTCCATTTCTTGGGAGACCTTAGTGTAGCATTATGGACAGATGCACAGGCTAGAGTGCATTATTGTCAGGATGATAGGAGGGATTATCATGTTTGACCGTTAGCAGAATGGTCTATTGATGGGCTGGGCCCCGATGGTTACATGTCTAATGGTGACACCTTCGGAGTTGGCTTGGGGTCAGTGTCTTTTGGCCCAGATGTTCTCTGAGAAGCATGAGGTAGTGTATTGGGAGAGAAAATCTTTTGTAGTTGGGGCTTTAGTTCTACAGATCTGGACGTGGGAGCATATCCCCATGTTGAGACCAGTATGCACCTCGCAGAGGCAACCACAGGAGCCTATCATTTATATATATGCTGGATATGTCATATAGGGATAGATGAGCCATGTAGAGTACTAGAGGCAATGCCTCGATGATAGGACTTTTGTTCGATGGAGACCATATGTGGGTATAGAGCATTGGCCTACTACACGTGAGTAGTTTAGTTTCTTCTTTCAGAGTCGTGTGAGGGTTGGGAGGTCATCCTCCACTTTAGAGAGATTCATCATCACTAGGGTGTGTTGGCAGTATGGACGAGTGCAGGATGCACCAGAGGATTATGCCACTTATGCTTGGATAGCTTAGGAGCTAGGACTTGGATGGACCACGAGGCTCTCTTATGCTTTGTGTTCACAGGAGTACAGTTCTATTTTCAGTAGAGATTGGGAGTACAGACCAGATGTACTTGATGCTGGAGTGATAGTCAGATTCATTGCCTAGCTTGCTGACCATCCTATGTATAGGAGCCATCAAAGAACAACTGCCATTATCTAGAAGAAAGAGTCATGATAGAGGAATCTGGAAATTCCATTTGCATTGGTGTATCATCAATCATAGGTGCATCTGCTAATTGATCAGCAATAGCCTGGCCTTTAATAGCTTTTCTTTCAACATATTCAATGTCAAATTCACTTAAGAGCATGACCTATTTAGCTAATCTACCTGTGAGGGCAGCCTTGCTTAGTAGGTATTTGAGTGGATCAATCTTAGCTACCAAATGGGTGGTATGTGCCAACATGTAATGTCTCAATTTCTATGATGCAAAGATCACAGCTAGACAAGCCTTCTCAATCATAGAATAATTCTTTTCGTATGCCACCAATGTCCTACTGATATTGTATATAGCTCTTTCCTTTTTATTCTCATCATGTTGTGCAAGCAATGCCCCCAGTGATGTATTCGTAGCAGAGACATATAAGATCAAAGGCTTCCCTGGAATGGGAGGCATCAAGATAGGAGGATTTGATAGATACTTCTTGATATGGTTAAATTTTTTCTCACATTCTTCATTCCACGCAAATGTCACACCTTTATGTAATGTTTTTGTAAAAGGTTGTGATATGTCTGCTAGCTAAGATATGAAGCATCTGATAGATTGAACTCTGCCTTGCAATGTCCTCATTTGACTAATGTTTTTGGGAGGTTGCATCTCCATGATAGCCTTTACTTTAGCTGGATCAACTTCAATGCCCTTCTTTGAAACTTTGTATCCTAAGAGCTTTCCAGAAGTGACACCAAAAGCACACTTCTTAGGATTTAGTCTGAGACTAAATTTTTCCATTCTGTCTAGTATCTTGCGCAAGTCATTTAGATGTTTAGTTCTAATCATAGATTTTGCTAAAGTATCATCAACATAATCCTCCATAGTCCTATGCATCATGTCATGAAAAATAGATGTCATGTCTCTTTGATATGTAGCACCAGTATTCTTAAGCCCAAATGGAATGACATTCCAATAGAAGGTGCCCCATGCACATGTGAAAGCAATTTTCTCTTGATCTTCTAGAGCAATTTTTATTTGATTATATCCAGAAAAACCATCCATTAAAGAATACATCTCAAAGCCTGCAGTCATGTCCACTATCATATCAATGTTAGGTAGTGGAAAATCATCCTTAGGGCATGCTCTATTTACATCTCTAAAGTCTGTACACACTCTGATTGATTTATCTAGTTTTGAAATAGGTACAATATTAGAGATCCACTCTGCATAATCAATAACTCGAATAAATCTGGCTTTTAGGATCTTCTCTAATTCAGCTTTTACCAAGAGTGCAACATGAGGATGCATCTTTCTTAGTTTTTGTTTAACTGGTTTTACTCCAGGAGCTATAGAATGGTGCATTATAAGATCCATATCCAACCCTAGCATATCTAAATATTTCCATGCAAAGTTGATCTTTTTCTTTGTTAGGAATGTTGTAAATTTTTTCTTTTCTTCCTCTGATAAAGATTGTGCTACATGGATCAACTATGGTTCTTCTAGTATTCTCAAATTGATAGATTGAGTGGGCTCAATTAGAACTGGAGATCTGTCTTGTAAATGGCTCGGAAGGACATCAAATATCTCATCCTTACGCACCTCAGAGAGGTTTTCACCTTTGAATACATCTTTTATTTTTACTTTTGTAGGTTTTGAGACTGCCACAAAGTGGTTTTCACCCTCAGAACTCCTTTTCTTTTTATTCTTAATCTTGTTTTTTTGACTAAGATACTTGATGTCTAACTCTGTCATACTAACGATCGGTTCACTGATGGAAGTCCTCATAGGCTCAACTGCATTGAGGTAGAAAGAAAGGGCATAGTCATTCGGGAAGGTATAAATACCATGGCTCAAGTTTGTGAAAGTTTGATCTGTGTGCTATAAATGTGTCACACTTCTATGAATCATTACATGCAAGGAAACTCAAGAATGAGCCCTCACAAATCGATCCATAGCTCCCTAGGCATGGAGTGCAAGGATTTTAAGAATACTCTCAGCTAGAGCTATTTAGCCAATAACCTTGCTAGTAAACCATGCAATGGGAGATTCAATGAAGACAAGGGCAAGAATGCCAATATCCTCAAGAATCAAGAATGAAATGCAATGCAAGCTAGATTAGGAATGGAAATGCAAGCTAAACTATGGAAATGAAAGATGCAAGTATTACAAAGCCTCCTAGTTAAACTAGATGAATTAATCTAAAGCATAAAGGAAATCTAAGCTAAGAATGCCATGAAAATGAAGCTACTATGCAAGAAATGAAATCTAACTATGAAGCAAGAAAGCCATGATGATGCAAGAATGAAGACAAGAAGATAGAGTGTTGATGAAGATCCAAGATGAATGCCAACAATGCTCCAAATCTTCAAACCCTAGATGCAAGAATATCTCCAAAAGCTCCAAGATGACCTAGAAAACCTGTAGCATAACAATAACATAAAAATTGTGTGTGTGCAAATGAGGAAGAGAGCTCTTCTTTTATAGGAAATGAGGAGAAATGGACCATGGAGATTAAGAGGCAAAAGATTTAATCAACGGTGGAGCTTAAAAGAGGAGCAATCCATGTGCACAAGTATCCTCCAATAGGAAAATAGGAGTTGACTTTTGTGTCCATATGAGACAAAAAGTGTTTTTTTCCTTTTTATAAAATAAGAATAATGCTTTATTTGTGCAACTTAGGATAAGAGGAAAAGTGGGGGCTTTTTATTTATTAAAAGGGGAGGAAATATTCCTTTTAATAAATAAAGACTTAGAATAAGATGGTTAGCCCATAGAAAATAATCGAATAAATGATAGAACTAGGATTTGATCAAGAATAAGCAATTTATGATTTAGCAAAAGGGGCTAATAGTCTAGATGACCATTTTTAGGTGTATACATTTGCCCCTCTTTGACTAATGTGTGATCGATTTGGGAACACATGTAGTCAAAGAATAGATCAGCCAAGAAGGCAAGCAGACAACCAAGAAAGCAAGCAATAGCGATTTTGACAGATGTGAGATCGATTTGGGATCACATGCAGTCAAAGAATAAAATAGCCAAGAAGGCAAGCAAGTAGCCAAGAAGGCAAGAAGATAGTGATCTGACTCCAAAGAATGAAGTGCAGAGAGATAGCAAATCCTGTATGGTCAGCCTGGTAGCGACAGTACTAAACACTTAGGAAAGAGATAGCTAATAAGATATGATGTGTCTGCCCCCTCGGGATCGAAAGTGAAATCCAGGTAGAGGGAAAGCAGAAGCAAGAGCAGCATGATCAAATCACTAGAAATCATAATCGAAGATGAAAGATAATAGAATAACCATCAACCAATGAAGATATGCCCCACACATGGGACCCGGGGCACGAACCAAGCGGTCCCTCAACCCGAAAACACCATGGAGGGGAAGAATTGGAACTTGGGATTGAAAGTGAATGAAAGACTAGAAGTTTGAAAGAGATGGGGATGAAGAGGTGAAGAATGCCCCAGCGAAGATGGAAGGATCAGGCCTCAAAAGGTCAGCCAACTGCGTGAAAGAGGGGGAAAAGGTGATTTGGATGATCAAGGTGATCTTGGATTTCGGTTTCGATCCCGAAATGAAAGGAAAATGATGTGATATGAAAGACATGATCAGGAAGAAGCGAAAGGTGAGCGCAGTTGATTAATGAGTCCATGAAAGATGAAAGGAGAGCTCTCTCCATATGCAAGATGCAAAATTAAACTAACATGAACCTAAGAAATGCAAGCTACATGAAAAGTGGTTTACTTGCAAGGTTACAAAGCCAATAGACATCTAATATCATCATCGAGCGTTATTGGTAGCGTCGCAAGATCATACAATACACACTAGCATAACTATGTGAATATGAATATGATCTTTATCAGATAGGAATGTGGAAATCTCACCTAGGCATCAAAGACATGTAGGTCAAGATGACTAGCACAGTGAGATTACCTAAGTTTAATATAGCAAGATTATACTCACATCGAGACACAAGGAAAGTCAAGATGGCTACAAGTATGCACTTGCACAAAAACAGTCAACGATAATACCCTGTCAATCCACAGTGTCAAGTAAGACCAGCATAAATGCTCATGACAGTTAGGATCAACAAAATATACCCACAAGCAGAAAAAGCAATAAATCATGTTCTCATACCCTTAGTCTTCTAGCTATGCATCATCGAAAACTTCTCAGGGAGAGACCACTCAGCAAAGAAATCATCATAGACAGCATGCAAAGAAATAAATTCAAACAAATCTCAGCAAGTCAAGTGCGTGTGTATAGGTCATAGAGTCAAACTTTGAGTATCGCATCTGCCAGTGAGAAATATTGCATCATCTAGACTGCAAGTAGGACATCTGATAAGTGTTAAGAAACACTCAACGCAAGGGTAGTGTTGAAAAACACAGTTGAGGTGGTGTTGAAAAACACCATTTATGAGGTGCCTAAGAAACCCAGACACACAAAGAGACCCAAGATAAGCTTAAAGCAACATATGCCCCCTAGACTAAGACAAGAATCAATTCCAGGCTAGGAGAGGCAAAGTGAGAAATGGAGCAAAAGAGCGCCACGCAAGATTGATAGACATAGGTGCAGAGGGTCTCAAGCAGCGCCTGTTTCCAGGTTTTCACCACTTGATAGATTTTTTTCAGGACTTTTTTATAATTTTTTTGTATTTTTGCTACCAAGGCGCCTATTTCCAGGTTTTCACCAAGGCACTTTTTCTATTTTTTTTGAATTTTTTGAATTTTTTGATTTTTTTGGTGAGACATCAAAGCACCTATTGCTAGGTTTTCACTAGGATGCTCATTTTTTCAATACTTTATATGCTTTTTAG
This sequence comes from Chamaecyparis obtusa, assembly GCA_027943335.1. Classification (NCBI taxonomy): domain Eukaryota; kingdom Viridiplantae; phylum Streptophyta; class Pinopsida; order Cupressales; family Cupressaceae; genus Chamaecyparis; species Chamaecyparis obtusa. The sequence goes on along the minus strand of BSBK01002019.1, from coordinate 1,706,053 downwards.
GTTTTTTTTTTTTCAGCATCATATATGATTTTTTTTTGGTATTTTTTCAGGATCATAAAGTATGTACAAAGAATGCCCCAGATAGAAACAGGCATCAAACTCATGAGCAAGATCACATCGTGTAGTCCCAAAGTCTAGCAAGGTGGAGGACAAGAGGGAGGGAAAGCTCATGAATGAGATGGAGGAAAGGAGAATGAAGGCGAATAAATCCTCAAGGTCAAACTCCTCAAGAGTACCCAAGCTAGGGAAAAATTATCATGTAAAGCACATTGAACAAGCAATGAAAGGCCAGCATAGGATAAGTCATGAAAGCGCACTGCAAAAGAAGAAAAGGATGCATTCCAAAGGAGTAGACATGTCAAGAGGCTTCATAGCATCATTTTTTTACTCTTTTTTATTAGATCAAGACCAAAGGGGAAAAGGATAAAGAAAGGCTAGAATGAATGGAGAAAAATGAAGGAATGAATATGAATGGAATGAAAGCAAGATCATCGTAAGATAGCTCACAAGATAGCCAAATATTCGTGTATAGCTGAACATTGCCAAGATCAACGAGAGAAGATGGAATGGATGAAACATGTAGAAGAACTACGCATGATGCCTGATTGCCAGGTTTTCATCATGGTACTTATCCAAGGTGCCACAAGGGAGTGGTTGTCACCATAGGATGAATTTATTTCTCTTTACTTTTGCTACCAAGGCGCCTGTTTCCAGGTTTTCACCATGGCACATTTTCAATTTTTTTCATTCTTTTTTTTTTTTCTTTTTTCTATTTTTGGAAGAAGGCAAGATTTTTAGATAGTACTCCTTGAAAGGATAAACCCTGACATGCCAAGGATTCAAAATGATATGCTCAAAGATGCTGATAGGGAAAGGAAGATGGAAGAGAAAAATGGAGGATAAGGCTTTATGTAAAGCGAGTGAGGTTGGAAGATATGAGGAATAGGCAAATGAGGAAAAAGGATAGAAGGTAGAAGGATAATGAATGGAAAGATTGTGAAAGGGTAGATGGGAAGGAAGGCAAGATCAACATCGACACACACCTTGAAGGGTGGCGAGAGGATGGAGGAAATATGAATAAAGGAATACGTGAAGGAATATGATGAATGTTTAGCAGAGGTTGCGGTTCAGGCACATGGAATGAAAGATCATTTTTGGAAGAAGATGAAGTGGAAGCCTTTGGAAGCTTGAATGTCAACTTCACTTTTTGTTCAACATAAGACTCTTTCAAGAGAGATTTTGGAATCCATATAGCCTTAGGCTTTTTATTTCTTTTTGATGATTTAGAGAGAATATCTGTAATGATGGATTTTGGAACCCATACTTGTCTTGTAGTTTTCTTCTTAGATATCTCTTTTGACTTTATGTGCCCATGTCGATTAGAGGAGACATGGTGATCTTTTTTTGATGGATTCTTGTATTGCTTCTTTTTCTGGTATTGAACATTCAAGTTACTTCCAAAAGACTTGGGACTTGTGGAAGAAGGAGGAAGATATGACTGGTTTAGATGGGTGAGTGGATGAAAAGGATTCAAGGGTATGCATCTATGCTGATCTTGAGGAAAGATAGGAGATGGAGGGACGTAAGGACCCAAAATGGATGATGAATTAGGAGAGTTAGGAGGGGAAAGTGAAGGGACATAAGGACCCAAGATGGAAGGAAGGCGTGAAGCCTTTAGCAGTGGAAGAGGTCCAAGGATGGAAGTGGAAGATGCAAAAGGATAATCAATAATTTCATCAGCATCTATATGACAACCAAGGACATCAGCATCTTTAGAGTGAGCATTAGGATTTGCAATAGGATCATGAACATCTTTAATAGGAGAAAATTCATTGATAGAATCGTTCAAAGCTTGCAAAGACTTAGGAAGAGTAGAAAATGGAAGCGAACATGGAGTGGTAGAACAAGAAGATGGAAGACTTTGATCTTGACAAGGATCTTTGGATAGCATAAGCGTAGAATTTTTCTCTTGATTTTCAATAAGCTTAACATCAGAAGTAACGGCACCATTTTTAATAACCTTAATGGAAGTATCATCTTTGGAAAGTGCAAGCGTAGTAAGGTTATTTTGATTATCAACAAGCTCAATAGTGCAAGTGGTAGCTTGATCTTGCTTAGGAGAAGACTTAAGACATGGTGGAATGAATGTAGAAGAGCATAGAGGATCAAAAGAACCATGAAATGGATCAGAGACATCATGAAAATAATTGGATGACATGGATGGTTCTTGATCTTGATCTTTCTTTATATTCTTTTCTGTATCATTTTTAGAGTCCTCTTGACATGAAGCCACTTCTAAGGACAAGGAAGCATTTTGAAATTGTATGGAAGACTTTGGAATAGATAGTGAAGGACTAGTTGAAGTAGGCATTGTAGTGCATAAAGGCTTAGGCTCTTTAGGTTTAGCATTATTGAAATTATTTTCAGCCAAGTGAAGGTTAGCTTGAGTTTCTTGAAGAGGTAGCTCTTGAGGATAACTATAGGGAACTGCATGAAAAGCATTAGGATCTTTGTTGGGTGAAGGATTTGTGAAAGATTTGGAAGACTCAGAAGCTTTAGGAGATGTACGAGTATTGGAGGAAGTAGGGGATGGAAGGGGACCATCACAAGACAAAGGTTCAACATTAATATGATCTTGCTCAGAAGTACAATTTTGATTTTTAGCAGTGGAATTCTTAGAGAAGAAATGCTCATAGTAGTAACGTTTATAATTAGCATGTTGTATTTTATAGTCCTCAGCAGTAGTAGATGGATTATCATCAAGGTATTGTCTACAAACATCACTAAACTCTCTTTCAAAATCAGAATCATATGGATCACCATCACAATCTATCCAATAGGATGACCCATTTTCAGTAAGCATGAGGCTGCGAGGACTCTGAGGAGTAGAGGTGTCATAAGTATCACTACATTGTCCATCATCATAGTCATCAAAGGTATTACAAGGATTGTCATGTTGCTCATTATGGTATGGCTCATGAAGAAAAGCAAGACTCTTGAGGGAAGTAGAAGAAGAACAAGATCTTAAAGAAGGAGAAAATGAAGACATAGTGGAAGAAGAAAACTTAGCTAAGGAAGAATTTGAATGATGTTGAGAAGAGTCATGGTAAGATGAAGAAGGATAATGATGTTTGGAAAAGGCATGGTAGGATGTGGAAGATGAAGAATGATGAGAAGACCTAGAAGAAAAAGAGTGTTTGGAAGAAGGAGATTGTGAGAGAATCATGTCTATAATCCTAGCAAAGGTGTCAGACTCAAACATCTTTTTGTTTACTCTTGTCTTAAGTTGATGACTTGCGGGATGCTTGGAAAAATAATACTGTTCGAATTGAGCAATGAGTTCGAGATCATCCCTTCTCAAGAGAGGTTCTATAGCAAGATAGTTGAAATTCATGATTCTAGAAGAGGAGGAATCAAGCATGAAAGAAATGAATAGAAGAGATGAAATAGAAGAAGGCAGACTAGATAATAAGAGGAAAAGGATCAAGAAGACATGAAGAGGATAGGAAGAAGAGAAAGAAGCATGAAGGAAGAAGAGAAATGGAAGACTAGGAAGATATGGGAGGTGTGGAAAAAAGAAGACCAAGAGTCATTTTGTGCAAATTGATACCATTGAAGTCCATTTGAATATTGAGCAACATGTAATAACCTCTAAGATCTGACCTAGACTGACCAAGGATGACTGGAAGTGACACAAATCAACTTCAGATTGCAAGCAGTAGTGAGATAGCAAAATAACTTTGTGTGATAGTTCCCAGGCAAACAGTGTGACTCTTGACCAATGAACATAAAAATCTCAGTTTTGAAGTGTTTTGATCAAGTTCAAAGATTGGATAGTGCAATTTTTTAGTTTGACAAGAAGTAACAGCAGATAAAAGACAAGTTTGCAAACAGTAGGTGATCAAACATGTCATAGAACACTTGAAACAAGGGAAAAAGCAACCTTGCCAAGACAAACACTTGTGATACCAAAATAGAGAACCTTATGAATGCTACCGTTTGTTTGAATGTTGAGAACGTTTACACGGGCATAGCACAATCGAAGACAATTCAAGCAATTACTACCTAGAAGGACAAGGCTCATTACTTAGCAACGTGGCCCACAACTTGATGCTCCCTTGCCTCACACCAAGTGGTTGCCCACAAGAGATATTGGCATTGTCATGGAGGTGTCAAAAACACAACCAAAGGAACACATATGGTGAGTATCTTGGGGTGATCTGGGTAAGTCCACTTGGATCAATCCTTGCACCAAGAAGCTAAGCGGCTAAAATAGGGTGGCCTCTATCTAATGGTTCGTAGTAAGGGTTTCCGTTCATAGCACCCCTCTTGCTCCTCATAAAGGACTAGGACCTCGCGGCCTCAAGAGTACCTTAAGCATTCTTGCTTAATGCTTTCCTCATGGTCACAATCCCACAAGTTACTCACATCAAGCGAAGATAAGTACTATGTCTACCAAGGTTTTGTGTCCTTGATAGCCTTGAGATTATAGTGAGTTGGAATCACTTGCCACCAAGGAAAATGATGACAAGGTTGTCCCCACTTGGGTCGTTCCTCTTGATTGCTCAAGAGCAGGCCCGCTAAAGGATTCTAAGCTAAACAAAGAGTGGATGATTTTTGAGGTTCAAGGTTTTTGATTCACCACAAGGGTGAAGAGCATACTCCCCTATCTCAAAAACTTCTCCCAAACACACCAAGCAAGATCCAATTACCCCTTTGCTTCCAAAACCTCAAGATGGGTCAAGATTTTCTGATTCACCTAAAGGTGAAGAGCATACTTCTCCTACCACCCCAAGATTCCTTTCACAAAGTATTAAGTGCCTATGAAATGAAACAACTAGTATATGCCACACTTAATAAAAAAAAGCAATTAAACAAGCACTTGATTTAGTTTTTATGCTTAAGGCAGCCCTACAAAAACCATTAGTAGCCCTCTTTGACATGCGTTCTTTTGGCAAAATATCTCAAGCAAGTGCACCTACAACCACAACTTGTTAGACCCACAATGGTTAGCACATGAAAAATCTAATAATCTGCAAAAATAATTGATCAAATGATAAAATCTGAAAATGAAACCATCATGGTTGGATTGGGCTCGGAAAGACCTTTCCAACGATATATCACACTTAAACTTTTGATACCATTTGCAAAATTTCAAAAAAAAAAAAATGGGCACCCTGAAACTTGCAAGATAGATAAAATAGCCCAAAAATAGCTCACTGCCACATTCAGACACAGTATCGCGCGATACTTCGCCCGACACCAGGCGATACTTTTCAGTCCGTGAGATATTTCGCCCAACACCAGGCGATACTTCACCCGAGACCAGGCGATATACCTCAATACTACCGTGCGATTCTTCTCAGGCGCGAAGTATCGCACACGTATAGTAAGGTATATCACGCGATATACCTGAGAAGTATCGTGCAATATTCTGAGACAAAAAACCAGAGAACAAAAATTGTGCTAAAAACTTGCCGAAAAATTGACGAAAAATGACAAAAATGCAAAAAAAGAAGGGACAAAGCTAGTCTACTCTGCCCCACGGTGGGCACCAAAAATGTGTGCTATAAATGTGTCACACTTCTATGAATCATTACATGCAAGGAAACTCAAGAATGAGCCCTCACAAGTCGATCCATAGCTCCCTAGGCATGGAGTGCAAGGATTTTAAGAATACTCTCAGCTAGAGCTATTTAGCCAATAACCTTGCTAGTAAACCATGCAATGGGAGATTCAATGAAGACAAGGGCAAGAATGCCAATATCCTCAAGAATCAAGAATGAAATGCAATGCAAGCTAGATTAAGAATGGAAATGCAAGCTAAACTATGGAAATGAAAGATGCAAGTATTACAAAGCCTCCTAGTTAAACTAGATGAATTAATCTAAAGCATAAAGGAAATCTAAGCTAAGAATGCCATGAAAATGAAGCTACTATGCAAGAAATGAAATCTAACTATGAAGCAAGAAAGCCATGATGATGCAAGAATGAAGACAAGAAGATAGAGTGTTGATGAAGATCCAAGATGAATGCCAACAATGCTCCAAATCTTCAAACCCTAGATGCAAGAATATCTCCAAAAGCTCCAAGATGACCTAGAAAACCTGTAGCATAACAATAACATAAAAATTGTGTGTGTGCAAATGAGGAAGAGAGCTCTTCTTTTATAGGAAATGAGGAGAAATGGACCATGGAGATTAAGAGGCAAAAGATTTAATCAACGGTGGAGCTTAAAAGAGGAGCAATCCATGTGCACAAGTATCCTCCAATAGGAAAATAGGAGTTGACTTTTGTGTCCATATGAGACAAAAAGTGTTTTTTTCCTTTTTATAAAATAAGAATAATGCTTTATTTGTGCAACTTAGGATAAGAGGAAAAGTGGGGGCTTTTTATTTATTAAAAGGGGAGGAAATATTCCTTTTAATAAATAAAGACTTAGAATAAGATGGTTAGCCCATAGAAAATAATCGAATAAATGATAGAACTAGGATTTGATCAAGAATAAGCAATTTATGATTTAGCAAAAGGGGCTAATAGTCTAGATGACCATTTTTAGGTGTATACATGATCAAGAAGTTCAGGATGTTGGATAGTCAAAGTGGTGAAAGATTGGGAAAGAGTGTTTACGGATATGGATCTGTCATCATCAATCCTAACCCAACGCTCAAGTTCAAAGGTGATATTACAACTTAAGACATTCAATTCATGAATAGGCTCAATGTCATTGTGATAGTCCACTTCAACCATTGGTGGATCAGACTCAATAAGTTCATCATTTCGCTCTAGACTTATGTTGGGTTTAGGTGCATATTGGTGTATAACATCAACATGTTTCTCTTTAATAAGCTCATCTTCTTCTGGAATGGCTCCCCATTCATAGTCATTAGATTCTTCATCTATGCCTCTAGGAAATCTAAGAACATGAGTAAAGTCAGGATGAATACCCCAAGAAGGGTTACCCTTAGATTCTGATTTGAATTCATACTCATGAGAATCTGTCTCAGAATAACTACCACTTTCCTCTTTTTTTGTTTGATTGTCTTCGAGATTAGCTGGTTCTTGTGTTGCAACTATCTCTTGCTCTATAGTAGGTTCTTGTGTTTCTACTACATTAATTCTTTTGATTGGATCATCTTCAGCATAAAGGAGGTCTTTGATTTCTTTAGGAAAATGCTCATAAGGAATAAGCTCATCAATGGTGTCAGAATCATCACTATCAGATTGTTCAGTTATTTCCTTCTTTAGTTGATTTGCTACGGAAGGTTCAATTTTTTCTAGAACATGTGGGGAGTTCTTGCTAAGACAAAAGGCTTCTTCATATATCCTAGACTTGTTGTATTCTTGTTGGCTTGACCACAATGTTCAAGAGGTGATAGAAGACCTTTACCCTGTAGTCCTAGAGGTCCTTTTCCTTTATATCCCATCTTAGCTATTAGTTTATCCCCTGGGCCGTATGACTTAGAAGGAACCTTCGATACTTTAGAGTCACTAGGTGGAACAACTTGGGATTCAGGTTCATCTTTGTAAAGCCATGCAAGCACAGCTTCATCTTCTTCAAATTCTTGCTTAGGTACTTTTTCTGCAACAAATTTTCCTTTATATGCCTCAAGAGGTTCCTTAGATTCTAGTTTGAACTATTTTTGAGCTTTCCCATAAGACTTAGGCGAGATAGGGAGAGATGTCAAAGATAAGATTGGCTCTATAGTATATTCTCCCATACCATTTTCTTTGATATTGACCTCTTTTGCAATGTCTTCCATCTTAGAGGTGGATGCTACATTCGTTTGCTTAATGGAAGATTATTTGTTATTAGGAACAACTTTATTCGCATTTGCCTTCAATGCATTGCAAGTTGTTGACACGTCAGCTGGAATGGTTACCCCTACTCCGTCACAAGGAAATTTCAAGCACTGATGGTATGTAGAAGGAATAGCTCTCATCTCATGTATCCAGGGTCTTCCTAGAAGGATGTTGTAAGCCAAAGGTATATCAAGAACTTGACATATAGTATCTTTGATGACAGGACCTGTTTTGATGGGCAAGACAATTGTTCCCTTGGAGGATCTCTCTTCTTCATCATACACTTTGATAGTTATTTTCTTTCTAGGATCAATGGTTGTTTCTAAAAATCCCAATTGTGTGATCAAGCTGTAAGAACAAATATTCAGACCAGTGCCTCCATCTATCAACACACGTTTGACACGATGGTTTTGGATCAAGACTTCAATATGCAAGGGTTGGTTATGAGGATGACTCAAGGAGTTATCATCATCCTCTAAAAAGGAGATATACTATGGAGACGTAAGATGACCAACCATAGCCTGGAATCTGTCTAAATCAAGGTTATCAAGAACATTGGATTCGAGCAGAGATTTGTCTAGAATGGCTCTATGAGCTAGAGATATCCGAAGAAACTCAAACATGGAGATTTTAGCATTAGTATGTTGGAGTTGTTGAATGATACTGTACCAAGTAGGCCTCGTGTCCTTAGGATTTGAAGATTTAGATGTTGCCCTCTGTTTAGAAGTGGAACACAGATTGAAAGGCACCTTAGGGACATTTGATTGATCATGGATTTGTCCTTGTAGGTGTGCCTGAGTGTCATGCCCATAAAAATTCAATCTAAAAACACACCAATTTTATTTTTTTTTTAAAAGGGAATAATTAAGTCTAATCTAATGTGGGTTTACAGATGACTAAGCCAAAGGATTAGAAAAGAGTCTGAATAAAATTTCTTCTACAAACATGTTTTTCCAAAAGTTACTAACTAAAAAGTTCTAACGAGGAACCCAAATTAGGAAGGGAAGTTGTAACCGAGTTTCGAAAGAGTTAGGATGAACCAATCATGATAACATTCGGTGATGTCTACGAGGCTATTCTAAAGTTCTCTAATAGATTAACAATTCACTAACTTATTTTATTTGTAAGATCATTTACTTATATGAATTAATTAAAACTAAACTGATCACGATTAGTCCACCCTACTACCTACATCTAGAATACAATCTAGAAAAGTCATATTATCATAATTTGTTTTAATTATGATACTAATTAGAATTCAATTTTAAGAAGTTTTGGTTAATTAAATGAACAAACAAATTAGAAAAGCGTTAATTTAATAATCATATAGATTTCATGCGAGTAGAAGAATATTACCAGACATATATAATTTAATTAATAATTATAATATATTAATTAATATAATTATTAATTGATTAATAATTTATTTTTTTGATCGGTAAAAGGCCGAAGCCCTAGACATTTTTATTAATATAAATAAATATATTACAATGTGACCCCACTCACTGCAGGCACTGGTAGGAAAGAGCAGGGCTGAGAAAACCTCCAGCCTTGCCCAGGACCATAGGTCCTGACCTTATACAAAAATTTACATGGGCATACCCATGACTTGACAATTGTCGAGATTTGTTAAAATACATATTTTCCGTAGGCATGCCCATGGCTCAATACCTATCGAGATTTGTACATACTTTACGTAGGCATACCTATGTCCCGAAAAAACTCTAGATTGCTTTTTTTTAAATCATGAATTATACATAGAAAGGTGATTAGAAAAGGATTACATCATTTGTACAATTGAAGTAGAGTTTCTGATCCTCCTACTATGTCAAGTATATGTGTTGAAAATCTGAATGATAGTCCTTCCTAAAAAAAAATAAGACAAAATTCCTCCGAGACCAAGGTTAACCTGCATCAAGATAAAAATTCTACATCTCTACTACATAACCTATCTAAGAATATTTGATATTAACTATGAAGCCCGTAGTTAAATAGTTTTATTATTGACAATATAATACTAGAAACAAATACTCTTTAAAAATCCTTACCGCTAAAGATTAACAATTCCTGCCACGAGAGTCTTAACATTTTAGGCATATTTACATCAAAACTAAATATACTCCTCATTACTATACTAGTGTTCTAACTAAATTCAAGTCATACCTGGCTAATCTATCAGAAAGAAGATAATAGCAGAGTTCATTATGGGCCTCTAATAATTACAACATTCAGAAAAGGCTGCAAAGATTTCCAAGCTCCTCAAATTGTAAGGCAAAAAATAATTAGTTTGAACATATGGTTATATATATATATATATATATATATATATATATATATATATATATATATATATATATATATATATATATATATATATATATATATATATATATATATATATATATATATATATATATATATATATATATATATATATATATATATATATATGTGTGTGTGTGTGTGTAGATTATATATATATAACCATGTGTTCATACCCTTATCGGATCTGTGAGATCTTCCAAGGCTAATCCAATATATAAATATATATTTGCACAGCTCTATATAATAATATATGTATATTGTCATCAGTATACCTATATTTATGACCCTTATATATAAAAGTAACAGGAAAGAGAAAAACGTCCAGTACCTCAAGCCAAACATACTTTGAAGCCCTGTTAGTTATTATATATAAGCCATTTTGAAATACTCTTAGCAGGAAGCTAGAATTTATATATAAATATACATATATACAAACACCTATATATATGTATTTATATATACCATAAACTACTTTGACACTTGGCCAACTTCTTCTAGTAGCTCAATGATTCCTCTGTTAGCATACTGTTCACATTGTCTTCATGCTAAGTTGAGGTATATAAAACATGTCATTCGATTTACAATAATCATCCATATGCTCATCATCTTAATAGAAATCTATCCATTTTTTGGCCATTATAACTCATCACTGAGTCATTCATAACTTCACAACAATGTCCCTCAATCCCCTTATAATTTGGTACAGACTCCTTGTCGTTCATAATCTTCTCTCATCTGCCTAGTTTATGTCATCGCATGATCGCATGATATTATTTTAATTCTTGCGATCATGTGACATATGTGGTAATACATCTGAGAGGACACTATATTTGAGTTTGGCATCCGTTGAAAAATTCTCAGATTTGAACTTATGCCATAGATCTGGTAGCTTTTGAAACGAATGGCCATGATTATATCATCTCCGATAATTCCTTTAAGACTTAGGTCCCACAGGCTACGTGTCAACATCCCACTTAGTCGCAAAGCATCTTTCTTCCCATAGCGACTAAGCGACTACCATTGATTTGATATCGCAAACAGACTCTTTCAGCCCCACCTGGACACGTGGAAGGATCCCACTTAGTCGCAAAGCAACTTCCTCACCATAGTGACTAAGAGACTACCGTTGATTTGATATCACATACTAACTCTTTCAGCCCAACGTGGACACGTGGAAGGATCCCGCTTCGTCGCAAAGCATCTTCCACACCATAGCGACTAAGCAACTACCGTTGATTTAGTATCTACAACTCTTTTGGTCCCACGGCTACGTGTCAACATCCCGCTAAGCATCTTTCTTTCCATAACGGTAAAGCGGGAGCCGTCAATCAAGAGTCTTATGCAACCTCCTTCCGAACAACTATTCTCGGCCCCACCTTTACACATGGAAAGATCTCGCAAGTTCACAAAAGTATTTGACAGGGATCGTGATTATGTGAGGGTCGTTGGATCCTTTCCTTGTTCCACCATAGGCAAGTCCGTTGACTCGGGTCCCACCTGGTTCTCCATTGTCGCATGATCGCAAGAGTGTTATTTTATTCATGCGATCATGCGACTACTTTATCATTGGCGCATGAAATAATATTTAATACTATCCTTGTTGGGCTTGGACTAATAACTTTTCATTATCGCATCTGTGCTGTTAGCATACATGGGTCCCAGTAGAGCGCATTCACCTCCCTGAACTCCAATGTCGCATGATCGCAAGGCATTATTTTATTCCATGTGATCATGCGACCGCTCTATGATTGGTGCACGTGGATTCCCAACCTGGCTCATTTCAACATCAAATCGTACACCGTTTTCACTGTTACGATCATGGAGACTTAAGGAGTCAATTTATACATTCATTGCATACGGGATGATCCATCAAATCATAATGAGCCAAATAGTGAAAATGGTGTGTGGTTTGATGTGGAAAATAAAGCCCTGTGGTAGGTGTGGTCGCATGATCACATGACTGAGAGAACTATCTTGTGATCATGCGAGATCTTGCCACATGTTTTGGTGGGTCCAAAGGCATTTATACCGTGCAGCATGCTAAAGGTCAACGGATGCCGCTTTGTCGCTATGGTGTGGAAGATGTCTTGCGATCATGTGGGATCTATACATGTAGCATGGTGGGCCTCCCTAATGTTAAGCGTAGCTAGTTAGGTGTGTGGTCACATGATCGCATGACTGAGAGAACACTCTTGCGATCATGCGAAAATGGAAGACCAAGTGGGACCTACGTACCCTAATAGTGCAGATGCACCAATGATGAAGCAGTTGCATGATCGCATGGATTAAAATATTGCTATGCAATCATTCGACAACATAAGTCACCAAAGATTCTTTGTGAGTTAACGGGATCTTGCCACGTATTCAGGTGGGCCTCCCTAATTTAAGCGCATCTTAAGATTCCAAATTGATGGATGGCGTATGATCTCATAGAATCTTGTGAGCCCATCAGATCATACACCATCCATCTGATCCTCCAGGTGTAAAGTCAGTAAAGGCGGTGGGTCCAAAATGTTTCATGAGCATGTATGATAGTCTGTGATTGGTCCATGAAGTACTGAGTTGGCGGATTGTCAGCGGGAACCTATATACGCTAACAGCGCAGATGCGATAAAAATATAATATAAATTTATTTAAAGTTGTCGCATGATCGCAAGAGTTGAAAAAGAGTCATACAATCATGCGATGAGACTGTAAGTTAGCAGAACAAGAAGATGAGTGCATCTCAATAGCAGACAAAGTCATGAGATCATGCCGAATGTTTTAAAGCATCTGAAGGAGAGGATCAATGCCAGTTGGAGATCGGGTTAGTAATTCTGCTTGAATTTGAATGATGACTTGACTCTGAGAAGCCCAATGGATTTGGCTTGACAGATACTATTAAAAGAAGATGAAGAGTCTCAGATTCCATAGCAACTAGCAGTTTGAATCTTGACTACTGACTGGCCCCGCGGCTAGCAGTTTGAATTTTTGGTTAGCCCGAGGTGTCTTGCAAGGCAAGAAGACAGAGAGTAAAGACTTGTCGCATGATCACATGTGGCTTTCTAACGCATGTGATCATGCGACCATTGAGTAAGGAGATGTTAGGGAGAGACAGAAAGGAAAAATGAAAATATTGTACTCATAATCATGAAAATAGTATTTTCATCAAAATTGTAGGTAGATATTGTATATACATCAAATTTGCATATACTGTTCCTTAACATAATGCTACTCTTTTAAAGTAACTAAAGACACCAAAATTGTTAGTTACAGTCTATCTTCGGTCAGAGCTACAAATTTGCTCCATTCTCTTGCTAGAACTAGCCAAGAGACTTAATATTGCATTTAAAAAGGACAAGAGATTAAAGGAATGTGGAGCTACAATGTCTTAAAAGGATAAGGCTAAGTTTGTGAACCTACTCATATTCTCTGATAAAACTACTTTATTATTATTTAAGGGTCGCATATGATTCTTTGGTAGGCTATCTTCCCCAAAGAGTTCCTATATTCTTATAAGTAAGAAGGGTTCCTATGGTTAGAATGTCTCTATATGAGGATCCTATATCCTCATAGGAGAGTTAGTTTCCCAATCTTCCTACTGAGGTAAACATAGGGTAAGGTCTCTACCTTAACCTTATCATTAAAATACCTCTTAAGCTATTATATATGCTATTCCAATGTTATTACTCCATTGGCACCTAGATTCGCTAGCTTATCAGCCTCTGTGTTTCCTTCTCTGAAAGTATGTCTGATTTCATAATTGAGAATATTATCCATTAATAAATTAATCTCTTCTATTTTTGAATTTAAAACCCAATTAGGAGTTTTTTTAGTGCGGATGGCGTTGATAATAATTTGGGAGTCTCCTTCAACTATTACTTTTGATATGTTAAGATTTTTGCATAATTTAAGCCCTTCTAATGCCGCTACACATTCGGCCATATTGTTGTTGTAGGGCTAATGGGTCTTGAGAATTTTGCTATCACTTCTGATTTCCAATTGCGGATGATCCCTCCTATACCTGCTACCCTAGGATTGCCTCGGGATGCTCCATCAAAGTTGAGTTTATACCAACCAACTTCTGGTGGTATCCATTTATAGGATGCTCTATCCATTTTAGTTTTGGATCCCCCTTTAGCATAGAGGGGAGGGATAGCTAGTTTTGGCCATTTGCACCTGATTCTGTTATCCCAACTCTTAAAGGAATCTTCATAGCTCTGTTTGTCCCTGAGTTTATTGTTAGTAATTTCTATGATGGATGCTTCTATCTTGTTAGCTATTGAGTTCCAAGTTAATTTTTGGTCCATAAAAATCCTTCTGTTTCTTTCTTTCCATAATTCCCATACTAATATAGAAGGTGCTATTGTCCATATGTCCTTGAAGAGATTGTCTTTATACAGAGACGGCCACGCTTTAAGGTTGTTGATTAAATCACAATGAGAAGTAGATTTCCATCCTAAACTTTGATGGAGCCAATTCCAACAATTTTGAGAAAAAGGACAATTAAGGAGAATGTGATTGGCATCCTCAGAATGGCTTTCACATAGCGGGCATCTAGATGGTCCTTCAAATCCTAATTTATTAAGCCTATCTGCAGTAAGAATTCTATTTTGTAATGCCACCCATAAGAACAATCCAGCTTTAGGGAGGCAGGATTTGTTCCAGCACAGGTTCAAAGGTATATCTATGTTATCCTTATTTTGGTTCGTAATAATTGCATTGTAACCCTCCTTAACAGAGTATTTTCCATTGTTAGATCCTATCCATATTAAAGTATCTGGTCTATCTTTAAGAATTACCTCTCTATCATTTAAGATTGTAAGGAGGTTGTTCTTCTCTGGCCAAACATCCTCTATTATATTTGTAATATTCCATTTATCGTCTTCCATCTTGCCTAGGTAGTCCTTAAGGTAAGGGCCAATGACTATTTTGCATTCTTCCATAAACTCCTTGGAGAAACCTAGTTTGTTAAGGGAGGGACGGCCTACCCACGAATCCTCCCAAAATAAAGCTTGATCTCCTGCTCCTACATCCCAAGAAAGGAATTTGCTGATAATCCCTCTGCAGTCCTTAATAAAATTCCATATCCGTGAGCCCTTAACATGTGATTGAGACCTGAAGATGTTGATGGGATCCGCATCAAGGATGTACTTATGTAATAAAATTGTTGCCCACTTACTGCTTGATTCTCTGAACATTCTCCATATAAGTTTAGCCTTGAGGGCTTGGTTTTGCCATAATAGATTTTTAATGTCTAGGCCCCCTTTAGAAATCGGTTTACATAGAGTATCCCATTTGATAAGGGCAATTTTTTTTTCCTTGGAAGGACCTTGCCAATAGAATTCTTGAAGAATTTTGTCTAATTCCTTTTTGATGCAAATTGGGAGGGGAAGGACCAACAAATGATACATGGGAATGGTTGAAAGGACAGATTTAATCATAGTTGTTCTACCTGCTTTAGTTAACCACTTTCCTTTCCATGAGCTTTTCTTGTTTTGAACTTTGGAAATGACTTGTTGCCATAATTTGGAGGATAAGAGACCTGTATCCAGATCAATACCTAAGTATTTACACCAAAATTTGCCAATTTTATATCCCATTATACCACAAATTTCTCTTTCAATTTTTGAGATAGTGTTAATAAAGTAAATTTCTGACTTAGAAGGGTTGACATGTTGACTTGAGGCTTTCGCATAAAGACTTAGAATGCTTTTGAAGGCACTCGCTTCCTGTCTACTAGCTAATCCAGGTAAAATCGTATCATCCGCAAACTGTTGGTGAGTTATATTGGGCACATTTTTTGCGGCTTTCAATCCCAAGATTTTCCCTTCTAAATGAAACTTAGTAATTGATCTCCCCAGCGCTTCTGCTATAATGACATATAGAAAGGGGGATAATGGATCTCCTTGCCGAATGCCCCTGGATATACTGAAAAAATCTTCCGGGGTACCATTGACAAGAATAGAAATCTTGGGATTTGAGATGCAATTAAAGATAAGATTAATCCATTGTTTAGAAAAACCAAATGCTTCCATACATTTGCACAGGAATCTCCAATCTACTTTATCGTATGTTTTTTGAATGTCAATTTTCATTAACATACTAGGTTCCTTTGTTATCTGTGTGGTATGGACTATTTCTTGCGCTATAATAATACCATCCAGAATCGATCTATTTGCTACAAAGCTCATCTACTCTTCTGAGATAATCATTGGAAGGATGGATTTGATTCTATTAGCTAAGCATTTTGATAGGATCTTGTATATGGTATTACAAAGGGAGATAGGTCTGAAATCCCCTGGTTCTGAACACTTGTCTTTCTTTGGAATAAGAGTAAAGAAGGTATTATTAATTTCACTTAATAAAGATCCTGAATTTCTAGTAGCTTCCACAGCTTGCCATACTTCTTCTCCAATGAAATGCCAACATTTTTGGAAGAAGCTGGCTTGGAAACCATTTGGGCCTGGTGCTTTATCTGGATGTAGTTGAAACACTACTGCTTTGACCTCTTCTATTGAGAGCTTATTATTCATCATTTTGTTGTCAAAATCCATAATTAGCTTAGGAATAGCTTTAAGCATTTCATTTTGGGCATGAAGGTCAGAAGCTTCTGTAGTGTTGAGTAGGGAGTTGTAAAAATTCGTTAGTACATTTGAGATTTGTATAGGATCCTCAGCAATAAGTCCCTCAGCTGACTTAATTTTGGTTATTCTATTGATGCTTCTTTTAAAATTAGTTGTATTGTGAAAGAATTTAGTGTTACTATCGCCCTCCTTAAGCCAAGAGTCCTTGGATTTTTTCTTCGAGAAGATTTCTTCTTTGAGAAGGATATCATTGTATCTAGCCATCAACTCTTTTTCCTTATGGTAACTAAGATCGTTCATACCTTGTTCTATTACTATTTTGTTAAGGTCAAAGATTTCTTGTTCTACCTTGGTTTTCTCTTCGAATATGTCATTGAAGTGATTCTTATTCCATTCTAACGCTTTGTTTTTAATAATTTTTAATTTAGCTGTTAAGCAGAACATTTTCGATCCTTTGACCGAGGTTTGTTTCCACCAATCCTCAAGAAGGATTATGAATTCTGGATTTTGGAACCACATAAATTCAAATTTAAACGGATTCCTCGAGGGTTTAGAATTTTCTGTTATGGTAAGCCTAACAGGGAAGTGATCCGATCCTGCTTCAGGAAGTATCTCCGCACTGACTATTTGATTAAAGTTTTCGGAATTAGTTCTAGTAAAGAATCTATCTAATTTTTTAGCTATGTAGCTAAAGCCCGCTCTTCTATTATTCCAAGTATAGATTCCATTAATAGTATTTATGCTTATTAGATGATTAACCTCAGCCCATTTGCCAAAGTCTTTATGAGATTGCGAAATATAATGAGAGCCTCCAAATTTTTCTTCTAGATTTAGGATAGCATTGAAATCTCCTCCAATGATGAAGGGATGTTCTCGTTTTTCAATTAGAAGATTTTGTATTTCCATCCAAACTTTTCTTTTTTCCTCATTAGGGATTGGCCCATATATGTTGATCAGGTAAAATTTTAAATCGGATTTTAGGCTATTAATTGTTATGTCATCCATCTATCGTTAATGTGTGTGAGTTGGGCTATTACTTTACGAGGATCCCATAGGACTGCCAAACCACTAGAGAGGCCTACTGATGGGACATATTCTGACTTCCATATACCTAGTCTTTTACTAAACTTGTTAATTTCATCTTTATTAAGCTTAGTTTCTTGTAACATAATGATTTTGGAGTCAAAGTTTCTTAAATATCTTTTGATTAATCACTATTTGTTAGGGGCATTTAGACCCCTAACATTCCAAGTAGTGACTTTCATTGTTCCTTGGGAAGGAACATCCCCTTCCCTGTGTTCAAAATATCCGCTATCTTTTTTTGGTTACCTGCATTACCATCCAACATTCTCAACTCAACAGCTGACTTCCTACCTCTTTTCTTTTTGAGTTTATTAATATTGGGTGTACTTAAACTACCTCTGTTTATGGCTATGCCTAATTCTCTATTTTCATTAGTGATCTCGAAAAGGCCTTCTATTGCTTCTTTAACCAAAGTAGTTTCTCCATCATACCTTATTATAGAATTAACCTGGTTGTTTGAGTTTTTTTGCTCATTTAAAGAACAATCTAGGGGTACATCTCTATCTATGATCTCCTTGCCATAAATTTACACTATATCTACATCATTTCCTACCAAATCCAGATTTAATGCTTCTAGCTCTAGAGGAATATAAACAGCTAGTTACTTCTCATTAACATAGGTAGGCATATTTAAGTTTTCCTTATCATTTATATTTTTCTCTTTTGCATTATGCCTGTCTATAGCTTCTTGACTAATTTTTTTATCTGATTGGTCTGAATTTTTGTCACGGTTATCCAAAAGTGCAATTTTTGAAGCTTCCTTTTCCAGTGAAGAGGGAAGGAGATGCTGATTCGAACTATTATTATGTTCCTTATTTTCTTCTAGGATGCATTCCCGAATTTTTTTAATTAGTATTTCCTTTTGGAGTTTTAGTTCATCGAAGTCACAAATTTCGTCAAGAAACATGTCCATGAGTTCGTCCGTTAGTGATTTTCCTAAGTAATTAATAATTTGATTCACCTCCTCTTCTGTTCTGTTTACCTGCTCAACTAATTCTACTGCATCAGCACATTTTGGCTTCAAAATCAAGTTAGTTGGTGGTTCAGTCCTATTACCTTCATCTTGAACACAAATTTTATTATTATTTGTTCCAAGTTCTATTTGTTCTGATTTACTCTCCCTATTGAATTTTTCATATGGTTCTTGCCTTATAATGTTAACTGGGTTATTATTTATTGGAAGCATTGCTTCAGATATTTGGGGGTTTATTAGTTTAACCATAGGAAAATTAATTGGGTGTTGATCGGGTATTGATTTGTCTGTATTATTAATTTTACAGCCATAGTCCAAACTTTTTTGTTTATCGTTCTTAGTTATATTTTCCATGTTTAGGCTCAATGTTTTCTTGGTTTCTATCCTCCTTAAAGAAGTATGGGCGTTGGATGAGTCCTGAGGAGTGTCATTTATAACCAGAGTGTTGATTTTATACAAATTGGGAGGAGGAGTCTTAGAATACTCCTCTTCATTATTTAGGATTTCAAAACCCCCTTTGTTATTTAAGAAGTTTACCTTTATTCTATTATCTGTGCCATGTTGAAAATCTGAGCAATTTCTAAGAGTAAGTGAGAAAGGATTTCCTCCTTTCTCAGAATCTTCTATGTAGTTATCTAAGATCTAGGGATTTATAATTATGGAATTAGAGTTAAAAGACAGCTGAAGGGGAGGAATGTAATTATCATGATAATTTAAATTAATTATGATAATCACATCTATTTTTCTATGTTTAGTTTTAACTATCCTTTTAAAAATTCTGATTCTATTGCCTATATTTTTAATGATTTTTGGATGATTAAATTCTAATGGCATATTTCTTAATAAAATAGCTTTTTCTACTTGGAAATCCGCTACTTTTATTGGGTTAAAAAAGGGAAACAAAGAGCATACAAAAAAGGGAATATATCTGAATTTTAGATAACCTGTCTCTAAAATATCATTTTTGAGCTTACTACTCTTGCAATCTACAAAAATAAAGTTATCTGTCATGGTAGTAGTACTTACCTCCGGGGGAAGAAGCGATGCCAAACCTTTGATTGTTTCCTTTAAAAGGGCACCTGTACCCATCCATTTGCATATGACACATGTTTCTACATAAACATGCTGATTTTGCACAATGTATTTTTCATCCAATGTTATCCTAAGATGATTAGGACCATGATTACCATATTTTGAAAGTGTTGAATGGCTATGGTTAGCTGCACGCCTATGTGGTGGGGTGTAAATGCTATCATTACACTTATCATGAGACGGATTACCCTCATTATAGGGTTTAACCATATTATATGAGTTCCTGTACATAGAACCCATATTTCCCTTCCTTCGATGAGGAGGGCTGTAAGCATTAGGGGATCTATGAATAAAAGCTAGATCTTTAAAATCCTTAGAAGTTCTATATGCCATGCCTAGATTTTTGGACAAGGGAATGGGGGAATTTCTCATATCGGGTTGTGCAGGTTCACCTTCCAGATGTGATTTCCCCCAGGAAGCTACTCCCCCTCCCAAAACCCTACTACTCTGATGATTTACTAAGTGCATAGGTTTGTTACTAGGGTTAATATCCCTGCTTAGAATTTCAAAAGAATTTTTAAGAGCAATACTACTGCTATTGTGATTTATAGGAGAAGATTTTACCATTTTCCTACCTTTGACCATGTGCCATTCCTCTTTTCTTGATCTGCCACCACCGGAAGATGCCTTGGTCTCTATCAATCCTCCTCCCCTTGTAGCAAATAGAGGTTCATAGGGGCATTTGGCTGGAGATGTCCTAGATGACAGAGCCTTTACGGTCTCGGGGTGATCATACTGCTTACTTTCTAATAGTCGTGGATAGGGTTTGTACAAACTGTGAGTGGTAGGGTTCTGAGAAGGTGCCACTCCATCTTTCCCCACTTTGGAGTTAGCTTGAAGTGAGACCTGCCTAATAAACTTTTCCCTTACCATCTCTGAATTATTTTTCTTCAAATTTGCATACTTGGTTTTGGCAAAAAAATTCATTTTTGCGTCCAGTGATTTGACAGAGAAAACCTTTAGTTCCATAATCTTGTTTTGGAACCAATAGCCACTGGAAGTATGGTTTTTAGAACCAGGCTCTAAAACCCTAGTTTTAATTGCTAAACACTTATCAGATTTCTTAGCAATATGCTCTTTGCAACCATTGTTCGGGGGATTACCTGAATTAACATGTGAAGCGATGATCTTGCCCTTAAATTGCTCATTTTGCTGAGCATCCTGCAGACTTTTTGCCTTCTGCTTCGCAATGAACTCATTGAGGCGATCGTAATTTGGATGGAGATGACGAACATCCCTAAGTTTGCAGTTTGTATGTTTGTGCCCATATTGCCAACAATTAAAATAATAACTGGTGAAATCCTTTTCCGAGCTAGAATATCTGGTATCCGAATATTGAGCAGGCTTGGAAGAAAGTTTCACCGAGGCAGAATCTAGATTTTTGGCTTTCACTAGGTCATGATGAATAAGTCCTAGCTTGACCTGACGATTCTGTAAAGTTATTTTCCTTTGAAGTCTAATTTTTTGCATTTTCGCAAGCAGTCATAAAAATAAAATATTTATTTTATTTAATTGATTAATAATTATAATATATTAATTAATTAATATAATTATTAATTAATTAATAAACTATAATATATTAATAAATTAATATAATTATTAATAATTATAATATATTAATTAATATAATTATGAATTAATTAATAAAT
This sequence comes from Chamaecyparis obtusa, assembly GCA_027943335.1. Classification (NCBI taxonomy): domain Eukaryota; kingdom Viridiplantae; phylum Streptophyta; class Pinopsida; order Cupressales; family Cupressaceae; genus Chamaecyparis; species Chamaecyparis obtusa. Next base: position 1,684,562 of record BSBK01002019.1, on the reverse strand, counting down.
ATAATATATTAATTAATTAATATAATTATTAATTAATTAATAAACTATAATATATTAATTAATTAATATAATTATTAATTAATAAATTATAATATATTAGTTAATATTATTTACATATTACATAATTAATGTTATAAACAAATTATAATAAACATTACCATTACATAAAATAAAAATTATCACAAAAAAAATATATCATAAAGAAACTACCTAAACTAAACCCCTAACCCCCCTTTTCCTCTTCCCTAGGCTGAGTATCCCATCCCCCTTGACCCACGTGACAAGTGGGTGGGGCAAACATCATATCAAGGGAAGGCTGCGAAATTCCAAGGGAATGGAGGCTTAGCTTAAGAAAGGCAAGGTTTATTTCCATGGGACCCACCTTACACTTCCCTTAAAACCAAACTTTTAAAACATAAGCCTAAACTAATTCCTAGCGCAAGATGAAAGGGGGCAAAAAGGTGGGTGACGTGGGGAATTGGGATTCCACCCCAATCCAAGAGCCATGTCCAAATAACTTTCAAACAAGGGAAAGCCAGCGCATAGTCCAAGGTGTGGAGGGGTTGAGGAGACAAGGAATTATGGTAATTTGTTCCCACTCCAACCAATAATATTTTCCAAGGGTACTCACGCAGGGCAAGGGATATAGGAGTTGACATAGTATATGCAAAACATTTAATATGTTATATGTGCAGCAAGTACAATGCAAAGAAAATGCAAAGGCCTATGAGACAATAGGTTACATGAAGCCAAGTTAGGTCTGCCATCATTGGGAGGATAAAAAAAGAGTGTGGGTATAATATATTTATTATTATTTTATAGGTTTTGAAAACAAGTTGGTAGATTTATAATTTAATGATGACTGTGTTTTTGGAGTTTGTATGGGAATTTTTCCCATACAAATTCCAAAGACCTTTAGGTCTCATTTTTGCAACTCTTTGGCTTGCATTATTTATTTTTTTTGCTACTCTTTTCATAATATTTTCACTTCAACACTAAGCTGAATTTATTCTTTTTTTTTGTTTGCATTTATACTCTACATCATCTAATAGTTTATGAGTTCATCTCTTTTATCTAAGGTCTTTAACATGTAATGTCAATATAGATTTCTTGCTACATAAAATGAGAACTTAAAAGTAGATTTTTCTTTTGTTTCATCATGCTATTGAAGGAAACTTAATAGTCTTAAGCATCACATTTTAACAATGTATATTCACATTACTTATTAAATTTGTCAATTTGAAAACTAAACATGAAACTAAACATTACTAGATTCAAACTACATTCTCACTAAAAAAAAATTTCATTGTATCGATTTATGATCACAACATCATCTTCACATATCTACTTCAAAGAGAAAACTCAAGGAAACAACAATAAATACTCTCAATAACCCTTTCAATATCTCAAAGAAACTAATAAAGTTTATAACAATTTTCATTTCTTGGTGTACTATCAATACTACAATATGATTCCAATAGCAAATTCTTTATGCAATCTACATTATTTTCATAAGGAGACATGAATCTTTCAAAGGGAAAACCAATATACTTCTTCAAAGATGAGTTACAACAATTATTTCAAATACAAGACATGGATACAAACTATAAACTTGGAGCATCCACTCCATTACAATTACATTAACTGAAAGATGTCTCAAGATGTCCATACAATGACACTATACACAATACAATGGTGTTCCAACTCCAACATGAAAACATCCCCAATATCACAAGTTTACAACTCCATCCAAGAAGTCTTCAAGGCTCCAAAATCCTGCAATTTAAACACAATGCATAGGCCAAGGAGTGCTCACCTTCCAACCTAGGCTTCTAAGAAGCCACCCCCGAGCTTGGGGAAACACCACAAGAACAAGGGAAACACTCATACAAACCACAATACTACATCATAAAACAACAACACAAGAAATTTCCCTCCCAAGGTTATTTTACAAAGAGTCACAACATGATTCAATAAGGGTGAAGGTGGAACCAATACAAGAGGAGAAACACATCTGTTTGATGAGGACTAGCCATCACTTGGCTTCCTCATCACATATCTATCTCCACAAAAATATAATCTTCACAACTCCTTATGACCTCCAATTTTTACATAACAAAAATTAGAGATGGCTACATGGAGCCCATACTTACATGTTGCATCCCTCTCCTATCCAAGGAGAGACTCTACACTCTAGATTGTCCCAACAAATTCCCTTACCCTCAAGGCTACTCTTCCCTCCCAAGGGTGAGTTTGGCCTTGATAACTCCCTCAAAAATCTCAACAACACATAATAGAAAACAAATCTACAAGAACAACAATCTAACTTCACATTTGCAAAAGAAAAATAAGAATCATGCTCTCTACAAGCTCATGATTCTCTTAACATCTACAAAAGAACAAATCTACACAACACAAGATCACAATACTACAACAACAAAACAAAAATCACATAATCTCCATTAACACTACAATACTAAACTCACACATACAATACAAAGAATAGCAAGAGTTTTGCATACAAGAAAATAGCAACAAGAGAGCTCTTTCTCTCATCATGAAAACAAAAATAGAAAAAATAAGAATGAAATTTCACCAACCTAGAGTCCAATGCTTAATGGAAGATAGTTGTAGAAGAGCTATCCACTTTCCAAGGCTTTCTCCAAATTAGTCAATCTCCAAATCTAGAGAGTGGGTGTCAACCTTTTCCAAAGGAAGAGGGCCCTCTAAAAAGGCCTCCACACACTCTCCTAGGGATGGGATTTCCTTCTAATTGGATAACCTTCCCAAGTTCTTACAAAGTTTTCAAAAATGGGTTTCCAAAAAGGTAGTCCAAAAAATTGATTCAAAGACTTTCAATTTAATTGGTTGAAAACTCTACCCATGCACATGTTTCAAAAGTGGATTTTCGTCCATTTTGAAAATCCAACTTTTGGAGGGGTCCTATGGTCAACAAGGGGTTGTTCTATGGTTAAAAATACCCCTTACCTATAGGTATAACAAGTGGGCTCACTAAGATAGGTTCAAACTCTTCCCTAGACACTTCTAAGCCTCCTAAAATCCCATGTGAAGCTCAAATCCGAAAATCTATGATATGACAAAACCTCTAGCTCCCTTACCAAGTGATTTTCATGGGGATCGCAAAGGGTACCTTTCTAGGTTGGTGTTTAACCAATCCCCAAATGGACATGTCATGGCCACAAGTACACAACACATGTGTCAAGTGACACAACCAAAAAGATACATCACAAGCCATGTGGCATGTACGCTTGGCATTCACACATAATTAACAATTACAATAACATAAAAAATCAAACACAATCATGCATCACACATTCACAAATAAAACATAATTACAACGAAGTTTTTAGCTTCTTTCTAAAAGCAACCTTGGCTTAACTGAATTTTCACAAATGTCCCTGTGATGTTTCCCTGAATTTACCTTGGCCTACTTCCCTGTACACTCAAATCCAATATCAGTAGTCCAAGGAGATAAAAATAACATATAAATGCGTAGCATCAATAACCAAGTTAATTCATTTGACAATTCATAAATTACATGACATAATTGATCATCCATAACATACATACAACTCATCTTAAATACTTAATTCAATTAAATTCTAACATAAACATTGCATCCATACATAATTCCATTTGCAATTAAACTACATCGTCATAATCATTCATAAATTAAAATTAAAACACACACATGTTTAAGTCCCAAATCAATGTCTCAATATTCATCATATAATCATAATATAATGTCCATCAATCTACTAAGTGATAAAACCACATCATAAAGTATCGATAAAATTCATAAGGCATCAAAATATAATCATAAAATATGTCTATGTCAAAAGTAGAACTGAATGGCTATGATAGGCTAGGGATGAGGCCTCACACTGAGCTTGTGATCAAGTAACTACGTTAGCTGATTGATTTTCTCTATCTCTTCTTACAATTGTGATGACATTGCAACGCTCAGATAGGCTTAGTTCAACCATATTGATACCAATATTATTTCCAAGATAGGCATAATTGACCTTAGCACCCACATTAGGCTAAGAAGACGAATCTCCTTGGCTATGCTTTAGAAATGGTTCGGTGAATGTTGTGTGATCATTATTTCTTTTAGGATTATCAATCATGATTTCTCCACTATCAATCTTGTCTTGAATGGTATGCTTCAAGCGCAAGAAGTTATTAGTTTTGTGACCTTTACCCCGATGGAAATCACAGAATTCATTCTCTCTCCATCATTTCGGCTTAGGATCAGGATCAGATTGTTGGATCTCAAGCAAAGAGATGATGTTATTAGCCAATAGAGTTCTCATAGTTGATTCCAAAGATTCTCCAAGAGGAGTTAACTTTCACTTATTATCAGTGGACCAAGATTTGTATTTTGGCTTCTTTTGAGATGATTCAGACACCTTTTATTTTGAAGCTTTGATGGCTTGAGTACCAATGGTTAGATTGAAAGTAGGTGCCTTAGATGGGGTATGGAGATTATCAACAATGCCATCTATGACGATTCCCTTATTCTTGTTCCAATTTTTGTTCTTATCCTTAGAACTAGATTCATACTTGTCTTTTTGAAGTGTGACATCTCCTTTTTTCACAAGTACTTTTTCAATTTTGATTGCATTATCCACCATCTTGTCAAAAGATGTATGATTTTGTATTTGTAAAGGGTAGTTGATTTCTGGAACAAGATTGTTGATGAAGATTTTCAACTTCTCAGTTTCTGGAATAGGCCTAGCATATAGAGAGAATTTCTTTCTCCATCTTTTGAGAAATGTCAGGAATGGTTCTCCTGGATATTGCTTGAGATTGCAGATATCAATCATGGTGACTGGATGTTGGATATTGTAGGAGTATTGCTGATAGAACAATTTGATCAACTCCTCAAAGGTTTTGATTGTAGGAGGCATCCTAGACAACCAATGAATGGCTGCTCCTCCCAAAGATTGAGGGAAAAGACATATTAGATAGGTTGGTTCATGCATGAACTCCATAGATTGAGTACAAAATTCTCTGACATGATCTCGAGGATCAGAGTTTCCATCATACTTATCATATTTTGGCATTTCCACCCTTTTAGAGAATGGTGGCATATACAAGTCTTTATCAAATAGAAAAGGACATAAGGCCTCCATGGAGAACTCCTTAGGTTCTTTTTCTTTTTCCATTTTGTTAAGTTTTACTTGCATGGCGTGCATTTGTTTCATCATAGCCAAAATAGGAGTTTCTTCCTCATGTGTAATGATATCTTCCACATTAAAATTGGGAGGAAGTTTAGCTCCTTGATGAGCTAATTGTAAAAAATATGTTTCTCTATCTTCTTTCAAGAAATGCTTCATCATTCTTTTGAAGTCATTGTCATTTTGATACCGAGCAATTTCTTCAGGTGTGGGTTTCTGATCTGCACCATGTTGAGATTGAGCTCTTTGAGAGCCATGGTTTGTCCCTACTTGAGACATGGTAGGAGTTTTAAGACTCCTTGGGATAGATCGAGGAGGAGTTTTTTGATTACCTTTGTGAGTTGATGGAGGGGATATGTATCCGATTTTTAATCGAAAGTTGCCAAGACCATCGTCTTCATAAAGACCAAAATTGTAGAGTTGCTCAAGAGTTAGACCCTTGATAGTGGTTATAGGTAAGGTATGGGATGCTTCTCCAAATTTCTTGTGAGAGGAAGCTCTAGTTTCCACCATTAACCTTGGGTGAAACAAAAGAATATGATGAAGACAAGTGAAGAAAGATTTGATTCAAGAAGATCAAATGATGCAACCTTATCAAGGTTTGATTGATTGAAGCTTAAATTAGACATAAATGAAGGAGACTCTGCCCTAGATGTATGGGTAGATTTCCAAAAGATAGTGGACACGAGTTCACAAAACTTAGCCTTTTTTTAAGATGGATTGAAGATTGATAGTTATAACAAGGTTTTGACACAAGATGAACAAGACTCAAATCGATTAAACAAAAGACTAAATTGGATGCAAAAGGCCACTTTAGGAAAATGATTGGATTCTCAATAGTTGCTGCTCTATTCCTGACATAGTGATTTCTTGATAGACACTAGAAATAGGCTAGAAAAGCTGGGTCTCTGACAGTTCTGACAACTTTCTAGCAATTTTTCAAAATTTCTCAAATGACTTTCTGTAGGCTCGTACAATAGTGGGTAGGCTATGAAATGACAATTGAAAAACTCGTACAATAGTTGCAAAACTCGCATGACAGTTGATAGCAGGGTTTTTGACTTTTTGAATTGATTGGCAACAAAACTCGTACGATAATATACCAGCTACCATACAATAATCTGGGGGTAATGAAATGACACTTTCCAAAAGTCATACGACTTTCTGACTTTACAAGATGACTTTTGACTCCAGAAAGGTGTTTGACATCAGATTTTGCAATTTTTTAGATTTTTAGTTTCAGATTGTTCACAAAATTATCTGTCCAGATTTGAAGATTGTATCAGATTGATTCATTCTTAGTAACCAAATAGATAAACAAGCATGCAAAATAGCAAGCAAGTGATTTCAAGCATGTCTGAAAATAATGAATAGGGGACAAAGCAACCCTACGCATGAACAACCAAGTGACTGAATGTGCTAATCCCTAGGAGTGCTAATGGTGTATGTTCCAAAAAGTTTTGCAATAATGCACATAGTCCTAGAAAATGAAAATTTGGCCTCACTAGGATTTTTAGTGATGGTCTGACTCTGCAAATTTTGTGATCTGAAGAGAGCGAACTCCAATCCAGGTGCACTGGGGTTTTGACACAGTCTAAGAAATTAATCAATCAAGAGCTGCTAGGGAGATCTGACAGCCCAACAAGAGACCACACCTGTGAAGATTTCTTCCACAAGGATATTTATATAGTGGCTACTGCTATCACGACAAAAATGGCTATTACTGCTTGAGGTTCTATCAACGTGGTTGACCCAATTAAGGGAATGTCCACTATGGTTAACCCTCTCTAAAGGTGACTCACAAAAGATACCACATGGAGACTGGTTCCAGATTCAAGGATCTAAATTTCTGATACTACCCAAAAAGGGAGTAGAGCATAGTCCTCTAGCCTTTTCACTTTTAACCCAAACAAAGTAGACATATTAATCTAACACGCTAAGACCAAGATTATCTCACAAAGATCTATGATGTCAACCACTTATGATCTATCAACCTCTTTGGAGAGAGAATGTATCAATCAAAAGCTGAAGATGCACAAATCTAGTAGAACGTGAGATGCTCTTAGTAACCTCCCTACCTACAAGGGTTCCTTCATTGAGAAGAGTTTCACTGGAAACCCACTCTCTCAAGAACCACAAATAGTGTTCATAGGGCCTATTTACTATGTGTAACAAAGATGCTGAAAAGCAAGTCTATATTTTTTTTGATAGCCCAAAATGAAATCTGTGATATGAAAGCAATAAAGGTCACACAAGCTTGACACACAAGAGTTCTTTTTAATCCAAATCAAAATTTTATCAGCTGCGAAGATTACCTGAATTCCTCGCAACACACTTAGTAGATTCTTACCTATTTTTAGCAATTCTCACGCTTTTTCTCAATCAAAATCAGCAGAAATCAATCAGAAATAGCAAATTTCAATTGTTAATGTTAGCTGTCAGTCCAAATCAGGAAAAAAAATCTAGAAAACTAGATGAAAAAGTGAAATGACAATTGAAACCCGGCACTGAAACTCGTACGACAGTGGGTCACCTACTAGATGACAATCCATAAACTTGTATGATAATGAGTATCAGATCATATGACAAAAGAGCTTCCAAATGTCACTATGTTTTTGACGGTATGATCCTCGATCAAATCAACTATCATACGATAGTGGGTACCTCCTGATACGAGTTTCTAACAACACTCATACGAAAATTGTATGGATAGAAATTAAAAATCGTAGCTTGGAACAGAAAATGACAAGATGATAGAAATTTATAGAAATTGAATGGAAACCCATTTTAGGGCCCCACGGTGGGCGCCAAAAATGTGTGTGTGAATTTTGTACCTAGTTGTAGACACAACACTTCAGTAAAACATTAGAGGTTAGCAGAAATCAAAATCATGCAGTGAAATGGAAACTAATCTAACCAGATGATTTACTACCTTCTAGTAGATGCGAGTATGTATTATTAGATTGGACCAAGATCAGTGACCTTGACAACACCTAAATGAAGGATTTGAATGCCAAATCTAGATATGAGATGAATGGAAATTAATCTATATTTTTGGATTTTCTATGCAATAAGATGAAATAAACTAATATGAATATATTCTATATGAGAAACTGATATGACATGCAATTAATCTAACAATGATATGCTAAATGATATGAATGCTCAAAAATAATGAAAATCTCACAACAGCTTGGATTCACAAAAATTGATTCTTCGATCACCAATTCACTAGCATGAGGATGCAATTCGTGGATGGATCCAAAATGAAGAGCTGAGGCCGTAATTTATAGAAATCCAGGACTTTGGAGGTGCGTGGAAAAAGCCATAAATCACTCTTGATAAACTCAGGTTGATTTTTGAGTTATCAAGAATTTAGAGATAGATTAACTCACAAAATCATGCAAATCAATTTTTTGATTTAAATTAGAAGTTGAGATCAGCTTTCAACTCAAAAGAGAGTTGAGTTTATTTTTAAAACAACTTGAATTGATTTTCTGATTTAAAGTTTAACTTTTTTTTGGATGTGCATAATTAATTATGAATTAATTTAATAAATAAAGTGATTTAGCCTCAACTTAACTGATTTTAAAAATAAAACAATTGATTTATTGGTTAATCAATTATTAAATCAAAATTTTATTCAGAGACTATATTATTAAATTTGACAATTGACATTAATTAATTAAATAAGAATCTAATCAATTAGTCATAGGATATTTGATTTATTGTCAAAATGAAATAATACAATTTAGGAATAAATATAATTAAATCCTAATTAAATAATTAAGTGGCAGTATTAAATCTAATTAATTAAATATTTAGAATATTTAATTAATCAAACTTTAGGATAAATCAGATTTATCGCCAAAATGATCATTAAATTAAAGATAATTAGGATAAATAGGAATAAGGAATATTCCTCGATGCAGAATTTAGGATAATCAATTAAGATTTGATAATGTTCAGATGTACCTTAGGTTAGGACTTTGATGTCGATTTCGTTCGATGTCGATGTAGGAGGTTAATGAACATATAGCCCATTTTTGGGGTATTACAGTATAAGGTAGGAAATTACACTATGTCGACACTGTGCACCTATATGCAAGTAAGTTCAAACTAGTGGTTGAATATCACATAAGTGCGGACCGGTGAGCAATAAAATCTTAACCAGCTAGGGTTTTTGGAGTTTTTTAAATCTTACGAGTATGATAGACCATTGTGTGTATGGATGTGACTAGTGTGTTAACAGTCTTTGTGTGACTTCTATTTTCAATATGCATAGATGTTCCCTAGTTGTTTCCTTGGTGATTTTAAACGCCTATTGATTAATTTGGCTTTATTGATTTTTGAGACCAAGTTAAAAATCTACACAAACCCAAAACATATAAAGGAAAGAAACTTACATTCTAGTTCTTTTTCCTTACTACAATATCTTTAACTTATCTTTGAAAAATGATTCTTTTTTTCACTCGGATCTATGTTTCCTCCATCTCAAAGGGTCTTTTCCTTCGGAGCCTTCTCAAGTCCAATGTTGACCAAGAATGATAAGCCTACCATTTTTCTGAAGTGATCAATAATTTGCACTTGGTTAATGTCATAGGTCAGCCACATTAAATATTTCAAAGCTACCACCTAACCTTATGCTAACATGAACCGTCATCTTCAACACAATCCATGCAACATCCATCATGTTTAGGCATTTCATTCATACACGCATTACTACAGTCAAGTTATAAAACAAACCAAGAAAAAAATGTGGCATGTCCCTAAGGAATAGCTTCAAACATTCATTTTGATCTATTGAATGCATTGAAGATTGTTTTGAATCACTGTTCCATGTGTTAATACTAGATAACAGTCACTATGACTATAAACTGTGACTTTACCTTGAAGTTTTATAATGTTTCTCATGTAATTTTGATTGGATAAAGACTAGAAGGATTTAGTAATATATTTGAAGACATTATCACACGTTTTGAAGGTTTTGAGAGTCATTTAACATGACTGTACCCTCACACACAGTGGATTAATGTATAGAAAACCCTCTTTCCATCCTAGGTATACAGAAGTATGTATTGAGTTGTTATCATTGGCACAACTAGGATCATTTCTTATGTGATTTGGTACGATACTCCGGTTGCTAAAATTGCTTGGCTTTTGGAAAATAGTGGAACAATAGGAATTTTTCACTTTCGTCATAGATGTGATGATTCCTCTGGCGATCAAGTGTAATCCCCAAGTCATCAGTGTCGACAACCTCAAGAAAATCCAGCTTTGAACTTGGACATACTAATAATTAAGGAGTAAAGTTTGAACCCTAAGCCAATTTAACATAAACAATCAATTGCTAAGAAAAACATTTTAAGCTTGGTTTATGTAGACCAAGCAGTGTTTTTTCAACATATTTAGTGCATTGATTAGAAATACCTTTAAGAGATACAATCACACAGACAACTTACTCTTCTTGTTGGAACAGAACACAAAGCTCTTAAAGTACTAGGATGGCTGATGACACATTGTTGTTGGGTCAGGGTCAAGGGGTTATATTGGTCTAATGTTAACAGAATAAACTCTAAATGCATACTTATGGTTTAAATCCCTTGACAACATTAAGGCAACCCATAACTCCATTAAACACTTGGACAAGGTTGTGTCCTGGCAATTAGAACACCTAGTCCAAGATTCATCGAGAAAAAGAAAACCAAAATACATTGACATCACAAAAATATGTGTTACCACTTTTATATCATATTACTCACCCAAGATCCATCTTACCCATCCAAGATTCACCAAGCAAAAATAACAAAATATACTGATTTAACCTCACATAAATAGAAAAAAAACATATTAGCTCAGCCTTAAATTTACCCAAAAACAATAAGGACTAATCAGATTGATATAACCTCGCCCATAAGTTGATAAGAGAAAAATGAGTGAAACCATTAATACAACCATACCCAAGAATTGCCTTAAAAATTGCAAAATACATTAATATAACCTCAAACATGATTTATCAATTTTAAAATAGCAAGATACATTCATTTAAACCTATCCACAACTTGTCATGAAAAAAAATAGAAAAATACACTAATTTAAACCTTATCCAAGATTTATATAAAAAAAAACATAATAAATTAATTTATCCTCACCCAAGATTTACTAAGAAAAAGCACATAACAAAATAAATTGACATAATCTCATCTAAAATTATCAAGACAGAAGGGCAAAATATCTTCAAATAACCTTTCCCAAGATTCTCCAAGAAAATAAATGTAGAATACAGGGATACAACTGTTAGCAAGTTGTCTATACTGAAGTATATGACTAGATATAGTGTTGTCATTATGGCAACAAAGTCATATAGCCGTTTGAAGTCAACGCACTAAGTGTAAAGATCATAAATCAGTTAAATGTTGAAGACTAGACAACATACAGAGTTCCTGCAGCTCAGAGCACCTATGCCCATTCGTACGAAAGAATTAAGGTTTGTGCCCTGGAAGTTAAGATTGTTAGACTATACTTATGCTTAGTCTAAGAGCGCATAAGTAGATATACAAAGATGTGAAAGTTACAGTCAGTTGAAGTTGCACAGCCAGTGTGTGCCAGCAAAGAACAGAGCATAGAGTCGATAGTGACTATTTTGGTTTGCAATTGTAAATTAATGTTGTAGAGGCTATGCGCCCATTGTATTTTGGTTTTTGACATATTTATATGTATAATTGTAAGCACGCTTAAGCCAATTCATTCGGAAGCATTATTTGTAATTAGTTATAGGACTGACCTAATTGTATAATTGGTATGAGCGCATAAATATAAGGTGGGCCCATTGTATTGGGTATGGAAGTGGAAATAGAATTGTAAGAAGCAGAGAAGAGGTATGTGAAGAGAGCATATGATGTATCAGAGCTTTGTAAGAGGTCAAAGCATCAATGCACCAAAGGAATTGATTTGACAAGCAATGTCACAGCAACAGTTCACCAATAGATATAGTGTGTATCTAATCTCAGAAGGTTGTAGCCTTCATCATTTGAGCAATGAGCTCTAGGACAGTGAGTCCACTCCCCTAATAGGGATCATTATAAAAGACTCCTAATAGGGTCCAACCCTTAACAAGGTCTACTATACTAAAATCATTGTAAAGCTACTCCTAACAGGGTAAAGGATCTTCTAACAAGGATCACAAAACACTAGTGCAGAATATTAGTGGGTATTAAGCCCCACTGAGGTTTTTACCTATTTGGGTTTCCCCATAACCATATTGGTGTCATGTGTTGATTTCATGTTTCATGTTTATGTGAATGTTTAATTCAGTACTTAAGCATTTATAATTCAGTATTCAAATTAAAGTGAAAAGTTAAATTACAGTGAACACTGATTCAACCCCCCCCTCCTCTCAGTGTTCCCATTCCTAACAATTGGTATCAGAGCTCTAGTCCTCAGCAAAGAAGTTTAACCACTTGAGGAGATCATGGACAAAGAAGATTTGAAGAAGAATCTTGAAGCAGCTCTTGAAGACCTAGACACCTCAGAAAGAGAAATTGAAAAACTAAAAGAAAAAGTCAGTGATGCTCAATTAGTTATCAAGAAACTAAGAAAAGATTTGAAGGGACGCTCTCACAGTGATCTTGAAGAAAAAGTCAAGAAGTTGAATGAAGAAAATGCATCCTTAGTGAGTCAGCTTGAATAACTTGATGACAAACTAATGAACAATCAAGATGTCTACAATGAACAAGTCAAGGAGAACCTTCAACTCAATGAAGAGTTAAGGAAAGAAAATTTGGAAATCTTGGATCAAAAGAATTGCAAAGCAAGATTGGAATCTGAATTGAAAGATGCAAAGAACCACATTGACAAATTGCACACTAGTTCTGATTTGATAGAATCTCTGTTGTATGCAAGAAGAATCAAAGGAGATACTAGTTGTATTGGATACAATGAAGCACAAAATCAGATTGATAAGATGCGAGCAAGAAAGGAGACACAAAAGGAATCTACTGATACTGAGAAGACTAAAGATCAAACCAAAGACAATGGTAGTCCTGCTAAAAATGAGCACAAGCCTATTGAATGAACCTATTTTGCATGTAACAAGCATGGACACATTGCAAGGAACTGTATAAAGGTAAAGCCTTTTAATGGTTATTGTTATACATGTAATAGATTTGGTCATAGATGAATAAATTGCAAGACTAGTAAGAAGAACAGGATTTAGCATAATCAAAGAAATCAGAATCAGACCAATGTAAGAAGTTCTCAGAATGTTACATGTCAGATATGTAACTATAATGGTCATACAACAAAATAATGTAGAATGGTGACTCGTGTCAATGCGCCAAGGAATAATAGACCTCCAGTGATTTGTCACACCTATAACAAGGTTGGACATATCTCAAAGTTTTGTAGATCAAGGACGCAAGGTCAGGAAAGCCCTAAAAAGGTCGAAGAACCTGTTTTGGATCCTAAAGTAGAAGTCAAGTTTGTGAAGGCATCAAAAGATGTGAGCATGATTTGGTCAGATGGAAAGAAAGAAAATGTTGATGGTAATGTATTGGATGCATCCCCAATGGATGCACTCTCTACATCTTCATGAATGGCCCTCAAGGTCATAAGGGGAGCTAATTTAGCTCTAGACCCCTGCATGGCTGGTATACTCATCCTTAGAGTATGCACCTTTGGACTTAAGCTATTGGAGTGTATTGGAACCTTTGTGCAAGAGTGCACATGTTGATTGTTAGTAGAACTTAAGTTTGAATATTTGAAGTGATAGCCTAGTTTATGCGAGTTGCATTAATGGTGAATTTCTTACTTTAAGTACACAAAAAGATGTTTGTTTACTCATTGCATTCATACTCAGATAAATTGGAGAGAAGATTGAGCCTTGGAAGTTCTTGTGAAGAGTTGGAGATTAAGTTATCAGTAATTGTAGTGCATTTGATCAGTTGCAAGAAACCCTAGCTTGTTGCACCGGTTCGAAAGCCATCAAAACATTTTAGAGATCATTTGGAAATAGAATATCAAGTAAGTCATGGCCACTCCTATTGTTTTTTATGTTGCTAACAAGAAGTAGTATGTTTTCAAGAGGCACCCATTTAAATCAACCCTAGATGATTTAGAGGGAGCATTTTCCTGCATGCCTATGGGTGTCATGCATGTAGAATACATAAGGGCTTACATTTATTGTAAGAAGGAACCTATTGGACTAGATAGGTTAAGGGCACACATGGACACAATGTTGAAACTAGATAAAACATTCATTGATGAATACACTAAATGGAATGATCACCCCATTGTTGAATATGCCACTGCATATGAGTTCTATGAGGAAGAATGGATAAAGATATTGTTGAGCAGAATCCATGATGATTTGTTTTGGATTGGAGATGTACCAGTAAGAATCACAAGAGACCTAATTCATAAAATGATAGGCCTATCTAAGACAAGCACTGTCCTTCTAGTAGGTAAGGATGTCAGGAAAATGGTGGAGAAAGTGTGTAAATCCAGAAGTGATAAGCGCGACATGACCATTGAGCCGATAAAGCAACCAGACATTAATTTAATATCAATGATACTTGGTTATAGGTTTCATCATACCAGCAAGGTGAATAGTCTATCTACGAGCACTATTCTAGCAGCCATCCATCTTGTGCAAGAAGATGGAGAGTTCAACTTGTGTGAGATCTTGTGGACTTAGTTGATAGAAAACATTAGGGCTATCAAACATGACAAGACTAAGGTATTCAGGTTTGGGTCCCTTATCATCTATATGTACCTTCATATAGTTGGTAAAGTGTCAGACTTGTATCTAGACAAGTCCATTCCTACCATGCCACAGATATCAAACAAAGCATGCACTGAAAGCACACTTAGAGATTTCATTACCTTGGAATTGAAGACCTTCAGAGCAAGGATGCAGATGAGGTACAAGATTCCTAAAAGTATTGTGGAGATGTATAAAGATTCAATATGCTTCATGGTGTATCACAAGCAGACCTTGATAAAGCAAGGGATGAGAAGATTGCTCTAGAATTGAAGAGAACAGTAGAAGAACAAGAAGATCCCAAGATGAAAAAGATAAAAATTGAAAAAGATGACAGTTAGAAGGATAAAGAAGACAATACTCCTTCTGCACCCAAAGATACTCCTCCAGAGTATAAGCCTTTATTCAAGAGGAAGAAAGAAGCAAGCACTATTCATCCATCCTTGCAAGCATTAAGGAGTAGGAAAAACACTCAAGCACCTCCTCAGGTAGGATTCAGATCTAGCCTCAAAGTTCTATATGCAAGAATTGTTGATGAGGAAAGGATTGATCAAGTAGGGAAGTTCTATGAATCATACAGTGAGATTGATAAGTTTGAAATTCATAGTATGATTATCAAACATATGATAAAGTTCAAAAAGATAGTTCTTGAATTGAAAATAAAAATACCAAATAATGTATGGGACATTCTAGAAACCCTTAAAATGCAAGCAAATGAAGAAGACCTAAGGATCAGGGAAAAAGTGCTAGAAGACACTCTGCCTTTATGTTCTAAAGAAGAAATAGATCTAATATTGAATTTGGTAAAGCCACACCTTAGAACAAAGATGAGAATTCTTCACATGATGAACAAAGATTATGAGTTGGTAACAAAGGAAATAGAGAAGGCCTTTGAGAATGTGTTGCTGGAACAACAGATCAAACCACCTACTATGCCCATCACTCATGCACCCACCAAGGAAGATAAAGTGACAAAGCCCACTAATGTACCAATGATAAGTCCTCAGGACTTAGCGCCCATAGCAGAAACTCAAACAGAAGTAGATCAGTTTGTGCCTATGATAGAATCACCCAAAGATAGCACAATTATCATAGATATGTGGAAATAGCCATGGCGGCTACTGATAAGGACTTGGATAATTTTGAGGAAGCATTTATCAGCACTGAGGAAGCAAAAATCTTATGCCGCAATACCCCTCCCACTCAGCAAGAAGAAGTAATCATAGAAAATATATCTAATGAGAAAGAAGAAGAAAAGAAAGAAGGAATAGAGGTAGAAAATAATGATGAATCTTATGTTGATTTGGTCAAGGTGAAGCAGGAAGTGATGGACAAAACTCCCATCACTCCTTGCTCTGCATTGTTGTCAAGTTTGACACTAGACATAAGCAGTTTGGACTCCTGGAAGGAAGAAGACCTGATTAAGTTCAGCATCCTGGCTATGGAGAAGGCTAAGGAGAAGCAAGTAATGAGGAAACCTCTCCTGGTAGAATCAATAAATATCTTGAATAGCTTGCTGCAAAAGGACAAGAAAGTAGTGAAATTTCAATCAGTTGATGATGTGAGCATAGTCATCTCACAGTTCAAGGTGAATTTCTCAAGCCTAGAAGAATCTGCGGCCATAGTAGCAGAGGAGAAGTACTTAAAGAAGAGACTCAATGAGCTCATGAGTAATTTTGGACTAAACTTAAACTCTCTTAAGTCTGGCCAGGCATCATTGAAGGAGTTTGCAGATCAAGGAAGGAAAGTCATTGCAATATCCATGGATCAGGATAAGTTCATTGATGCCCATCTCAAGAAGATCAAAGATGCAGAGGCAATGATTAAGAAGATAAAGAATTCAGTGTTAGATACTTCCACTAATGTATGTCTATCAAGGTCAGATAGACATAATTGAGAAGGCAGAGAAAGAAATGGAGAAGTTAAGGTCTAGACAGACTCAATTGAGGAACGCTCTTGCACCCTCACAAGACATTCTCAGTCAAAACATAAAGGAGATTGATGCGACCATGATAACCTATGATCAAGGTCCAAGCATAGAATTAGAGAAGATGGAGAAGCTTCAATATGCATTATGTGCCCATCTACAAATAGTCAATTCTTTGATAACCTTTTGGAAGAAGGAGATCTCGAAACTTGAGATTGCATATTCAACTATTTTCCCTCAGTAAGTGTATGTAGATAAAGATTTTGATATACCTTTGTCATTAATGTCAAAGGGGGATTTGTATATAATATGGAGTATATAAGAGGTATAGGGAGATATAAGTTTATGTGTATAAAGATGTATACAAGACAAAAAAAATTAGTGTAAAGGATCAAGACTTGGCCATATTCCTTTATTGCCATCAATGACAAAGGGGGAGATTGTTGGCAAGTTGTCTATATTGAGGTATATGACTAGATATAGTTTTTTCATTATGGAAAAAAATTCATATAGCAGTTTGGAGTCAGCGCACTAAGTGTAAAGATCGGAAATCAGTTAAGTGTTGAAGACTGGATAGCATACATAGTTCCTATAGCTTAGAGAACCTGTGCCCATGCGTACGGATGAATTAAGGTATGCAACCTGGAAGTTAATATTTTTATACTATACTTATGCTTATTCTAAGAACACGTAAGTAGATATGCAAAGATGTGAAAGTTACAAGCAGTTGAAGTTGCACAGCCAGTGTGTGCCAGCAGAGAATAGAGCATAGAGCTGATAGTGACTATTTTGGTTTGCAATTGTAAATTAATGTTATAGAGGCTATGCACCCATTGTATTTAGGTTTCTGACATATGTATATGTATAATTGTAAGTATGCTTAAGCTAATTCATTTGGAAGCGTTATTTGTAATTAGTTATAGGGCCAACCTAATTGTATAATTGGTATGAGTGCATAAATATAAGGTGCACCAATTGTATCTGGTATGGAAGTGGAAATAGAGTTGTAAGAAGTAGAGCAGAGGTATGCAAAGAGATCATATGATGTATTAGAGATTTTCAAGAGGTCAAAGCATCAGCGCACCAAAGGAACTGATCTGACAAGCAGTGTCACAACAATAGTTCCCCAACAGATATAGTGTTTATCTGATCTCAAAAGGTTGTAGCCTTCATCATTTGAGTAGTGAGCTCTAGGACAGTGAATCCACTCCCCTAATAGGGATCATTGTAAAAGAATCCTAATAGGGTTTGACCCTTAACAAGGTCTACTATACTAAAAGCATTGTAAAGCCACTCCTAACAGGGTAAAGGATCTTCTAACAAGGATCACAAAACACTAGTGTAGAATATTAGTGGGTATCAAGTCCCATCGGGGTTTTTACCTATTTGGGTTTCCCCGTAACCATATTGGTGTCATGTGTTGATTTCATGTTTCATGTTTATGTGAATGTTTAATTCAGTACTTAAGCATTTATAATTTAGTATTCAGATTAAAGTGAAAAGTTAAATTACAGTGAACACTAATTCATCCCCCCCCCCCTCTCAGTGTTCCCATTCCTAACAACAACTTCACCTGATAGCTACCAATAAAATAGAGCAAAAACCATTGGTAAAACTTCACTCAGAGATTTAGCAAGAAATAGAAAATCAATATACATTCATATTCGATACAACACATGTTTGTGAGGGAACTCACTCAATTTGGTAAGATGACTGACTCATAGGGTGTGTAGAAAATGGTCAATTAACTAGAGATATTAAAGTAATGAATAAGGTCAAAGTGCATAAACTAACATAGGCATTTTCCTTTTATAAACATGTGTCCTCAGCGTAAATTTAGATATACACTAGTGTGTGCATAAACCTCACAACACTCATTTATTTTTGTGTGATACAATTCTTTGGATATTAAGGTGACACATATAATGCTTTAGCTCAGTAAAATTCACATCGATGTGTCTAGGATCCATGCCCTCTCTCCATCTGAGTCATTAGAATCTGAGATGAAGCTTTGTAAGATGCCTTTCATATCGAAATCTATCATTGCCTCTAATGCTTTTAGATGGCACAATCTCTTCAGTGACATCACAGGTACAAGAATGCTTGTAGAACTTAGAATAACAATCCTACCAAAAAAATCCGAGTCCTCTAAATATGCTTTGAGTTTAAATAAATATTTTTTTAATTTCCTTATTTATGTTTCCTTCAAGAGAAAGTAAATGAGAGCAACCGAAAAATGCCCAAAAGGAATAAAATTTCAGAGTAGCTTCAATTTCCAATTGGAATTAGTTAGGATCAATCATTTAAGGTCTTTGTTGATCATCCCTTTTATATACTAGCATTTAAATGGAACATTAAGCATAGTAATAATATGCTCAATTTATTAGTAATTGGCAGATTAAGCATATTATTACTATGTAGAGTTAGGGCCAAGTTCGTGCATGCAAGAAAAAGTCCAGTAACCTATAGAATTAGTCTAACAGTAAATTTATAACAATGCGGATAAGAATCAATTTGTAATTATAATGCATTAAACATGCTAAACTGATAAGGTGTTATCTACATTTAATCTTCCAATTACTAATAGATTAAGCATATTATTACTACACTTAATGTTCCATTTAAATGCATTTAACACAAAAAACAAATTTACAAAACTGAACCAATGGCATGTTTACAACAAAGGTCTAATAGAACTCCCATTAAATGGCATTGGATGGGCTAGTTATAACCTTGGGGTCACTAGAGTGATCCAAGGATTTATGTAAGGGTCAAGGACCTATAGGTATATCTAAGTTTTTTATATGGCCATTGATGCCATTATTATCATGTATTTGCACTTCAAAGTTCAAAGATGCCAAAAAAATATGTAAAATTGCATTTTTATGCAATTATGGCCTAAAGGGATAAATGAGGGTTTAGTAGAGGTTTAGGGAGTTGAGGGGATTAGGATAGGAACCTAAAACCTTTTGAAAGGTTAAAGATGATGCAAGAAAGATTAAAGTGGTCAAATTTAACAACTAGTTGTCAACTAAACAACAATGCAAACAAATAGTTCTAACTGTAACAGTCATATAACTGACTATGTAGGTTAAGAAGAAGTTGAAAATTAGTTTGTAAGGGGATTTTGGTCAGTTTTTTACATGAGTTTTATGGGAGAGGAGTCTTAGAAGTTGTGGGGAGGTGTGTATGGTCAAAGAAGACAATGTAATGAACTACCAAGCAATAAACTTTTAATTCTTTACAAATAGTCACTTCTCTGGTTGTGAAGACACAATCTAGTGTTTATATTATTAAACTCTCTATTCAATGCAATATTGATAGGAAATTAATTCAATGATTGGTATTATAAATTTTGATCATTCCATGTACTGATTATATTGTTTTGAAGTCTTAAAATCAAAGAATTTCAGTCTGTTTATTGATTGTTCATGCGTAGTGCTTGGCGTGCAAACAATCTTTGTCTTGAAGAACCAATGATTTACTAGGCTCTCCCACTTTTTGTGTTTAATGTGACTTGTGGGAGAAGCCTTGTGTTTTATTACCTGGGCCTATAAGTGTTTATGCAAGGAAGGTGAAAGGGGGCAAGGAACAGTGACTGTCCTAGGTGAAAGACACAGGAAATGGTGCACTAGACAACACTAGTTATTGGCTTTGCCTTGTATTATTTGTCTTCCAACTTTTAAATTACATTTCTATTGCACTACTAATGTTGTTGAGTATGAAACCTTCATTCCAAGTTTGTAATTTGGTGTTAACAAGGGAAAACTACAACATCAAGTGCTACCAAGATATTACCACAAAATTGCAATTTTTTTCAAGTATAGCTTAAAAACATTAGAAGTCTTGTGAAGAGTCTTGGTGAGTTTAAGTGCCCTTTTTTCTATTTTCTGACCGAGCAATCAAATTTGGTGAAGAATCAGTGTAGGCAAAGAGAAAGAGAAAAAAAATGGTGCAATATAATTTCAGGAACAAGTTGGCCCTTGGCCAGATCAATATTGCTCGCAATCTCATTGCCAAAGTGACCAAAGACTATGTTAGGTTGATACAATATGGGGATTCTCTTTACTGCTGCAAATATTTGAAGGTTGTTGCACTTGGATGGATGTGTACCATTGTTAAGAGAATTGGACCGAGTTTGGATTACCTCAAATAGGTGAGGTAGCATATGGAAAGGTTGTCATCTATTGACCCAAATACCATGACTATTTTGATCTGTGGGTACCCTAATGTTGGCAAGAGTTCTTTTATTAATAAGATTACTAGGGAGGATGTGGATGTGCAAGCTTATGCTGTTACTACTAATTCTTTGTTTGTTGGGCATACTAATTATAAGTACTTGAGGTATTAGGTTATTGATACCCCTGGTATTTTGGACCACCACTTGGAGGATAGGAAAACCATCGAGATGCTCAATATTATTGCCTTGGCTCATTTGAAGGTGGTTATTTTGTTTTTCCTTGATGTTTCAAGGTCCTGTGGTTATAGTATTGTGCAATAGACAGCTCTGTTTCATAGCATAAAACCTTTGTAAGCCAATAAGACTCTTATTGTAGTTTTTAATAAGATTGATTTACAACCACTAGAGACACTGCCAAAGGAGGATTCAAAATTGGTTGCCGAGATGAGATTTGAGGCTAGGAAAAATATGGGTGGGTTCTTTGGGAATCAAGAGGGGGGGGATGATGGTGCGCTACTCTCTATGAGTTCTTTGAAGGAAGAAGGGGTGATTGTGGTGAAGAATGCATCATGCGAGAGTTTATTGGAGTAGAGAGTGGAAATTAAGATGAATTCAAAGAAGATCAGTAGTTGTCTCAATAGGATTCATGTTGCAATGCCCAATCTACGAGATGGGAAAGAGAGGCCCCCTTATAGGATTCATGTTGCAATTCCCAAGAGAGTTGCAATGACCAAGGAAGTTTGACAAGAACAAGGAATATGGCTTAAACAGGATGGGAAGACATCTTTCTAGCGTTGGTATGGATCCTTTGGCAATTAGCTTCATAATAAATGAAGTAGATGAGAGTTGAGCAATTAGCTTCCCAAGAAAAATGTCATAAATGAACTATGTGTACCCCAATTCATGTTCCCTTTATGTGTACCTAAATGATATATTTGAATTAACAAGGGTAAGGTTTAAAGAATTTAATTTTGCATCATAGTCTGTAGTTGTTGCAGCAACAGAGCATCAGGCGCCACCTTCATCACAATATGATCACTAGGCAGGTCTATATGTTTTATGAAGTTTGGTCATTGTGGATAGGTGATCATATTGTGTTGAAGGTGGGGCTTGATGCTTTGCTGCTACAAAAACTATAAAGTGTGATGCAAAATTAACTTCTTTAAGCTTTACCCTTGTTGTTTCAAATATATCATTTAGGTACGCACAGAGGGCACATGAATTGGGGTACACATAGTTCATTTATGACATTTTCTTGGGAAGCTAATTTCTCACCTCTCATCTACTTCATTTATTATGAAGCTAATTACTGAAGGATCCAGGCCCAGGCTAGAAAGATGTCTTCCCATTCTATTGTGGATAGGTGTTTCATAAAACATACATACCTGTTGCATGTGCATTCTCGATTCAGAGTGGGAAAATCTTATTTTTGATATGAGGGAGAGAAGCCAAATACATAAAGAACATGCACATAAACATGACAATTGAGAAACATAAATGTAGATATCACAACAACTGAGAAACATAAATGTAGGCATCATGGTCACAATGTTTTGGAGACACAACATAATTGAATGGTATACGCAGATGATGCAACACAACCACTACTCCTCCAGTTCCAAGTTGACACTACAGGATCCAAAAACCATAGATAAGGAATAAATTTATAGAGCGGAGGAGGGCCATAATGACCAAAATAATACAGGGTCCCTATATTATTTGAGTCATTATGGCCCTCCTCTGCTCTCTA
Source organism: Chamaecyparis obtusa (assembly GCA_027943335.1). Classification (NCBI taxonomy): domain Eukaryota; kingdom Viridiplantae; phylum Streptophyta; class Pinopsida; order Cupressales; family Cupressaceae; genus Chamaecyparis; species Chamaecyparis obtusa. The sequence continues at coordinate 1,661,741 of BSBK01002019.1, read as the reverse complement.
AATTTATTCCTTATCTATGGTTTTTGGATCCTGCAGTGTCAACTTGGAACTGGAGGAGTAGTGTTGTGTTGCATCATCTGGGTATACCACTCAATTATGTTGTGTCTCCAAAAAAATGTGACCATGATGCCTACATTTATGTTTCTTAGCTGTTGTATCCCAGGACACTGTATGACCCTTCATGACCCTTTATGATCCCTAAGAATACATCTTAGAGGTCTTAAAATGTCATAAAGGGTCATAAAAGTCTCCTAAGAGGGGCCATATGAGCTTCCACCTTCACATGGTTGGCCCTATTAAGTAGAGAATGTTAAACTATTCTTGAAACAAAGAGAAGCTAATAATTTAAGGAGAAGCTCAATAATATAGAGTGGCTACATACATACGAGGATTTCCAGATTGAGTACTAGTGCATAGATGATGATTAAATAACCTACATCTATAAAACCTTCACAAATATTCCTTCTTTGGCCTCCACTCATACCTCTTTTCAAAATCTAGAAACTTTGGATATTGTTTCTCATCCATGCATGAAATGTGCTAGTGATCATTTGGTTAGTGATTGATAACACATTTGACATCATACCTTTTTCTCCTTGTAGGTTTTGGATCATACAAGAGCATATTGGATCACAAAAGAGCATACTGGATTTAATTCATAAATGCAAACTTCAAGAAAATAGAGTTGTTAATGTTTCACCTGCCTTTTCTGAAAGTGTAAGCCCCAATGCTTGTATTTAAAAATCCCAATGATGAGAATCAATGATGGAGAGTTATCATGATGGAAATGGTTGGAGTACCTTGTATTTATCAGATGTTGGCAAGTGATCCTTCTTAGTTGTGTCATGCCCCTGATAGTTCCAGGCTTTACTTTTCTATGTTATGTTGTGTTATGTTAGACTTCTTTGAGTTTGAACTCTGACTTCGTTCATTTGAACTTTGTTATTTGGATTAAATATGTTTATCTTTGTAATTCTGCTAGACACTCAGAGAATTATGTCTATTTCTGTTGCTTAATGAGTCTTTTTCTGATGACAGAATTGGCTTAGACTGAATTTTGAATATTGGTTTGATTATGAAATAAGGACAATTTAAATGGTTAGTCAATTGTCAGATTATTGGTTCATTATTATTATTATGGTTAATTGTATCTTAATGACTATAGACAGTATATAGAGAATTATTGTTATTTAATGTTAATCAAATTCTGAATTCAATAATAAATAAACTTGTATATATGTATTTTTATACATATAAATATGAACAATTGTTTTAGTGATTATGTTGTTTATCTTTTACTAAAACTATATGAATTATCTAAGTTAGTATATCCTATTTTGTATGTTAGTAGGAGGTTAGTGTGATGAAGTGTTAGTTATTTGGCATTGTCATGCGCTATTATCTTAGATGTTTAAGTTAGTAAAATGACTAATGTTATTAACAAAGATATGTATTAATCTATCTCTAAATCTTCTTATTATAATCTGGCTCGAAGACATGACTTATCGGTAGGGTTTTAATGCACTATCATCCCATTGAGGTGTTAGTGGGGTTTAAGCTTTTTTTCAAGTTATGGGAAATGTACTTTGTTGGACATTTGGTAGGTAATGTGTTGTGTTTACTGCAAGAGATAAGTTTGCATTGAATGAACTTATCGATGAAAATTCATTGTTGTGTTTGATGACCGCCATTAGCTCTGGTGAAGAGTTGCATTTGGATTTTGACTCCATTTTCCACCATATTTTTCTGTGAGAGTTTGGGTAAACAGTTGGTTATGGACTTGTTTTCCTGTTGTATCTTACATGATAAGTGGCTTGGGATGGAAAGGGGTTTTCACGGCAAGTTAAAACCTTCTGTTCATGGTCATTTAGGAACTTGGGTGTTTCATACTGTTATGTCTGCATTTTGGGCTCTCTTGCACAGCATTTTGGAAGTCTGTGAAGCTCACCAAGTAGGGGCTAGCTTGGCATTTCGATTTTGGATATCTCCTCACACGAATACTAGGCAGGGGCATTCTCTCACCTTATCCTTTGTTTCCATTTTATGTTCTGCAAATGAAAATAAATGGAATGTTGATTACCACTGTTTATTAGTCGATGAATGTGAGGTTTTGTGTTTGAATACTTTGTGAGTTCAGTCATGAATCAGTCTTTTTCTTTCTTGGATAAATTAAGAAGTCAATTTAGTTAATAAATGTTGTGATTAGTGGAGAAATTTGGAAATGAATGACTGTTTAATAAGAGATTGGTTTTAGTGTGGTATTAAACACATGTCTTTAATATGTTGTTTTCGAGCATAATGTGTTAAGGGGTTTTCTCTGAACTGAGTATGGATTTGGTAATGTTTTAGTTAAGTTTGTGCTGTACTATGGAATATAGTTATTGCAGATGATATATAGTTATTTCCTAGTGTGTTTTGGTGTCGATGTATACTTTACCTTTGGTCAGTATAAAGGGAGTTAATCAGGAATGAAAACCAGTTTGGAATACAGGATGAGTGTTTGTTAAAAATAAACTTCTTTAACAATGTTCTCACACTGTACCTGTTGTTAGGAACACTATAGCAGCATAATGTATTCATTTTGTAAAAGTCTTGGTTATAAGGTGGAATCGGGTTTTTCTACCACTATCATTAACTGAAGTTGGTATCGATGTTTTCTTTTGAGTTGTATTGTGGAAATAGGGATTAGTGGTATTTCATAGAGTTATTAGATACCTGTCGTATTTTGTATTTACACTTGCAACATAAGTGTGGATTAAAGTATTTTTTGGGTGTACTCCTTTAGTTATCTGGTGTCGATGTTTTGTCAAATGGGTGTTTGTCACTATATGTATCAGTCAATAGAGGAATGTGGATATCTTTGGTTATGTCAAAACTTGATTGCGAGCTTTATGATTCTTCAGTAATTATCACCAGTGTGTAATACAGTTGTAACGACATTAGGAAATGTTAAGGGATTTATAGGAAAGTCAATTACTATCTTGTTCTGACAGTAAGGAAAAACACTTTGGTATTTTGTTTAGAGGTAGAAGTCGGTTATTGATGCAGGAGCATCCTGGGTGTAGGAGCAATCTTGCATCACCCAAAAATATTTCTATTTTTATATTCAATAAGGGCTATTTTGTGCAGAGCTGCTATTTATGGAAAGTTACTATTTTTGGTAATTTTCACAAGTGCTCAGAATGATCTAATTTCTTTCTTGGAGGTTCATTTTGGTCATGTAAGTCTGCCAGTAAAGTTTCATTGCCAGATCAAGTGTATATTGGAAGATATTGAAGATTTTCGGTATTGGCAGCAGGGTACAAAAACTTTGAACTCAGTTTTGAAGGCTTTAGAGGCCCCGGATGAGGTCAAAAATTTGGGTGGCAGGTGCTTGCGCGCATCAAGCCTGTAGAGCGCTTTGTGGCATTTCTAAAATGAGGTTATAATAGCTGATCGGGTCAACTGGTGATGACTTATGGTCTTCGGAAGTTGGGCCACCTGAAATGGTGGAAAATAATTTTCTTCAAAATTTCTGTTTAGGTTTCAAAGGTTATCTTGAGCCGACTATGATGTAATAAAATGTAAAATAAAATAATTTTAAGTTTGGTTGGCCCTATTGGCTAAAATTCTGGAACCTTCCCAGGCGGTGGAAAATTGCCTATATAAGGAAGGCTGTATTATTGTCTTAGGCAGTTCAGAATAGTTCTGGGTAGTAGATCTGGGTAATAGTTCGAGGCTTTGTCCTATAGAATATTGTAAGGGAATGCCCATGTGGCTTTGCATATTGTAATTCTGAAAGTTTGTAATTCCACATTTGTGGAGATAATAAGAAGCCAATTTTCTGTTCTTGCATATTGTTGTTGTTTCTCTATTTATGTTATGTGTTTGTGGTATTAAGGGGAGCACCCTTCACCAAGTGGTATCAGAGCAGGAGTTCCTAAGTGTGTAAATAGATCACCGACTGTGAGATAGTTTGCACTAGGACCGTGGTTAGGGTTTCAGCGTGCATTGCAAAAATGCCTCCACGAAGGGAACATGGCGGAAGAGCTGGTGTTGTAACACCTGAGGTTAGGGCACTGTAGAGACAAGTGCGAGCATTGCAAAAAGAGATTCGTAGAGGAATGAATCTTAATGTCAGAGATGAAAGTGATGATGAAGCTGAAGAAGAATATCAAGAAGGAGAAGTTGAAATTGTGAACCAGGAGGAAGAAAGACATTTTTGGGCCATTTTTTAGATTGGGAAAAGACCTAAGATTGAGGTTCCTACATTTTCTGGAAATCTTAACCCAGAAGAATTGATCGACTGGATCAATGAATGTGAAGAATATTTTGAGTATGAAGATGTTGAGGATCCTGATAGGGTCAAATTTGCGAAGGCCAGACTGAAAGGTCATGTGAAGATATGGTGGTAAGAGATTCAGTTGGAGCGAAATAGAAGGAGAAAGGAGAAAATCATGAGATGGGATCTGATGGTGGATAAATTGAAGCGACAGTTCATTCCTGTTGATTATGAGCTTGATCTACTGAAGAAAATGCAGAGTTTGAAGTAAGCAGGAAGATCTGTTCAGGAGTATACAGAGGAGTTCTATCAACTTCTCATCAGAACAGGCCATGCAGAAGCTGATAAAGAGAAAGTTTCCCGATACCTTAATGGATTAAGGCCAAGCATTCAGGAGGAGCTGAATCTAGTTCGAATGAACAGTATTGAAAAGGCATACCAGTTTGCCCTAAAAGTAGAGGAAAAGTTGAACAAGAAATTTGAGAGTAGACAAAACGGAAGACGCCGCGGTGGATGATCTAGTGGACAGTCATATGGTGGCCGAAATGAAGATCCGAAAAAGAAGGATGAGGCCAGTAGCAGTCAGAATCAGTGAGGAAATAATTCCAATCACTTCCAGGATCAGAATAATAGAGATCAGAGAGGAAGAGGAAGAGGACAATGATCTGGAAGAGGTGGCTTCCGCGGAACATGTTTTCACTGTGCAGAAGAAGGTCATAGGGCATTTGAATGTCCTTAGCACCAAGGTAGAATAGACAGGAGAAATGAAGGCCAGACCAGAGTTGCACATGTAGATGAAGATGCCAGATCATCAAATTCTGAAGATGCTGAAAGAGGAGAAACATTGATTAATAGAAGAGTCCTGTTGAGTGGTGAGAATGAACCTGAGCAAAGGAGGAGCCTGTTTCGCACCAGGTACAAGTGTGAAGGTAAATGTTGTGATGTGATTATTGATAGTGGAAGCACTGACAATTTGGTGTCAGAAGAGATGGTGACAAAGTTGAAGCTCAAGAGACAAAAACACCCACATCCATATCAGATTGCCTGGGTACAGGATGACCACAAGGTCATGGTCAATGAACAATGCTTAGTGAAGTTCAAGATTGGCGGATACCAAGATAAGGTATTGTGTGATATCATATCTATGGATGCATGTCATATTATGTTGGGTAGATGTTGGGTGAGTAAGAGTCGCCTTATTTTGAACTTTTCAAGTTCTCGTGTCAAGCTTCACTCTGTTCATTTTTCCACCTTGTTGGTCTTCCCGTGAGTCTTCGCGCATTTGAATTTGTCAAAACCGAGCTTACGGCCTTGTTTGTATCGGTTTGACCCATTTTAAGCCAATAACATATCCCTTCAAAGCTTTTGAATCACTTCGAACCTTTTCAAACTCCGGTTCGAAGTAGTTTGAAGGAGTTCAAAAGCGGCCTGAGTCCTTTATTACTAACGATGTGTTATGCAGGAAAGCTAGCGGCATTTTCTTCTTTAAAAAGTTTGAACCTTTTTGAGCTCTGGTTCGAAGGAGTTCAAAGTAGTTCAAATGGACTACCGGCGTGATTAATAATGATAGTATGTCCTAACAAGATGCACCGTGTAGACCTGGCGTGATTTCATTGGACGGGCCAATGCGCAGAAAATGAGGCAATCACTTGCATGATTGGGAAATATTTGGTTTGAGATTGAATTATGATGATTGAAAAGGTGGCGGATCCCGAAGAGTTAATTTGATTTGAAGGTATTTATTGCTTATCACCACTTGGTGTCAAAAAATTTATTAATACATGCGTAGTGGAGTATATTTCGCGCTTCAAGTGGTAACTAAAAATAGAAACTGGGTAAGTCATTTCTTTCCCTATTGTACACTGCGAGGTCTGGGCACTGGAAGGGTGGTCTGGTCGAAGTGCAAAGCGTACAGGTAGCTTCTTTCAAGCTCTGCCTTCTCTTTTTCAGTTATTCCTTCAAATTCCCTTAGTTCAAGCAGTGAGCTGGTAGACTTTCATATTTTTAGGCAAGCATGAGGTCTGTCATGCATTTCTTTGGCAATGTGAAGAATCTTGAATGTAAGGCCCCAGTCATAACAGACATGAATCTTTTAGGGGTCTCAGTCGATACTATACCTTTAAAACTCTCAACTCGTGTTGATGAGGAGTACATTGTAGAAGTCCTGGCTAGTGGGTTGTTAGAAGCGGCTGCTTTCCCACCAGCTACTGTTTGTCCGGAATTGGTGCAAGAATGTATCAATAGATACGATGTAAAGTTGAAGAGTATTTTGAACACGGATGGTCAAACCCTAATCCCTGTTAACCGCAAAACCATTTCAACCATTTTCAAAATACCAGATGAAGATCTTGTCAACTTCATGCCTACCCAGTCTCTGGCCCAATTCAAGGAAAATACTGATAAAAATAGGAGTCACATAGCGAGAAGGTGAACAAAGACCAACTATAAAGGAGGGTCACGGTTACCCAAAACTCTCACCAAGGACCATATGAACCCCCTAATACATGATTTGGTTGTTTTCCTTCACCGATTAAAAGGTTCAGAACAGGCCCTATCCTTTGATGAGTGGATGTATCATTTTGTAGAAATCATCCTAGAAGGCAGTCAACACATTGACTGGGCTGAAATTATAGCCGCATCTCTTCGGGACCAGATCAGACAGACTCAGATGACCAAGGAAGGATTTTACATGTCTTCGTACCTGATGTATTGCTTGGCCTATACTCAAGACCTACACCCTATTCAGAAAGCTCCCTGGAATGGAGATTTATTTATCTATGAGTGCTATCCATTACTGAGAAGAGATAAGGTTTTGGAGGATTACAGAACAATACATGATATGTTCTGGGGAAAATTGCATCAGGAATTAGCTGGCAAGCCTAACCAGAGGATTTCAGACAATGCGCAGAGATTAGTTAAAGTATTTGACAGCTTTTATATTCAATTTTCCTGTTTTACTTATATTCGGGTAGGAGGATTCGAAGAAGAACCATTGAAGCTGCCTAGGTACGCTTTTGACTATTTCATTCTTGTAGAAGTTTGCAGACAGTTGTTCATTGTCATTAAAATAGCTCTCCCGGAAGATAAATGGAACTCTCTGTTCCCAGTGAAGTTAGGCCACTTAATCTGTAACAGCATGCTGGATGCATCTGTTGTGGGGAGTAATTTACTGAACTTCCACATGCCTTTCTATGAACCAAGAACAGGGTTCGATAGTAAAGGCTTTGCCAGACAGACCCTGGGATTAGGAAAATACCCTTCACCAAGTTACCATCTGGAGGACCTATGGGAAGATCTCGGCAATGAAAAAATGATCTGGGAATGAGATAGAACCAGGCTTACCGTATTTCAGATTAAACTGTTGCAGTTGAAGTTTGATAGCAGAAATATAGAAGATAATGATTCAGAGATTCCCTGTCCATCCGCCACCTTTTTCGAGGAGGATGCTGTTTCGATCATCGATTGGAGTAGAGAGGAGTCTAGTGATATCAGACTCCGGGCCCGCAGCATTTTTGAGGAAACAGAAAACTAGATCGTGGCGAAGAAGAAAGATGTTCAGCCTCTTACAGATACAAGTCATAACACTGGTTCGCCCATTAAGAGTGTAACACAAGCCCTTGCTAATAAATCTCTTTTGTCATCAAATGCAGGTAAGAAAATACTAGTGAAGGAGAAAACGGCCCCGGTGAAACATCCAACCGCGCCAAGGTCAAGACCAAGAACGAGATCTGAGAAGAAAATCCAAATGGCCTCAGAGGAGCCTGATTATCTGGATGACGTCAGTGACCTCAACGATGAAGATCTCACCTTCACCCCTGATCATAAGGGGAAGATGCAGGAAGGTCTCACGCACTGCCAAGACCTATCTCAGAATGCAGATGCACTTGTCAAGACCCCTGACAATCGAATGGTGTCCAGCACAATTCCACCTTGGCTCACGGAATCGATTAATAAAAGGAAAAGCTTCAAGCCTCTATCTATGCTAGTTAAAGAAATAGTGATAAGATACGCAGCTCGTACTCTGAGAGCTAAAAGGATGAAGAGTGATGCGAGGCTAATAACAGATCCTTCCACTGGGAAAGTCACTGCTGAAATTGCTACAGTAAGATCTATGAGAAATACCCAAGATCCTGAGCCCAAGGATTATGAGATAACGAAGATGGATTTTGGAGTACTGAACAGGGATTCCCGTGATCACATTTTCAAATTCTCTGCCGATCGTATGCTCGGAAAGTCGCAGAAGGATGGCAGAGACAAGCGGGAGTTGAAACAGATAGTTTCAACCATGGCGGAATTCCTATCTTCACTTGCTGAGAATAGTGCAATACCTCTAGTGCAGACTCATCAGGGGTTCGACCCTAATTCGACAGAAAGTCAGAGGCTGTTCAAGCAGGTTCAGCAGGGGAGGACTTGGATAGAGGTAATGAAGGTATGGACAGATGGCATCATAGCGGAAGGTAGTGCCTTCATAAAAGAGTTCATGAGCACCCGTACAGACGGCGAAGTGCTCTTGGGGGAAATTCAGACATTGATCCCAATATGGGAAAGTGAAGCTGAAAGTTGTTCAGAGATCGTGAAAAGAGTACAAGAAATTAAAGATTACGGAGTGAAGCAATTTCTGACAGAGAATCCCATGAAGCTGGTCGACCCATGTATGCTGTTCATCCTGAAGAAGAACTTCAGCTGGAAGAACACTTTGTTTGAGACAACCATTTCTCAGATGCGGGTTATGGAAAAGGCTGTGAAGGAGATTCAATCTGACAGCCTGAAGGACATTAAAATAGTAAATCCCTCAGGTATTCTACAATTGGAAGATGCAGACCAGGGAGTTGATGCATTAGTGAAGTCCTTTGTGGATGAAATGAACGCTTTCAAAGAAAGTGAAGTGCCGATGGTTCATGACCTCACGAGGACCGCCAACATAGAAGCAATGCTTATCTTAAACCGAGGTCAATTGCCAAAGCAAGCGGAGAAAATTCAGGAGATGAGATGGGAGAAAAACACCACACATGCCAAGTTGATCGCGTTGAAGAACCTGCACGCCCCGCCTACTCAGGAGCTGCTTCGAGTTTACCAGTCCTGGAAGCTCGTAAAGGTTGCCACATCAGAGGATGCTCAAGAAAACTGAATCAATTTCAGTTTTGTTTACTCATTTGACCCTACCTTAACTCTTCTTTAGAAATTGGTTTTAAACTATTAACGGTTTCTTGTTTTAATGGGGTCCGAGAAGCTGGGTTTTTCGGGAGGCTTTCTCGGACTGTTTAAACTATTTAAGCTGGTGCTTAAGACATGGAAAGGGGGATAGATTAGAATAGAAAAAATATAGAAGGGAATAGAAGCAATAGTACAAGTTCTTTCTATTTTTTTGTTTTTTTTGTTTTTGCAATAGTTTGTATGACTGATGATAACTGGACTTTGGGCCAGTCTTACCTAAATACTTGTGCATGAAAATATTTTGATCTTTGAATCAAATAGTGAAATATATATGTTCTACCTTGGGAATTATATATCGATCTTGTGTATGTGCTATTCAGTTTCAGTCATTTATTATAGTTCTCTGAGTTATAGTTTTTCTGTAGACGCATTTTTGTTAGTTAGTCTAAATTTCTCTGAATGGCCGTTGAAGCTTATTTTTCTTTCGCAAGGTAGTCTTCTGTTACATTTATTGGTTTTCAAAGGTTTCTGTTGTTTTACCTCATCCGTCTAGGAACGGTTGAGAGTCCTTTTACTGCTTTTCAGTTAAAAGCTTGTATGTTAAAATTACTTTTTCCATTCATTGAATATCTTATAAAGGAAGCTGTACCTTTTTGCAAAATTCAGAGGGAAGCAAAGTAAATGCTTACCCAACTGTTGTGTAAATGATTTGTTTTTAGAGGCATAGAGTCGGAAGATACATATCAGAGTATAAGAGAACAAATTTGTTCGCCAACAGTAGACCATGGCAGTTTGACAGATGTGCTGTACATGATGGTCATGCGAATACCTATTCCTCGACAAAGGATGGAGTGTGACATAAGCTAAAACTATTGAAGGAGACTGAAGAAAAGGTATGTGGTAATGCAAGGATAACTTTTGTTGATGAAAGAAATTTCTTAGATGGTATGAGGCATGAGCATGTATGTTTTACTTTAATTCCAAAAGCTGGTAAAGAGGAAGTAGAAGATGTTCCTGTAGAAGTTGCAGATTTGTTGAATGAGTTTTAGAATATTGTATCCGATAACGTGCCTGATATATTACCACCAGTTAGGAAGATCAGTAATCAGATGGACTTGATCCCAGGAGTGAGTTTGCCAAATAAGGCAGCACATAGAATGACACCTGCAGAAAGTGAGGAGTTGAACAGACAAGTACATGAACTGTTACAGAAAAGATTGATCCATGAGAGTCTGAGTCCCTATGCTGTACCAGCAGTATTAGCACCAAAGAAGAATAGATAATGGAGGATGTGTACAGATTCTATGGCAATAAACAAGATTACAATCAAGTATAGGTTTCCGTTGCCACGAATGGATGATATTATAGACTGTTTGAGTGGAGCTGTGTATTTCTCAAAGATAGATCTAAAGAGTGGATATCATCAGATTCAGATCAGAGAAGGAGATGAATGGAAGACTGCCTTCAAGACAAACGAAGGACTATATGAGTGGTTAGTCATGCCTTTTGGGCTAACCAATGCACCGAGCACTTTCATGCGGCTCATGAATGAGGTTGTGAAAGAATTTATGGGTAAGTTTGTCATTGTTTACCTAGATGATATTTTGATCTTTAGTAAGACACTGGATGAGAATATGATGCATATTAGTATGGTATTTGAGAAGTTGAGAGATGAAAAATTGCTGATTAATTTGAAGAAGTGCAGTTTTGTGAAGAAAGAGTTGGTGTATTTGGGGTTTGTAGTTTCAGGAGAAAGTCTAAAAATGGACCCAGAGATGGTACAGGCTATCCTTGAATGGCCTACTCAAAGGAGTGCTACTGAGGTAAGATCTTTTCATGGTCTAGATAGCTTTTACAGAAAGTTTATCAGAAATTTTAGCAGTATTTGTAGACCCTTGACTGAAACAATGAGAGGGGATAGAAAAGAGTTTAAGTGGACTAATGGGATAGAAAAAAATTTTCAATTGTTGAAATAAAAAGTTACAGAACAACCTATTTTAGCACTTCTAGATTTTAATAAGGTGTTTCAAGTAGATTGTGATGCTAGTGGTACTGCAATAGGAGTTGTTATGAGCCAAGAAGGTAAACCTGTTAATTATTTCAGTGAGAAGTTAAATGATGCCAAGAGGAAATATTCTGTCTATGATCAGAAATTTTATGCTATAGTTCAGGCATTAAAGAAGTGGACACATTATCTACTTCCTAAGGAGTTTGTTTTGTATACTGATCATTAAGCTTTGCAATATTTGAATAGTCAAGGAAAGTTGAATCAGAGGCATTTGAAATGGGTTGAGTTTTTACAGAGTTATACATTTGTTTTGAAACACAAAAGTGGAAAGTCTAACAAGGTTGCAGATGCTCTTAGCAGAAGACAACTATTGCTGATAGAGATGTAGATTGAAGTGGTTGGGTTCAAGGAACTCAAGAATTTGTATCCCGAGGATCCTGATTTTGGTGAAGCTTGAAAAGCTTGTACAGAACCTGTTACTCTAGACAGGACGAAATGGTTGGATTTCATCATCCAGAATGATATGCTATTCAGAAGGAGTCAGTTGTGCATTCCATGAAGTTCTATGAGGGAGAATCTCATCAAAGAGAAGCATAGTGGACGATTGGATGGACATTTTGGTCGTGATAAAACAATTACTTTGGTTAGTAAAAATTATTATTGGCCACAGTTGCACCAAGATGTGAAGAAGTTTGTAAAGAGTTGTAGAGTATGTCAGATGACAAAAGGAGTGAAGCAGAATACAGGGTTGTATCAGCCATTACCCGTACCAAAGAAGCCTTGGGAGGATATCAGCATGGATTTTTTTCTTAGCTTACCGAGGACTCAACGGCGACATGATTTAATTTTTGTGGTGGTTGACAGATTTTCAAAGATGGCACATTTCATTCCCTGCAAGAAGACTAATGATGTTGTTCATGTAGTAGAATTGTTTTTCAGAGAAGTAGTGAGACTTCATGGTTTGCCAAAGACCATAGTTTCAGATTAGGACACTAAGTTTGTTGGATATTTTTGGCGTACATTGTGGAAGAAGTTGAAGATAGATTTGAAGTTCAGTTCATCACATCATCCACAAACTGATGGACAGACAGAGGTGGTGAATAGAAGTTTGGGAAATTTGCTAAGATGTTTGGTTGGAGATTAGCCAACAGGATGGGATTTGATTTTACCACAGGTGAAATTTGCATACAATAATTCTGTCAACAGGAGCACTAGTAAATCACAATTCTAGATTGTATATGGAAGTAGTCCAAGAAATGCATCTGAATTGAGGAAGAGAGATAAAGGAGAAATAAGTAGTGCTGAAGCTGAAGATTTTGTAGAACACTTGAAGAACATCCATGGGGAGGTGAGGAAGCATATTACCAAGATGAACATACAGTATAAGGCTAAGGCAGATGAGAAAAGGAGGTATAAGGAATTTCAAGTTGGTGATGAAGTCATGGTTCATTTGTGGAAGGAGTGGTTTACGGTTGGTACATATAACAAGTTGAAAATGAAAAAGTTTAGACCATGTAGGATACTGAAGAAACATGATTCAGGAAATGCATATGAGGTAGAATTAGCTACTAAGCTAAATATTTCACTAGTGTTTAACATTTTAGATCTGACAGAGTATCATGAAGGAGGTGTTGAAGATGAGATCACAGCAGCACAGTGGAGTATTCCAGCAACTAGTTCAGACACTAAGGAGATCGAAGATATACTAGACAGTCATGTTGGTAGAAGCACAAGAAATAAGACATATGAAGAATATCTGGTCAAGTGGAAAGGATGACCTGTTGAAGATTTATCATGGCTAACAAAGGAGGAGGTTAGCCGTCTTAGTTTTCCTCTACACACCTGAGTCGTGACAAGGCCACTTCTCAAATTACCCTGGGTGTCTGATGCAGGAGCATCCTGGGTGTAAGAGCAATCTTGTATCACTCAAAAATATTTCTATTTTTATATTCAATAAGGGCTATTTTGTGCAGAGATGCTATTTATGGAAAGTTACTATTTTTGATAATTTTTGCATGTGCTCAGAATGATCTGATTTCTTTCTTGGAGGTTGATTTTGGTCATGTAAGTCTGCCAGTATAGTTTCATTTCTAGATCAAGTGTATATTGGAAGATATTGAAGATTTTCGGTATTGGCAGTAGGGTACAGAAACTTTGAACTCAGTTTTGAAGGCTTTAGAGGCCCCGGATAAGGTTGAAAATTTGGGTGACGAACGCTTGCACCGATCAAGCTTGTAGATCACTTCATGGAATTTCTGAAATGGGGTTATAATAGCTGATCGGGTCAACTGGTGATGACTTATGGTCTTCGGAAGTTGGGCCACTTGAAATGACAGAAAATATTTTTCTTCAAAATTTCTGTTCGGGTTTCAAATGTTATCTTGAGCTGACTATGATGTAATAAAATGTAAAATAAAATAATTCTAAGTTTGGTCGGCCCTCTTGGCTAAAATTCTATAACCTTCCCAGGTGGTAGAAAATTGCCTATATAAGGAAGGCTGTATTATTGTCTTAGGCAGTTCAGAATAGTTCTGGGTAGTAGATCTGGGTAATAGTTCGAAGCTTTATCCTACAGAATATTGTAAGGGAATGCCCATGTGGCTTTGCATATTGTAATTTTGAAAGTTTGTAATTCCACATTTGTGGAGATAATAAGAAGCCAATTTTCTGTTCTTGCATATTGTTGTTTCTCTATTTTTGTTATGTGTTTGTGGTATTAAGGGGAGCACCTTTCACCAAGTGGTATCAGAGCAGGAGTTCTTGAGTGTGTAAATAGATTACCGACTATGAGATAGTTTGCACTAGGACCGTGGTTAGGGTTTCAGTGCGCATTGCAAAAATGTCTCCACGAAGGGAACGTGGCGGAAGAGCTGGTGTTGTAACACCTGAGGTTAGGGCATTGCAGAGACAAGTGCGAGTATTGCATGAAGAGATTCGTAGAGGAATAAATTTTAATGTTAGAGATGAAAGTGAGATGAAGCTAAAGAAGAATATCAAGAAGGAGAAGTCAAAATTGTGAACCAGGAGGAAGAAAGACTTTTTCGGGCCATTTCTGAGATTGAGAAAAGACCTAAGATTGAGGTTCCTACATTTTCTGGAAATATTAACTCAAAAAAATTGATCGACTGGATCAATGAATGTGAGGAATATTTTGAGTATGAAGATGTTGAGGATCTTGATAGGGTCAAATTTGTGAAGGCCAGACTGAAAGGTCATGCGAAGATATGGTGGCAAGAGATTCAGTTGGAGCGAAATAGAAGGGGAAAGGAGAAAATCATGAGATGGGATTGGATGGTGGATAAATTGAAGTGACAGTTCATTCTTGTTGATTATGAGCTTGACCTACTGAATAAAATGCAAAGTTTGAAGCAAACAGGAAGATCTGTTCAAGAGTATACAGAGGAGTTCTATCGACTTCTCATCAGAACAGGTCATGCAGAAGCTGATAAGATGATACCTTAATGGGTTAAGGCTAAGCATTCAGGAGGAGCTGAATCTAGTTCAAATGAACAGTATTGAAGAGGCATACCAGTTTGCCCTAAAAGTAGAGGAAAAGCTGAACAAAAAATTTGAGAGCAGACAAAATGGAAGAGGTCGCGGTGAATGATCTGGTGGATGGTCATATGGTGGCCGAAATGAAGATCCAAAAAAGAAGGATGAGGCCAGTAGCAGTCAGAATCAGTGAGGAAATAAGTCTAATCGCTTCCAGGATCAGAATAATAGAGATCAAAGAGGAAGAGGAAGAAGACAAGGATCTAGAAGAGGTGGCTTCTGTGGAACATGTTTTCACTGTGGAGAAGAAGGTTATAGGGCATTTGAATGTCCTCAGCGCCAAGGTAGAACAGATAGAAGAAATGAAGGCCAAGCCAGAGTTGCACATGTAGATGAAGATGCCAGATCATCAAATTTTGAAGATGCTGAAAGAGGAGAAACTTTGATTAACAGAAGAGTCCTGTTGAGTGGTGAGAATGAACCTGAGTAAAGGAGGAGCATGTTTCGCACCAAGTGCAAGTGTGAAGGTAAATGTTGTGATGTGATTATTGATAGTGGAAGCACTGACAATTTGGTGTCAGAAGAGATGGTAACAAAGTTGAAGCTCAAGAGACAAAAACACCCACATCCATATCGAATTGCCTGGGTATAAGATGACCACAAGGTCATGGTTAATGAACAATGCCTAGTGAAGTTCAAGATTGGCGGATACCAAGATGAGGTATTGTGTGATATCATATCTATGGATGCATGTCATATGTTGTTAGGTAGACCATAGCAGTTTGACAGATGTGTTGTACATGATGGTCGTGCGAATACCTATTCCCTGACAAAGGATGGAGTGCGACATAAGCTGAAACCATTGAAGGAGACTGAAGAAAAAGTATGTGGTAATGCAAGCATAACTTTTGTTGATGAAAAAAATTTCCTAGATGGTATGAGGCATGAGCATGTATGTTTTGCTTTAATTCCAAAAGCTGGTAAAGAGGAAGTAGAAAATATTCCTGTAGAAGTTGCAGATTTGTTGAATGAGTTTCAAGATATTGTATCCGATAAGATGCCTGATGGATTACCACCAGTCAGAAAGATCAGTCATTAGATGGAATTGATCCCAAGAGTGAGTTTTTTGAATAAGGCAGCACACAGAATGACACCTACAAAAAGTGAAGAGTTGAATAGACAAGTACATGAACTATTACAGAAAGGATTGATCCATGAGAGTCTGAGTCCCTATGTTGTACCAGCGGTATTAGCACTAAAAAAGAATGGAGAATGGAGGATGTGTATAGATTCTAGGGTAATAAACAAGATCACAATCAAGTACAGGTTTCCATTGCCACGAATGGATGATATTATGGACTATTTGAGTGGAGCTGTGTATTTCTCAAAGATAGATCTGAAGAGTGGATATCATCAGATTTAGATCAGAGAAGGAAATGAATAGAAGACTGCCTTCAAGACAAAGGAAGGACTATATGAGTGGTTAGTCATGTCTTTTGGCCTAACCAATGCACCGAGCACTTTCATGCGGCTCATGAATGAGGTTCTAAAATTTTTTTTGGGTAAGTTTGTCATTGTTTACCTATATGATATTTTAATCTTTAGTAAGACACTGGATGAGCATATGATGCATATTCGTATGGTATTTGAGAAGTTGAAAGAAGAGAAATTACTGATTAATTTGAAGAAGTGCAGTTTTGTGAAGAAAGAGTTGGTGTATTTGGGGTTTGTAGTTTCAAGAGAAGGTCTAAAAATGGACCCAAAGAAGGTACAGGATATCCTTGAATGGCCTACTCCAAGGAGTGCTATTGAGGTAAGCTCTTTTCATGGTCTAGCTAGCTTTTACAAAAAATTTATCAAAAATTTTAGCAGTATTTGTGGACACTTGATTGAAACAATGAGAGGGGATAGAAAAGAGTTTAAGTGGACTAATGGGGCAGAAAAAAGGTTTCAATTATTGAAATAAAAAGTTACAGAACAACTTATTTTAGCACTTCCAGATTTTAATAAGGTGTTTCAAGTAGATTGTGATGCTAGTGGTACTGCAATAGGAGCTGTTATGAGCCAAGAAGGTAAACCTGTTGCTTATTTCAGTGAGAAGTTAAATGATGCCAATAGGAAATATTATGTCTATGATCAGAAATTTTATGCTATAGTTCAGGCATTAAAAAAGTGGAGACATTATCTGCTTCATAAGGAGTTTGTTTTGTATACTGATCATCAAGCTTTGCAATATTTGAATAGTCAAGGAAAGTTGAATCAGATGCATTTGAAATGGGTTGAATTTTTGCAGAGTTATACATTTGTTTTGAAACACATAAATAGAAAGTCTAACAGGGTTACAGATGCTCTTAGCAGAAGGCAACTATTGCTGATAGAGATGCAGATTGAAGTGGTTGGGTTCAAGGAACTCAAGAATTTGTATCCAGAGGATCTTTATTTTGGTGAAGCTTGGAAAGCTTGTACAGAACCTGTTACTCTAGAAAGGATGAAATGGTTGGATTTCATCATCTAGGATGATATGCTATTCAGAGGGAGTCAGTTGTGCATTCCACGAAGTTCTATGAAGGAGAATCTCATCAAAGAGAAGCATAGTGGAGGATTGGCTAGACATTTTGGCCGTGATAAAACCCTGGCTTTGGTTAGTGAGAATTATTATTGGCCACAGTTGCAGCAAGATGTGAAGAATTTTGTACAGAGTTACAGAGTATGTCAGATAGTGAAAGGAGTGAAGTAGAATACAAGGTTGTATCAGCCATTACCCGTACCAAAGAAGCCTTGGGAGGATATCAGCATAGACTTTGTTCTTGGTTTACCGAGGACTCAACGGGGACATGATTCAATTTTTGTGGTGGTTGACAGATTTTCAAAGATGGCACATTTCATTCCCTACAAGAAGACTAATGATGCTGTTCATGTAGCAGAATTATTTTTCAGAGAAGTAGTGAGACTTCATGGTTTGCCAAAGACTATAGTTTTAGATTGGGACACTAAGTTTGTTGGATATTTCTGGCGTACATTGTGGAAGAAGTTGAAGATAGATTTGAAGTTCAGTTCATCACATCATCCACAGACTGATGGACAGACAGAGGTGGTGAATAGAAGTTTGGAAAATTTGCTGAGATGTTTGGTTGGAGATAAGCCAATAGGATGGGATTTGATTTTACCAGAGGTAAAATTTGAATACAATAATTTTGTCAACAAGAGCACTGGTAAATCACCATTCCAGATTGTATATGGAAGTAGTCCAAGAAATGCATCTGAATTGAGGAAGATAGATAAAGGAGAAATAAGTAGTGCTGAAGCTGAAGATTTTGCATAACACTTGAAGAACATCCATGGGGAGGTGAGGAAGCATATTACCAAGATGAATGCACAGTATAAGGCTAAGGCAGATGAGAAAAGGAGGTATAAAATTTTTTAGGTTGGTGATGAAGTCATGGTTCATTTGCGGAAGGAGCGGTTTTCAGTTGATACATATAAAAATTTGAAAATGAAAAAGTTTGGACCATGTAGGATACTGAAGAAACATGATTCAGGAAACACATATGAGGTAGAATTGCTTACTGAGCTAAATATTTCACCAGTGTTTAACATTTCAGATCTGACAGAGTATCATGAAGGAAGTGTTGAAGATGAGATCACAATAGCACAGTGGAGTATTCCAGCAGCTAGTTTAGACACTAAGGAGATCAAAGATATACTGGATAGTCGTGTTGACAGAAGCACAAGGAACAAGACATATGAAGAATATCTGGTCAAGTGGAAAGGATGACCTATTGAAGATTCATGATGGATGACAAAGGAGGAGGTTAGCCATCTTGGTTTTCCTCTACACACCTGAGTCATGATAGGGTCACTTCTCAAATTACCTTGGGTGACTGATGCAGGAGCATCCTGGGTGTAAGAGCAATCTTGCATCACCCAAAAATATTTCTATTTTTATATTCAATAAAGGCTATTTTGTACAGAGCTGCTATTTATGGAAAGTTACTATTTTTGGTAATTTTTGCATGTGCTCAGAATGATCTGATTTCTTTCTTGGAGGTTCATTTTGGTTATGTAAGTCTGCTAGTAAAGTTTCATTGCCAGATCAAGTGTATATTAGAAGATATTGAAGATTTTCGGTATTGACAGCAGGATACACAAACTTTGAACTTAGTTTTGAAGGCTTTAGATGCCCCGGATGAGGTCAAAAATTTGGGTGATACGCGCTTGCACCTACTCAAGCCTGTAAAGCACTTCATGGTATTTTCGAAATGGGGTTATAATAGCCGATCGGGTCAACTGGTGATGACTTATGGTTTTCAGAAGTTGGGCCACCTGAAATGACGGAAAATAATTTTCTTCAAAATTTATGTTCGGGTTTCAAAGGTTATCTTGAGCCGACTATGATGTAATAAAATGTAAAATAAAATAATTTTAAGTTTAGTCGGTCCTATTGGCTAAAATTCTGGAACCTTCCTAGGCGGTGAAAAATTGCCTATATAAGGAAGGCTGTATTATTGTCTTAGGCAGTTCATAATAGTTTTGGGTAGTAGATTTGGGTAATAGTTTGAGGCTTCGTGCTACAGAATATTGTAAGGGAATGCCCATGCGGCTTTGCATATTATAATTCTGAAAGTTTGTAATTCCACATTTGTGGAGATAATAAGAAGCCAATTTTCTATTCTTGCATATTGTTGTTGTTTCTCTATTTCTGTTATGTATTTATGGTATTAAGGTGAGCACCCTTCACCAAGTGGTATCAGAGCAGGAGTTCCTAAGTGTGTAAATAGATCACCAACTGTGAGGCAGTTTGCACCAGGACCGTGGTTAAGGTTTCAACGCGCATTACAAAAATGCCTCCACGAAGGGAACGTGGCGGAAGAGCTGGTGTTGTAACACCTGAGGTTAGGGCACTGCAGAGACAAGTGCGAGCATTGCAAAAAGAGATTCATAGAGGAATGAATCTTAATGTCAGAGATGAAAGCGAGGATGAAGCTGAAGAAGAATATCAAGAAGGAGAAGTCGAAATTGTGAACCAGGAGGAAGAAAGACTTTTTCGGGCCATTTCTGAGATTGGGAAAAGCCCTAAGATTGAGGTTTCTACATTTTTTAAAAATCCTAACCTAGAAGAATTGATCGACTGGATCAATGAATGTGAGGAATATTTTGAGTATGAAGATGTTGAGGATCCTGATAGGGTCAAATTTGTGAAGGCCAGACTGAAAGGTCATGCGAAGATATGGTGGCAAGAGATTTACTTGGAGCGAAATAGAAAGGGAAAGGAGAAAATCACGAGATGGGATCGGATGGTGGATAAATTGAAGGGACAGTTCATTCCTGTTGATTATGAGTTTGACCTACTGAAGAAAATGCAGAGTTTGAAGCAAGCAGGAATATCTGTTTAGGAGTATACAGATGAGTTCTATCAACTTCTCATCAGAACAAGCCATGCAAAAGCTGATAAGGAGAAAGTTACCGAATACTTTAATGGGTTAAGGCCAAGTATTCAGGAGGAGCTGAATCTAGTTCGAATGAACAGTATTGAAGAGGCATACCAGTTTTTCCTAAAAGTAGAGGAAAAGCTGAACAAAAAATTTGAGAGAAAACCAAACGGAAGAGGTCACGGTGGACAATCTGGTGGACGGTCATATGGTGGCCGAAATGAAGATCTGAAAAAGAAGGATGAGGCCAGTAGCAGTCAGAATCAACGAGGAAATAATTCCAATCGCTTCCAGGATAAGAATAATAGAGATCAGAGAGGAAGAGGAAGAGGACAAGAATCTGGAAGAGGTGGCTTCCGTGGAACATATTTTCATTGTGGAGAAGAAGGTCATAGGGCATTTGAATGTCCTCAGCACAAAGGCATAACAGACAGGAGAAATGAAGGCCAGGCCAGAGTTGCACATGTAGATGAAGATGTCAGATCATCAAATTCTGAAGATGCTGAAAGAGGAGAAACGTTGATTAACAGAAGAGTCTTGTTGAGTGGTGAGAATGAACCTGAGCAAAGGAGGAGCCTGTTTCGCACCAGCTGCAAGTGTGAAGGTAAATGTTGTGATGTGATTATTGATAGTGGAAGCACTGACAATTTGGTGTCAAAAGAGATGGTGACAAAGTTGAAGCTCAAGAGACAGAAACACCCACATCCATATCAGATTGCCTGGGTACAGGATGACCACAAGGTCATGGTCAATGAAGAATGCCTAGTGAAGTTCAAGATTAGCGGATACGAAAATGAGGTATTGTGCGATATCATATCTATGGATGCATTTTATATGTTGTTGGGTAGACCATGACAGTTTGATAGATGTGTTGTACATGATGGTCGTGCGAATACCTATTCCTTGACAAAGGATAGAGTGTGACATAAGCTAAAACCATTGAAGGAGACTGAAGAAAAGGTATGTGGTAATGTAAGGATAACTTTTGTTGATGGAATAAATTTTATAGATGGTATGAGGCATGAGCATGTATGTTTTGCTTTAATTCTAAAAGCTGGTAAAGAGGAAGTAGAAGATGTTCTTGTAGAAGTTGCAGATTTGTTGAATGAGTTTCAGGATATTGTATCTGATAACGTGCCTGATATATTACCACCAGTCAGGAAGATCAATCATCAGATGGACTTGATCCCAGGAGCGAGTTTGCTGAATAAGGCAGCATATAGAATGACACCTGTAGAAAGTGAGGAGTTGAACAGACAAATACATGAACTGTTACAGAAAAAGGATTGATCCATAAGAGTCTGAGTCCCTATGCTGTACCAGCGATATTAGCACCAAAGAAGAATAAAGAATGAAGGATGTGTACAGATTCTAGGGCAATAAACAAGATCATAATCAAGTACAAGTTTTCATTGCCATGAATGGATGATATTATAGACTGTTTGAGTGGAGCTATATATTTTTCAAAGATAGATCTGAAGAGTGGATATCATCAGATTCAGATCAGAGAAGGAGATGAATGGAAGACTACCTTCAAGACAAAGGAAGGACTATATGAGTGGTTAGTCATGCCTTTTGGGCTAACCAACGCACCGAGCACTTTCATGTGGCTCATGAATGAGGTTGTGAAAGAATTTATGGGTAAGTTTGTCATTGTTTACCTAGATGATATTTTGATCTTTAGTAAGACACCGGATGAACATATGATGCATATTCGTATAGTATTTGAGAAGTTGAGAGAAGAGAAATTGCTGATTAATTTGAAGAACTGCAATTTTGTGAAGAAAGAGTTGGTGTATTTGAGGTTTGTAGTTTTAGGAGAAGGTCTAAAAATGGACCCAGAGAAAGTACAGGCTATCCTTGAATGGCCTACTCCAAGGAGTGCTACTGAGGTAAGATCTTTTCATGGTCTAGCTAGCTTTTACAGAAAGTTTATCAAAAATTTTAGCAGTATTTGTAGACCCTTGACTGAAACAATAAGAGGGGATAGAAAAGAGTTTAAGTGGACTAATGGGGCAGAAAAGAGTTTTCAATTGTTGAAACAAAAAGTTACAGAACAACTTGTTTTAGCACTTCTAGATTTTAATAAGGTGTTTCAAGTAGATTGTGATGCTAGTGGTACTGCAATAAGAGCTGTTATGAGCCAAGAAGGTAAACCTGTTGCTTATTTCAGTGAGAAGTTAAATGATGCCAAGAGGAAATATTCTATCTATGATCAGAAATTTTATGCTATAGTTCAGGCATTAAAGAAGTGGAGACATTATCTACTTCCTAAGGAGTTTGTTTTGTATACTGATCATCAAGCTTTGCAATATTTGAATAGTCAAGGAAAGTTGAATCAGAGGCATTTGAAATGGGTTGAGTTTTTGCAGAGTTATACATTTGTTTTGAAACACAGAAGTGGAAAGTCTAACAAGGTTGCAGATGCTCTTAGCAGAAGGCAACTATTGCTGATAGAGATGCAGATTGAAGTGTTTGGGTTCAAGGAACTCAAGAATTTATATCCAGAGGATCCTAATTTTGGTAAAGCTTAGAAAGTTTGTACAGAACCTGTTACTCTAGACAGGATGAAATGGTTAGATTTCATCATCCAGGATGATATGCTATTTAGAGGGAGTCAGTTGTGCATTCCACAAAGTTCTATGAAGGAGAATCTCATCAAAAAAAGCATAGTGGAGGATTGGCTAGACATTTTGGTCGTGATAAAACCCTTGCTTTGGTTAATGAGAATTATTATTGGCCATAGTTGTAGAAGAATGTGAAGAAGTTTGTACAGAGTTGTAGAGTATGTCAGATGGCGAAAGGAGTGAAGCAGAATACAAGGTTGTATCAGCCATTACCCGTACCAAAGAAGCCTTGGGAGGATATCAGCATGGACTTTGTTCTTAGTTTACCGAGGACTCAACGGGGACATGATTTAATTTTTGTGGTGGTTGACAGATTTTCAAAGATGGCACATTTCATTCCCTGCAAGAAGACTAATGATGCTGTTCATGTAGCGAAATTATTTTTCAGAGAAGTAGTGAGACTTCATGGTTTGCCAAAGACCATAGTTTCAGATCGAGACACTAAGTTTGTTGGATATTTATGGCGTACATTATGGAAGAAGTTGAAGATAGATTTGAAGTTCAGTTCATCATATCATCCACAGATTGATGGACAGACAGAGGTGGTGAATAGAAGTTTGGAAAATTTGCTTAGATGTTTGGTTGGAGATAAGCCAACAGGATGAGATTTGATTTTACCACAGGTAGAATTTTCATACAATAATTTTGTCAACAAGAGCACTGGTAAATCACCATTCTAGATTGTATATGGAAGTAGTCCAAGAAATGCATCTGAATTGAGGAAGATAGATAAAGGAGAAATAAGTAGTGCTGAAGCTGAGGATTTTGTAGAACACTTGAAGAACATCCATGGGGAGGTGAGGAAGCATATTACCAAGATGAACGCACAGTATAAGGCTAAGGCAGATGAAAAAAGGAGGTATAAGGAATTTCAGGTTGGTGATGAGGTCATGGTTCATTTGTGGAAGGAGCGGTTTCTAGTTGGTACATATAACAAGTTGAAAATGAATAAGTTTGGACCATGTAGGATACTGAAGAAACATGATTCAGGAAACGCATGAGGTAGAATTACCTACTGAGCTAAATATTTCACCAGTGTTTAACATTTCAGATCTGACAGAGTATCATGAAGGAGGTGTTGAAGATGAGATCACAGCAGCACAGTGGAGTATTCCAGCAACTAGTTCAGACACTAAGGAGATCAAAGATATACTGGACAGTCTTGTTGGCAGAAGCACAAGGAACATGACATATGAAGAATATCTGGTCAAGTGGAAAGGATGACCTGTTGAAGATTCATCATGGCTGACAAAGGAGGAGGTTAGCCGTCTTGGTTTTCCTCTGCACACCTGAGTCGTGACAGGGTCACTTCTCAAATTACCCTGGGTGTCTAATGCAGGAGCATCCTGGGTGTAAGAGCAATCTTGCATCACCCAAAAATATTTCTATTTTTATATTCAATAAGGGCTATTTTGTGTAGAGCTGCTATTTATGGAAAGTTACTATTTTTGGTAATTTTTGCATGTGCTTAGAATGATCTGATTTCTTTCTTGGAGGTTCATTTTGGTCATGTAAGTCTGCCAGTAAAGTTTCATTGCTAGATCAAGTGTATATTGGAAGATATTAAAGATTTTTGGTATTGGCAATAGGGTACAGAAACTTTGAACTCAATTTTGAAGGCTTTAGAGGCCCCGAATGAGGTCAAAAATTTAAGTGACAAACACTTGCCCTAGTCAAGCCTATAGAGCGCTTCGTGGCATTTCCAAAATGAGGTTATAATAGCCGATCGGGTCAACTGATGATGACTTATGGTCTTCGGAAGTTGGGCCAGCTGAAATGGCGGAAAATAATTTTCTTCAAAATTTCTGTTCAGGTTTCAAAGGTTATCTTGAGCCGACTATAATGTAATAAAATGTAAAATAAAATAATTCTAAGTTTGGTCGGCCCTATTGGCTAAAATTCTGGAACCTTCCCAGGCGGTGGAAAATTGCCTATATAAGGAAAACTGTATTATTGTCTTAGGCAGTTCAGAATAGTTCTAGGTAGTAGATCTGGGTAATAGTTCGAGGCTTTGTCCTATAGAATATTGTAATGGAATGCCCATGTGGCTTTGCATATTGTAATTCTGAAAGTTTGTAATTCCACATTTGTGGAGATAATAAGAAGCCAATTTTCTGTTCTTGCATATTGTTGTTGTTTCTCTATTTCTGTTATGTGTTTGTGGTATTAAGGGGAGCACCCTTCACCATTTATTATTATTCTGTCATTATTTTATGTATTCAGCAGATTTAGTAGTATATTAAGGTAGATGTATTCTATGACAGAACTGTGTTGATTAGTATGTTTTATTTTCTATTGCATACTTATGGACTTAAACTATTAATTACAAGTTTATGCAATTATATATATATATATATATATATATATATATATATATATATATATATATATATATATATATATATATATATATATATATATATATATATATATATATATATATATACACCTGCTGGGATATGTATATGTATACACAAGCCATGGTGTATACATGTACATACACCAACATGTATATAATAGATGTTATGATTGTCATTCTGAACTATTAATTACAAGCTTATATAATTATATATACATATATATATACCTGCTGGGATATGTATATGTATACACAAGCTGTGGTGTATACATGTACATACGCCAACATGTATATAGAGGTATAAACTTGTAATTAATAAAGCAGGATGTATGGTCAATTAGTTTAATAATTCGGTTATGGCAAGCTTGTATGTTTGTTATAAGCGATGGGTGTTGTGTTGATTCAGTTGATATATGATTATGTTAGTTCTTTTCTATTCAAATGGAATCATAAATTTAATATGCACATTTTATTGTACAGTTTCAGATTTAATATTAAGTTAATGTGGAGATTATTATTATTTTGGATTTGTGATGGAGAAAGAATTGTGATCTTTTCATCTTTTGAGAAACATCATGTTTATGAATGTATGTTAAGGAATATGGAAACATGGTTTTATAATGGATCTCTGATTGCTGTTTCAATTTTGTAGATTGATGCAATAGAAACAGAGTATTAGTGAAATTGTGTAATGTAGTTCATTTCACTGCTTTCATTAATTTCTAGATCAAGTGTTTTTGAGATAATGCAAGTATGATCCTTAGATTGGGGGCTGAGACTAGTCTAGTACCTTGTGATGATAGAATTTCTGTCAGTTGTGACTGACACTAGTCTATATCTTTATGGGAAAGAATTTCTGTCAGTTGTTTAATTAAGTGATAATTATAAATACAAGAGTTATGGGTTTCAATTAACAAGATAAAATATTATGGTTTCATCAGACATAATGGATTTCTACAAGGTTTCCTTACGGATACATAGCGTAGGTCCTTATGAGGACACCCATGAACTATTGGATCATTACTTTGTCATTTTCTTTGCGAGTTTATTTCTGTTAGAAAGAGTTATAGTGCTTGATGATTTTGGTGTAAAAGAATGGAATTATGTTATTTAGTTTTCAATTACATCTGTATTTAAATCTGCATAAATGTTATATTATACTGACTTTTATGACTGCAGATAATTGGAGATGATTCATTATCCTTATCACTGTAACTGAGCCCTGTTTGCTGTTTGCGTTTGTGTTGATTTTGATTTTCATGTTTTTAGATGGATAAATCAATGAGTATGGGACAGTGGATAGCAGTTGTTAAGATTTATGGGAAACAGATCATTTCTTGGTTTTTAGTTATCAGAACTATTCGTAGAATGTAAAGGATTGGTTAAAAAGGGAATTTTGTTTTGAGACTAAATCTTTGAAAAAGAGTATTCTTATTACTCTGATGTAATTCAGTTGAAAACTATAAAGCTATTAGAAGCAATTGCTATGATTTTATGTATCAGTTGGTAATTTTTTTTTAAAATTTTTTTTTACTATGGTTCTATGTGGTTTTGTTTATGGTTGTATCTTCTTTAGTATCATCTTTTATCTTTAAGTTTAGATACAGGTGTTACATTTGGTATCAGAGCCCAAGTTTAAACACTCGGGGCTTGAGGGTTTTTAAAAGGGTTTTATCATTATGCTTCCGTTAGTGATTTTATTAAACCTTTCTATAGGATTTCAAGCATGCCTCCTATTACACGAGGAACACAAAGGTGTGGTGACCCAGTTGATGCTGATTTAGGCAAAGGTAGGGGTGGATGATGCGGTCGTGGTCGTGGCTAAGGTAGAGGATGAGGTCGCCAAGGAATACATGGTGATGAACAAGTTGATCCTTTAATAGGAATGGATCAGGAAGATTGAGAGGTACCTCAGGTTGAAGTTCTCCAACGGATCCTTGATAGGTTGGATAACATTGAAGCAAGGAACAATGTTCCAGATGGTGTAGCAAATGCTCATGTTATACGAGTCCCAGTAGTAGAAGATCATGTTATCAGGACTCAGTTAAAAGACCTTTCTAAGCTCAAAGGACCATATTTCAATGGAACAGAGGGTGGTGCTGAAGCTGAAGCATGGCTCTTGAACATCGAAAGGTGTTTTATTCTCCATGATTATCATGGTAATGTGAAGGTTCATTGGACCATAATGCAGCTAAGATCCTTTGCTTCCATATGGTGGAATATGGAACTAGAGCAACTTGGAATTCTTATCTCTCAGGTTACATGGGAGCTTTTCATAGAAAGATTCCGTGAGAGATTCATGTTGGATTATTGGTAGCAAACTAGATCCGAAGAATTCTTCAGTATTTCACAAGGCAGCTCAACAGTGGAAATGTATGAGAGGAGGTTTTTCCAACTAAAAAAATATTCTTCTGGTTAGAGAATGATAAGCCTTTGGTACAACACTTCATTAGGAGTTTGAACCCTAAAATTGGAGAAGAAGTGAGAACTTTCAAACCTAAGACAGTGAAAGAAGCTGTTGATCAAGCCAAGCTCATAGAATTGAAGACAGGATTTTCAGCCAAAGGATCTGTGAATCCACCAGCTCAAAGTAGTGGGAAGAATCAGAAACCTTATCAAGATAATATCAAGGCATTTTTTAGTGGATCGAGTGGTAAATTTCAGAAGAGGAAGTTTGAAAAGTTCTCCAAATCAAACAAGAGTTTCAAGGTTCCTAAGCAACCTAAGTCCTTTAAACCAACTCAGAGTGTACAATAGAGTTATGCATCACCTCCAGTGAACTCATCACAGGATAAAAGTACCAAGAGAGGGGAAGAATGTTGGCAATGTGGGCAATTGGGGCATTTGCAATGGAATTGTCCCCTTCGAGGCAATAGTCAGGTCAGGTCTAAAGCCACAAGTTCTAAGGCTACTGTTGGTGATTCTAGAAGGAATCATTGCATCTTTGCTACTGTGGATCAGAAACAAGCAGACCATCAGAACACTATGATTGAAGCTAGAGGTAATTACCAAGGTAAGAAGATCTCTATTTTATTTGACTCTGGTGCCACTGGCTCTTTTATTTCTTCCAATTTGGTTAAGCAATATGGAATTCCTATGAGTAAAGCTGAATTGGCATGGCAAGTCGAGTTAGCATCAGGGACAAAGGTTGAATTGGGGTTTATAGCTGAAAATTGTAAGGTTCAATTTAAGGCTTTTACTACTATAGTTAACCTTAGGGTTATTCCTTTAGGTTCTTATGACATTATTCTAGGTATGGATTGGTTAGAGCAACACCAAGCTATCATCGATCGTAGAGAGAAGACCGTTAGGTGTATTGATGATAATAGAACCATCAAGATTATTACAGGTGTTAAGAGGCCTATGTCAGTCAGAACTATTTCTGCTAAGCAACTTCAGAGATGTTTTCAAAAGGGATGCAAATTGTTTGCTATTTCTATCAATGATTTTGATGAACCAGTTGCTTGGAACACCAGCTTAGATCATCTAATTTTGAAGGAATTCTCAGATGTATTTATTACGGAGAGTCTGAGAATCCCACCTAAAAGAGAAATTGATTTTAGGATTGATCTTTTGTCGGGAACCGAACTGATTTCCAAGACTCCTTACCATATGACCGCTCAAAAATTAGTGGAACTCAAAGTTCAACTTGAAGAACTCCTTGAGAAGGGACTTATTAGACCTAGTGTTTCACCTTGGGGAGCACCTATTATCTTCGTCAAGAAGAAGGATGGATCTTTGAGGCTTTTTATCAACTATAGACAACTGAACAAAGCTACCATCAAAAATAGATATCCTTTGCCTCGCATCGATGATTTATTTGATCAAGTGAAGGGTGCTAAGGTGTTTTCCAAGATTGATCTCAAATATGGATACCATCAGTTAAGGATTCAAGAAGCTGACATTCATAAAACAACTTTTCACACAAGGTATGGGCATTATGAATTCATGGTAGTGCCATTTGGGTTGACTAATGCACCATCAGTATTCATGAGTTTGATGCAGGGAGTATTCAAGACTTTCTTAGACAAGTTTGTGGTAGTGTTCCTTGATGACATTTTGGTATATTATAACTCCTTGGAGGAGCATGAGTAGCATTTGATGCAAGTCTTTGAATGTCTCTGCAGGAACAAGCTATATGCCAATCCTAAAAAATGTGAATTTTTCAAAACTAAAATAAGTTATTTGGGACACATTATTACAGGAGATGGAATAGCCGTTGATTCTGCTAAGATCAGGGCAATTGTAGAGTGGCCAACTCCAACCAATGTATCTGAAGTACAAAGTTTTATGGGTCTGGCTAGCTACTACAGAAGATTTGTGGCTAATTTTTCAAAGATAGCCCATCCCATTACTTCTCTCCAGAGAAAGGGTAAGAAATTCATCTGGTTAGATAAATGTGAAGAAGCAATCCAACATCTAAAGGAACATTTGACTAGTGCACCAATTTTAGTGGTACCTGATCCTTCTAGGGAATTTGTTGTGTGCACTGATGCCTCATTGGATGGTTTAGGGGCTGTCTTGATGCAGGACGGCAGGGTCATTGCTTATGAATCCAGGAAACTAAAGGATCATGAAATTAATTATCCTACTCATGATTTGGAACTCGCAGCAGTGATCCATGCTTTGACCAAATGGTGACATTTTCTTCTTGGTCAACATTTTGAGCTTCATACCGATCACAGAAGTCTACAATATTTGTTCATGCAACCCAATCTTAATTCACATCAGTGCAGATGGATGGAGTTTTTATGTGAGTATGACTTCGAAATGAAGTATATTTAGGGTAAAGAGAACAAAGTAGCAGATGCTCTTAGCAGAAGGCATCATGAACTCTCTTCTTTGACCCTCACAATTGACTTGAAAGAGAGAATACTTCTGAATTTGGCTACTGATCCTTGGTATTTAGATGTCAAAGCAGTGATTGATAGTGGCAGTGTATTAGAAGGTAGATTTGAGGGTTACTCTATCAACATTGAAGGATTAATGACTTACCGAGGCAGCATATATGTGCCGAAAGTCGGGGATCTTCGGAACCTAGTTATGACTGAAGCACATAAGGCACCTTATTTAGCACATCCTGGTGTGAAGAAGATGCATGCTAATCTTAAGCAGCATCACTACTGGCTGGGTATGAAGAGGGATATTGCTGATTTTGTGGCTAGATGCTTGGAGTGTCAGAGAGTAAAAGTTGAACATCAACATCCAGCTAGTTTACTGCAATCTCACAGCGTGCCTGAATGGAAATGGGATACCATATCCATAGATTTCATAGTGGGGTTACCATTTTCAGCTAGGCAACATGATGCCATTATGGTTGTTGTTGACCGGTTAACCAAAGTTGCCCATTTTATTCCTATAAGATCCAATTATAATGCTGCATCTGTGGCATGGATTTATATGGAACAGGTTGTTAAGCTGCATGGGATTCCTAAGAAGATCATTTCTGATAGGGATTTAGTTTTTACTTCATCTCTATGGAGGTCTTTGCAGCGTGAATTAGGTACTCAGCAGAACTTTAGTTTAGCATATCATCCCGAAACTAACAGACAGACAGAGCATGTCAATCAGATTTTGGAAGACATGCTTAGAATGTATGTGATGGACAGGCAAAATAGATGGGAAGAGTACTTGCATCTGGTTGAATTTGCTTACAACAATGGATACCATAGTTCTATAGGTATGGCTCCTTTCCAGGCTTTGTATGGAAGACCGTGTAGAACACCTTTAAGCTGGGACAATCTTGAAGACAAAATTCTTTTGGGTCCTGAGATGCTTCAGGATTTAGAACAGTAGGTTAAGCGCATCAGAGAACACCTGTCTACAACTTAGGATAGGCAGAAAAAGTATGTAGACCTACATAGGATTGAACGTCAATTTGAGGTTGGGAATAAGGTATTTCTTCGGGTTAGACCCCGAAAAAGTCCTATTAAGTATGGTAAAGGGTCAAAATTGTCTCCAAGGTTTGTGGGACTGTTTGAGATCCTAGAACGTGTGGGTCCAGTTGCCTACAGACTTTCTTTGTCTCCCAGTCTTTCACGAATTCATGATGTATTTCACATTTCTGTCTTAAGGAAATATATACCTGACATTGCACACGTGTTAAATTGGAAAAATTTACAGGTGGTAGATGGTCAACTGATGCTGGAACCAATGCAGATCATCCAGCAAAGAGAGCTAAATCTCAGAGGATGCAAGGTGGAGCAATTAAAGGTGTTATGGGATCTTGATGATGTAGCTTCTGCAACTTGGGAAGATACAGGGGCTATGAGAGCTGCACATCCTCATTTGTTTACAAGCTTCCAGGAGTAAGCCTAGTCTGGTGGGGAAGGGTGTCATGCCCCTGACAGTTCCAGGCTTTACTTTTCTATGTTATGTTGTGTTATGTTAGACTTCTTTGAGTTTGAAATCTGACTTCATTCATTTGAACTTTGTTATTTGGATTAAATATGTTTATCTTTGTAATTATGCCAGACACTCAGAGAATTATGTCTATTTCTGTTGCTTAATAAGTCTTTTTCTGATGACAGAATTGGCTTAGGCTGAATTTTGAATATTGGTTTGATTATGAAATAAGGACAATTTAAATGGTTAGTCAATTGTCAGATTATTGGTTCATTATTATTATTATGGTTAATTGTATCTTAATGACTATAGACAGTATATAGAGAATTATTGTTATTTAATGTTAATCAAATTCTGAATTCAATAATAAATAAACTTGTATATATGTATTTTTATACATATAAATATGACCAATTGTTTAAAAAATTATGTTGTTTATCTTTTACTAAAACTATATGAATTATCTAAGTTAGTATATCCTATTTTGTATGTTAGTAGGAGGTTAGTGTGATGAAGTGTTAGTTATTTGGCATTGTCATGCGCTGTTATCTTAGATGTTTAAGTTAGTAAAATGACTAATGTTATTAACAAAGATATGTATTAATCTATCCCTAAGTCTTCTTATTATAATCTGGCTCAAAGACATGACTTATCGGCAGGGTTTTAATGCACTATCATCGCATTGAGGTGTTAGTGGGGTTTAAGCTATTTTTCGGGTTATGGGAATTATACTTTGTTGGACATTTGGCAGGTAATGTGTTGTGTTTACTAAAAGAGATAAGTTTGCATTGAATGAACTTATCGATGAAAATTCATTGTTGTGTTTGATGACCGCCATTAGCTCTGGTGAAGAGTTGCAGTTGGATTTTGACTCCATTTTCCACCATGTTTTTCTGTGAGAGTTTGGGTAAACAGTTGGTTATGGACTTGTTTTCCTGTTGTATCTTACATGATAAGTGGCTTGGGATGGAAAGGGGTTTTCACGACAAGTTAAACCCTTCTGTTCATGGTCATTTAGGAAGTTGGGTGTTTCATACTGTTATCTCTGCATTTTGGGCTCTCTTGCACGACATTTTGGCAGCTTGTGAAGCTCACCAGGCAGGGGCTAGCTTGGCATTTCGGTTTTGGATATCTCCTCACACGAATACCAGGCAGGGGCTAGCTTGGCATTTCGGTTTTGGATATCTCCTCACACGAATACCAGGCAGGGGAATTCTCTCACCTTATCCTTTGTTTCCATTTTATGTTCTGCAAATGAAAATAAATGGAATGTTGATTACCACTGTTTATTAGTCGATGAATGTGAGGTTTTATGTTTGAATACTTTGTGAGTTCGGTCATGAATCAGTATTTTTCTTTCTTGGATAAATTAAGAAGTCAATTTAGTTAATAAATCCTGTGATTAGTGGAGAAATTTGGAAATGAATGACTGTTTAATAAGAGATTGGTTTTAGTGTGGTATTAAACACATGTCTTTAATATGTTGTTTTCGAGCATAATGTGTTAAGGGGTTTTCTCTGAACTGAGTATGGATTTGGCAATGTTTTAGTTAAGTTTGTGTTGTACTATGGGAATATAGTTATTGCAGATGATATATAGTTATTTCCTAGTGTGTTTTGGTGTCGATGTATATTTTACCTTTGGTCAGTATAAAGGGAGTTAATCGGGAATGAAAACCAGTTTGGAATACAGGATGAGTGTTTGTTAAAAAAAAACTTCTTTAACAATGTTCTCGCACTGTACCTATTGTTAGGAACACTGTAGCAGCATAATGTATTCATTTTGTAAAAGTCTTGGTTATAAGGTGGAATCGGGTTTTTCTACCACTGTCATTAACCGAAGTTGGTATCGATGTTTTCTTTTGAGCTATATTGTGGAAATGGGGATTAGTGGTATTTCATAGTGTTATTAGATACCTATCGTATTTTGTATTTACACTTGCAACATAAGTGTGGATTAAAGTATTTTTTGGGTGTACTCCTTTAGTTATCTGGTGTCGATGTTTTGTCAAATGGGTGTTTGTCACTGTATGTATCAGTCAATAGAGGAATGTGGATATCTTTGGTTATGTCAAAACTTGATTGCGAGCTTTATGATTCTTCAGTAATTATCACCAGTGTGTAATACAGTTGTAACGACATTAGGAAATGTTAAGGGATTTATAGGAAAGTCAATTACTATCTTGTTCTGACAGTAAGGAAAAACACTTTGGTATTTTGTTTAGAGGTAGAAGTCGGTTATTATTATTCTGTCATTATTTTATGTATTCGGCAGATTTAGTAGTATATTAAGGTAGATGTATTCTGTGACAGAACTGTGTTGATTAGTATGTTTTGTTTTCTATTGCATATTTATGAACTTAAACTATTAATTACAAGTTTATGCAATTAGAAATATATATATATATAGATACCTGCTGGGATATGTATATGTATACACAAGCCGTGGTGTATACATGTACATACGCCAACATGTATATAATAGATGTTATGATTGTCATTTTGAACTATTAATTACAAGCTTATATAATTATATATACATATATATATACCTGTTGGGATATGGATATGTATACACAAGCCGTGGTGTATACATGTACATACGCCAACATGTATATAGAGGTATAAACTTGTAATTAATAGAGCAGGATGTATGGTCAATTAGTTTAATAATTCGGTTATGGCAAGCTTGTATGTTTGTTATAAGCGATGGGTGTTGTGTTGATTCAGTTGATATATGATTATGTTAGTTCTTTTCTATTCAAATGGAATCATGAATTTAATATGGACATTTTATTGTACAATTTCAGATTTAATGTTAAGTTAATGTGGAGATTATTATTATTTTGGATTTGTGATGGAGAAAGAATTGTGATCTTTTCATCTTTTGAGAAACATCATGTTTATGAATGTATGTTAAGGAATATGGAAACATGGTTTTATAATGGATCTCTGATTACTGTTTCAATTTTGTAAATTGATGCAATAGAAACGGAGTGTTAGTGAAATTGTGTAATGTAGTTCATTTCACTGCTTTCATTAATTGCTAGATCAAGTGTTTTTGAGATAATGCAAGTATGATCCTTAGATTGGGGGTTGACACTAGTCTAGTACCTTGTGATGATAGAATTTCTGTCAGTTGTGACTGACACTAGTCTATATCTTTATGGGAAAGAATTTCTGTCAGTTGTTTAATTAAGTGATAATTATAAATACAAGGGTTATGGGTTTCAATTAACAAGATAAAACATTATGGTTTCATCAGACATAATGGATTTCTACGAGGTTTCCTTACGGATACATAGCATAGGTCCTTATGAGGACACCCATGAGCTATTGGATCATTACTTTGTCATTTTCT
The DNA here is from genome assembly GCA_027943335.1 of Chamaecyparis obtusa. NCBI lineage: Eukaryota > Viridiplantae > Streptophyta > Pinopsida > Cupressales > Cupressaceae > Chamaecyparis > Chamaecyparis obtusa. Next base: position 1,626,706 of record BSBK01002019.1, on the reverse strand, counting down.
TTGCGAGTTTATTTCTGTTAGAAAGAGTTATAGTGCTTGATGATTTTGGTGTAAAAGAATGGAATTATGTTATTTAGTTTTCAATTACATTTGTATTTAAATCTGCATAAATGTTATATTATACTGACTTTTATGACTGCAGATAATTGGAGATGATTCATTTTCCTTATCACTGTAACTAAGCCCTGTTTGCTGTTTGCATTTGTGTTCATTTTGATTTTCAAGTTTTTAGATGGATAAATCAATGAGTATGGGACAGTGGATAGCAGTTGTTAAGATTTATGGGAAATAGATCATTTCTTGGTTTTTAGTTATCAGAACTATTCGTAGAATGTAAAGGATTGGTTAAAAAGGGAATTTTGTTTTGAGACTAAATCTTTGAAAAAGAGTATTCTTATTACTCTGATGTAATTCAGTTGAAAACTATAAAGCTATTAGAAGCAATTGCTATGATTTTATGTATCAGTTGGTAATTTTTTTAAAAATTAAAATTTACTATGGTTCTATGTGGTTTTGTTTATGGTTGTATCTTCTTTAGTATCATCTTTTATCTTTAAGTTTAGATACGGGTGTTACAAGCTGGTTTTGTTTTAGATTAAAATACATACCAACAATAGCAACTAAGAAGGATCACTTGCCAACATCTGCTAAATAATATAGAGTGGCTATATACATACATATGAGGATTTTTATATGAGCATTAGGGCTTACACTTTCAAAAAAGGGAGATGAAACATTAACAACTCTATTTTCTCAAAGTTTGCATTTATGAATTAAATTCTATTTTTTATGTGAAATTTTGGGAGTTGCATCTGAAACTTATGCTAAATAATGTAAGTTGTAATTTTCAATTTTCATTACATTGTCACTTTTTATTGTGCCTGGCCAACAAAAATATATATATATATTTTAAATAGTTAAATTAGACTTACTATCCAAATTGGACAAATTATTTTTATTGTACATGGCACTTGGAGTCAAGTGTGTCTCTAAACATTGTGAGCTTTCCATATTCTTTAAGTGTTCTGTCACAATTTTATTTGTCAAAGATTGAATTAGGGATTAAGCATTTTCTCACAATTTTATTTGTACATTGATGAGAATCAATGATGGAGATTTTTTAGATTCTGAGAAGATGTCTATGCAGTGGAGGGCAGAAGGGATTTTTGTGGAGATTTTCTAGATGTGGAGATTTTCTAGAGTGTCTATATACATACGAGGGTTTCCAGATTGAGTACCAGTGCAGAGATGATGATTCAGTAACCTATGTCTATAAAACCTTCACAAATATCCCTTCTTTGGCCTCCACTCATACATCTTCTTAGGATCTAGAAACTTTGGATATTGTTTCTCATCCATGCACGAAATGTGCTAGTGATCATTTGGTTAGTGTTACTGATGAAGAATATTCCAACTTCTACCATTCAGTTTCAAAGGTTTTTCTTAATGGATGTAATTTTGTACTAGTACCTTGTATTCAACAGATGTTGGCAATCTATCCTTCTTAGCTGCTATTGTTTTATAAGGTTTGTCTCAATCCCAATAGGTTGTAGTTTCATTTTCTAGATGTGTAAGTCATAGGGGGCTTACAATAATAAATCATGTAATGTTGTTTTGAATATGAATAACACTAGAAAAATTGAATCAGTAGAGGAGGGGAATGATGAGGATATTGATGCTTCGCTTAGCCATTACCTTAGAAAAATGAGCAAGAAACCAAAAAAGAAATGATTGTAATTAACAAATTTTTCTAATGAAATAACCTTGTATTAATGGATGTAATTTTTTACTTGTAAATGTTGATGAATTATGTGTTAATGAATTATTCATGAATTTTGTGTGTTAATGAATTTTATGTGTTAATAAATGTTATCATGTGATTATAATGATTGAATGTTATATTTCAAAAATGGATGAATGAATGTTATTAGATGTTAATGGGGAATTTATATTGATGTTAGGGGGGGGGGGGGAGGGGCCAAATGAGCTTCTACCTTCATGTGGTTGGCCTTGTTAAGTAGAGAATGTTAAACTATTCTCAAAACCAAGTGAAGCTCAAACTAAACCAATGACATAGATTCAATGGTCAAAAACACCTACTTCTTATTCCATATTATTTCTCATTCACGTTAAGAAATATTTTACTTCTTAAACATGTTCATCAACCAATCTGCATCACCATGTTCATCAAATTAGATTTATAGATAAGAGAGTGAATGTAAAATTTTTATAAAGTACTTACCTTTAAGCCTAAAAATCTAGATGAAAAATTATTAGCTGCCTATGACTGACTCATTCTCATGTTTCTTCCTACCCCTTTTACTTCCCTACTACCTTGTTGTAGGTAGCTGTCTTCTTATGAGTTTTTTAATTGATTATGAATGGTGAAGTTTTAATTTGTTACCGTTAAAGTGTGTAGGTAACAAGTCACCTTGTAAATCTTTCATTTTGTATGCTTTACTGAGGAATTTCATTTGTAATCTTAGGTCCTAGCCAATGAATTTTTAGTTTCCTTGTGTATCTAAAAAATTTGGTGCATCTCTTTCTTTCCTTTTGTATCTCTTTCTTACCACTATCATATTCACAAGACCTCATACTCTATTGAACATTCTTTTGACTAAATTATCATGATTGTCACCTTATTGTTTTTGTTTTTGTAATGGTACATATCATATAGGACCTAATCTTCATGTAAAGTCCCTCTGAATGACACTATTTTCCATGGACTTGTAGATCAACCCAATCATCCTCCATTTGATGCTAGGTGTCATTCTTACCCAACTACCAATAGTAAGTTTACCAAAATCATGGATATTTTCTTCACAATAAATGCAACCTAGAACTTCATTCATATGATGAAAGCTAAAAAAAGTGAAAATCTATCATAAGAACTCCTATACTAGAAACATTTGTGTAAAAATTTCTTTCATATACTTCATATCTTTTCTAATAGCTATCACATACTTTCAATGTTTTCATCATTGTCCTTGATATTGTCTTAATTTCTTAGTTGTTTTCCTTTTGTCGTGACTCTTCATAACTATGCTCCTAACTACTCTTATCATCTTCAAGATCTCTATAATATAAATGACCTTGCTTGTCATAGTAGTAACTTCTATTAAACATGTTGTCTTTTATTGATATCTCATTGTCATAGAGGTGCATACCTATCTTAAAACACTATTGATATACATTGTTACAATGAATCAATATTTTTTGTCTTCAACATATTTGAAATCATTATTTTAATCTTCATTTTATGGCTCCGGTGTTACTGATAAGTTTTATTTAATGTTTTTTATAATGTACAGGCGACAAGTTGATCTCACTCATTAAGGGTAGAGATGCCCCATATATATTTTCATTCATCACCTTCACATGTTAATATTGTATATAGGGAGGTAAAATTGTCTAAAAGTGTCACTCACTCTTGTCATGGATGTCTTCTCTTTATTCCTAGTATTTGGCTATCATTGACTGTTATGATCTTGTTGATCTCTATTTTTTTCACCGTGACTACTCTCCTCTTAAACATATGTTTAGATCTATTTTTTGATAGCAATGAAAAGATCTCATATCTTTGAAACAATGAGATTATCCCAAGGACAATGATGTATAGTGTTAGAATAATGAACACCATGAATTGGTGAAAAACCCATTGAATGAATCTACTGTATCAAGAAAATTAATCTATGTCTTAAAAATAAGAGCTTAGAACATAATCCTTATCTAAATCATGAAGATCTTATAACAAATGAAACCCCACCTCTTATCATGAAAATTGATGTTTCTATTATAAATCTTGATTTTTAGAACCATGATACCCACTTTTCTTTGATAAAAACTATTGTTCCACTTTTGAATACACTTCTTTATCATCTATCTGCTATTCTTAATGAGAAGCCTTCTATTTATTGTTGTTTCTTGAGTGAATCTCACTACTTACTAATTATGGACTGCTATTTACTAATGAAAATCCTTTGTTCTTTTCTAGAAAATGCTTGTTCTACTTGAAAATTTTCACTACAATGTATAATTTTTTGTTCATGCATTGCTTGACCGACATTTATGCTTTGATTGAAGGCTTTAAAGCTTAGGCACAATCATACATCCCTACTTCTTGAGAAGAATATTCATCCCCAAAGGTAAAGGTTGTCCTTTGGTTCCTTGTCTTTGGATATGGGTCTCATAAGCAATTGTGCACATCATATATAATTTACTTTAATCAAGTTTTGGAGAAACCCATCTTGCATTGCTGCTCTCTCTGCATTCTTCAGTTAACTGTGTTTCAAATAATTTTATCAACCATCTTGGAATGCTATTTTTGTTGTGTGGATTGATTCATTTGATTTTGTAATACAATAACAAACACTCATTTTAACTATGTAGATGTTGTGTGTCAGGTATTTACTTTCAACGAATAACAAGATATCCAACCATGACAAAGGTTAGTAACAATGTAAACCTTTTGTGAGTATTTGTTTTATAATCTTCATATGAAATTTTTTATACAGTTGATGAGAAGCAAACATTAGATCTCCATCGTCTACATCAGTTAGGGTTTCAGCTATTTTACACAGAGGAGTTTGTATATTTCTTGTAGAAGTAGAAATGGATTTCTTGATAGGGTTCTCCAGGACAAACATACCATTGACAAAAGAACAATATGTTTCTTTTTCCTTTTCACTATTTTTATTTTTCATCCCTTGATGAACGCATCTCTCTGAATTCCTATGGGTTTTGTTTTGTCCTTGTTCTTTTTATATCAAATGGCTATTTTATCATAGAACTGATGATTTTTCGCACCCATTGAAGGCCATGGGAAAGAAATCAAGCCATTATCATTATGATTTGTTAGTAATATTTTTCGTTCAAACTATACATTTTTTCCCCATCAACATTGTTTACTCCATGACACCATGTGTACATGTGTGCTAATTTAAAGTTTTAATTGTTTTTTTTTTCATCTTTAATGTTTAGTGTATCATTTTTTTAGGGTTGTCTCTATAGACTAGAAACTACAAACTTTCTTAAGTATGCTTACCTCACAGGGTATTCTAAGCATGGCTTGGTGATCAAAGTTGAACTCCTTATGTGCCTTGTCCAACAAGGCTCAATATAGAAGATGACTGAGATAGCTGGTGGGAATGATGCACCATGTTTGTTTGAATCTTCTTATAATTATTATGCCAAACTCAAATTTAAGAAACAAAAATTCATGGATCAATGAAATAGGAAAATAAATATAGTAAAAATACCTTATGAAAAAAGTAAATACCTTATGAGCATGAGATCACAATGCAATGGTAGTTGCAAACCCTTGTGAATATGGACGTCCCAGGCTCAAATTCATAGAGGGACAAGGTGAATTGATGGGGAGGCTGATAGAACCTGGCTACATAGAGCTCAAGGTGTGGAAAGTGGCATAGATGGCACGGTGGTCAAGATGTGACAGGCAAAGGAAGTGATCGGTGGATTAGTGGTCATGTAGCATGGGAGTGTACATGGAGGATGTTGATGGTGAGATCAAAATGGTTGTTCAGGTAGTGGTAGTGGGTTTGGCTATTGTAAGGTGTACAGATGACACTGGTAGAGGCACTGAAGCATAGGATGCAGATGGCATTGGTGAAGGCACTGAAGGATTGCAGTGAGGTGGCAAGGTGGAATGGAGGATGGCAGTGACTTGGAGGATAAGGTGGAGGTGAAAAGTGGTTGTTGTTGTGGATGACCGGCAGTGATGGTGGGTTGAGGGGGGTTCCATACGGAGCCATAAGGATATTTTTAGTAGCAATGGTGGAGGGATAAGGAGGTTGCCACAGGGAGTCGACAATGGTGGAGGGATAAGGATGGAGACATAAGGAGATTATCGATAGTGGTGGAGGATAAGGTGGCATTAAGACTTGGAGAGATAAGGAGAGAAGTGTGGCAATATAAATATAGATGTATCAAGGAGGCATTTCTGATTACCGATAAAAAAAAAGAGTAAATACCTTATATTAAATTCATGTAGTTGCATTGAGTATTCATCAATACCTTATATTTTAGTCTTATTTATAACATATGAGATCTAACTTTAACATATAGATATCTTAAGTCAATATTTTCTCTTTTTTTAGATTAAAATACATACAACATACTTTTAATGTATAAAATTGCAAAACACCAAAGATCCTGAAGATTTGGCACAAATCTGATATATAGTATTATAAAATTATTAAGATAAATGTACTATAATATGAAATTATTATATATATTAATTTATGAGTATAATAATATTAGTTAGAGGAGGAGGATGGTGTTGTAGGTGTCTACTAAGCATAATGTAGGCTAGGACATCCATTCAATTTTGAATTCCAATCACTATAATATATTAATAGATTTGATAATATATTTTATTTTGTTTTTTAAAATTGAATTTTTTGTCACTTTTTTCGACGGCCAAAGAATATACTTTTGATGAGAACGCTATACACTCGATGAATATTCTAACCATAAATCACCACTATTTTGACAACCATGTTGACTGAAATACCTTAATTTTAATGAACATTATATTGTTATTTCGACCAACATTGGTCGAATAGATTGTCAGATAATTCTTCCAGATTGAAGTGATTATTTTGACAGTGGATCATTTGATAATTCGACAACTATAGAGGTCACATTTTTGACAAACATATTATGTGTCGAATAATCAACGAGAAAATTTTGACAACAATTATGGTCATTTTGTCAACCAATTTGCATCTAAAAATTGACTAATCATCGTCAAAAATCAAGCTAAAATTTACTAGTGAAACCTTGGAATCTTTTTTCAACCTTCGGTGTACATTCTTAAAAAAAAACATTTGAACATTTGTCTTGATTGTCTTTGTAATCTGTAAAATATTTAACTTATATGTTAATTTTTAAATTAAGACATGTAATTATTTTATTTAAGTCTCTCTCTCTCTCCCTCCCTCTCTCTCTCTCTCTCTCTCTCAGGTAAAATGTTTAAATTAATTGTTAATTTTTAATTATTTAAGTCATTATTTGTAAGGTAAAATGTAATCTGTATGTTAATTATAAATTTTCATGTTTTAATATGTAAATTTTCATGTTTTTTATATGTTTTTATATGTAAATTTTTAACCTTAGGTGTACATTCTTTGTAAGGTAAAATGTAATTTGTATGTTAATTGTAAATTTTCATATTTTTATATGTATGCAGATTATAAATATGGATGATTTTAACATTGATGAGCTTATAGGTCAGCATGCACCACCACCACCACCTCCACCTACAGAGTTGAGAGACCATATTAGGAGAAATGTAGAGGCCATAATGAGAGATGTAAAAACTATTAGGCATGATCCCCATCCATCTCCTCAACTACTCCACCTTGCAGATAGCATGCAAGGCATGGTAGATTATGTACATACATTAGACCCCAAGCTTGATAGTTTTCAGTCATGGGGGGAGAGTATGCATGGATATTATGCTGACGGCCTCTCTTATAAAGAGGTCAATAATTTAAAAATTATAAAAAGTGATATGACGTGTTATTTTTTGAATCCTAAAATGGGTGAGAATATACTTGGAAAGAAGCCACATATTTTTATTAGATGGTGTCGGCACCCCTGGTATAGCAGAGTATTTTTGGGAGTGGTGGTGGATGGTATTTGACCATCCATGACACGCTAATCATGAGGTCCCCCTTTATTTTTTGAAAAAATTATGGGTTGAATTTGAATTGGGTAGAAAACCCAATTACTTTGACATGAGAGCATTCCAAGGGGTTGGTTGGGGCATGCCACAAGATAGGCCAGGTGTCAAATTGAGTGATATAACTAGAAATCATGTGCGCAATGAGCCCCTTGTTCCTCTTCCTTCTCTAGTAGTTCTTGCACCTGTCCATCATTGATGCAGGGGCATTCTAGGGTACTCAGTGAATCTGCATGGTATTGTGTTGTTTTGGTTCTGTGTTACTCAATCATTGAGGAGCTTGGTGAAACCTCTTGCACTTGGTGGAACTTGTACTCAATGATGCATGTGGTACTTGATTAACGTGCTTTCGTGGTGATGCCTATGTTTCTTGGTGATACTTGGCATGGCTAGTTGTTTTCCTAGTGCTCGGTTGTTTCTCTAGTGCTTAGTAGTTCTGGTTTACTGATTGGAGTTCTTGGAGGTTTGGTTGGCCGACTTGGTGCATTTATTGTTGGTAGATTTTATGGTATTCTCCTATGTAGATCTAGAGGCCAACATGGAGAATTAATTATTTGTAAGGCTATTTGAGAGCCGATTGTTGTTGCATTTAATATTTTTTTGTAATAGAAGTCGACTTGGCTTAGGAGTTAATTATTTCTTCCAGCTGACTTGTGGTTGAGGAAATGTATTTAAGGAGTGTTTTGGTAGTTGTTTAAGAAAATTGGGAGGTAAGTGTGAAGAATATATCTAGATCTTGTGAGATCTTGAAGATCATATTATTTATCTGATAGTTTGTAATAGCAAAGCTAGTGGTTTGCATGATTGGAGACAAGGAGATTGCTTGGAGGCTTGCAAGATCAAGTTCAGATCTGCCTTAGTGTTTTCCATCAGTTGTTGATTTGTTTCAAAGTTGGACTAGCTAAGAGATTGTAGAAACACTTTTGATTGTATTTGGCCCTAACCCGAAAGGCCTTATAGTTGGGCATGTTAATGAAAATTTAGTTTAAAACATTATCTTATTGTGTTATTCTACATTGTGGTGTTTGGCTTCTTGATTGGACTATTCTTAATTGGATCATCCTTACCTATCCTGTGTCAAGTGGTATCAGAGATTGAAGATCTTGAGTGTGTAAACCAATCTCTGAGTTGAGGCAATTTGTACCAGGACCTTGTTGGTGATTTATTGCTTTGGGTTTTTGAAAATATTGAAGGATGCCTCTAAGAATATTGGACCCTAGAGTGATTGCAGATCTCTGTGATATTGTGGAATCAAATATTACAGAGAAGGTTAAAGTTGATTTCATATCTGAGATGGAATTGATGAAGAATGACATGATCATTGAGGTCATGACAACTATTGTTGGTATGCCAAGGAATCTTGGTACTAATGATGGTTATGAGGAAGCTGCTGAAAATTTTGAAGCTGGTAGATCTAGTGGAGATTACAAGAGAGATAGATTTGGTGAAGATAGAATTGGTCAGTTGCATAGATCTGGAGCTCAGTTAAGTACTAGTTACCAAATGGAAGTTTCTACTTTCTCTGGTACTTTGAGACCCAAGGACTTGATTGATTGGATTGGTGAATTAGAAGACTTCTTTGAGCTTGAAGAAATTTAAGATCCTCTTATAGTAAGATTAGCACAGACTAAGTTGAAAGGACATGCTACTCTTTGGTGGAAAGAATTACAAAGAGATAGAGAGGACAAAGGTGAAATGAAGATCAATCGGTGGAGGTTGATGGTGACTAAATTGAAAGCTATGCTCATACCTGCCGACTATGAGCTTGACTTGTTTAAGAAGTTACCAAATCTGAAGCAAAAATATTTGACTATGGAGGACTATACTGAGGACTTCTATAAATTGACTATTCGGTCTGGACATAGAGAACTTGGTAAAGAAAAGGTAGCTTGGTATGTGAATTTTTTGAGATTTAATATTTAGGATGAGCTTGGTATGCTGAATATTGATTCAATTGAAGATGCTTATCATTATGCTCTGAAGGTAGAAGATAAGTTGAAAATGATACAACATACTAACCCCCAAGGGAAGGAAAAGATTGATCACTCAGTGAAGGATAAACTTACTGTTGAAGATGAACCAAAACCTATGGAGCCAAAGAAGAAGAGAGGTAGGGTTATCTTTAAGGGTACTTGTTATAATTGTGGTGAAGAAGGATACCATTATTTTGAGTGTACACATAAGAATTTTGGTGACCAAGTTATTGTGGTAAATGAGAAAATTTAGAATGAACCTGAATCTGAGAACTTGCTGGTTTGGAGAACATTGCTTAGTGCAAAGGAGGAACCTTGTTAGAGGAGTAACTTGTTCAAAACTTAGTGCAAGTCTGGAGGTAAACTTTGTGATGTAATTGTTGATAGTGGTAGTACTAATAACCTAGTTGCTGAGGACATGGTTTAGAAACTTATTTTGAAGAGAATGAAGCATCCTTATCCTTATAGGATTGGCTAGTTACAAGATGTTCATGCTATGGAAGTGAGGGAGTAGTGCTTTATTGATTTTCAGATTGGCCAGTATAAGGATCTAGTGTTGTGTGTTATTGTGGAGATGAATAGTTGTCATATAGTGCTTGGTAGACCTTGGAAATATGATAGTAGAGTTATGTATGATTGTGTCAAGAATGTGTTTACTGTTGAGAAGAATAATAGGAAGCTTTCCCTGATTCCTTTGCTAGATACAACACTCAATAGGAGAAACCTAAGATTTGGTAGCTGAGATGAGTTGGGAAATTTTGAAAGGATGGATCAGTATGGAGAACAAGCCTATGTTTTATCAAGGAAATATTTGAAAAGACGGAGGAAACAAAACTGGAAGAGTATACAAGGTGAAGAGTAGAAGAGCTTGTATGTGAAAAACCAGTTTGGGGTTTATGTTTTGAATCCTAAAAGATGTTCTTCTAGCCTATGAGAACATCTTTTCAAACCTGGGGTGTCTGATGTAGGGGCATTCTAGGGTACTCAGTGAATCTTCATGGTGGTGTGTTGTTTTGGTTTTTGTTACTCGATCATTGAAGGAACTCGGTGAAACCTCTTGTGCTTGGTGGAACTTGTACTTGGCAATCCTTGTGGTGCTTAGTTGATGTGTTGCTTAGAGATGCTTGGCGTGGTTAGTTATTTCATTGGTGCTCATTTGTTTCTCTGGTGCTCGATAGTTTTGGTTTACTGACTGGAGTTCTTGGAGATTTGGTTGGTCGACATGGTGCATTTATTGTTGGTAGCTTTTGTTGTGTTCTCCTATGTAGATCTAGAGGCCAACATGGAGAATTAAATGTTTGTAAGGCTATTTGAGAGCTGACTATTGTTTCATTTAATATTTGTTTGTAATAAGAGCTAACTTGGCTTAGGAGTTAATTATTTCTTCTAGCTGACTTGTTGTTGAGGAAATGTATTTAGGGAGTGTTTGGATAGTTGTTTAAGTAGATTGGGAGGTAAGTGTGAAGGATAGATATGGATCCTATGAGATCTTGAAGATCAGATTATTTATCTGATAGTTTGTAATAGCAGAGCTAGTGGTTTGCATACTTGGAGACAAGGAGATTGCTTGGAGGCTTGCGAGATCAAGTTTAGATCTACCTTAGGGTTTCCATCAGTTGATGATTTGTTTTAGAGCTAGACTAGTTGGAAGATTATAGAAATACTTTTGATTGTGTTTGGCCCTAACCTAGAAGGCCTTACAATTGGGCATGTTAATGAAAATTTATTTTAAAAAATTTTCTTATTATGTTATTTTGCATTGTGGTGTTTGGCTGCTTGTTTGGACTGTCCTTAATTGGATCCACCTTACCTGTCCTATGTCACAAGTAGTCTATGCTCTGATACCAATTTTTAGATAACTAAGAGGAGGGGTGAATCGGTTAAGTTCAGTTATGCTATCATCCCAATTCTCCCAGATGTATATATATTGAAATTTTTAATCAAATAATCAACTCGGTAAGATATCAATTGTGTCTTTCTCTTCATCTACCGATTACCAATAAATTAAATATTTTGTTCATCAATCTATCCAATTATGAAATGTATAAAGCAAAGTAACAATTCAACACACATATAACACAGATTTTTAACATGGAAACCTTGTCAGGGGAAAAACAACCTAGGACCGGTAACCCAAAATAATTCACTCTTTTGAAGTGATCTCATTTAGGAGCCAACCATGTTAAAGGTTACAAAACACACTGTGAGGTGTGATCTGGTTAGAGGATTTATCACTAATAGTTCTCCTTTGACCATGCATTCACTATGGGATCAACAAGAAAATAATCAACATTCATTGAATGTCATATTGAAATACAAAATATTGTTAAGTCTCACTCACTTAAGAGATTTATCTGTAGCAATGGTTAAACTGATATAATATTGATCTTATTCAAATACAACTTTGATTTGCAGATTTTCAGATCTATGCTAAGCTCAAAATACCTCTGAGAAATAATCAATTCAATCCTTCATTTCCTCCAACTTTGTTTCACTTGGTATATGCTTCTCTGACACTCGGTATTGTCCGCAGTTCAGCTCGGTTTTGTCTTCAAATAGTTTGATTAGTGTGGCATGAAAACAATCCTTTTCATGTGAATTCTCCTATAGTATCAAAAAGCCCAGACTCAATAATGAATCTCATGCCTCCTTATATAGACATCATAAATCATTTATTTTCATCCATAGATTTTGCCTGTTAATATTCACCATTCATTTTGTTGCTTTACCTTCCTCGATAGTTGTGTTATGAACACATTTCATTCTCCTTCATTCAATCATCTTCAAATTTTTTCATCCGTTAGATTATTATAATAAACATTATCTTCTACCTTAGAATCATAAGCAATTGTCCAACTCATCATTTTCAATCAGTTGTTATAAACTTCATTTATTTCTTTCACTTGGTCAATACCAAAATGCATTGGTGATTGCTAGATCGGTTAATACTATACTAAGTATACACTACACTTTCTCAGTGTATATAGAAATCTTCATTTACTAACCATATAAACTTGTTTAGTCCTGCACTTCAATACATAACAGAATCATGTAATACAATCAATTCATCAACATGAAACCGTAGACTCGTCAATAAGTTACCCAATGTATACCATAGCCATATCTTTCATATCCATCTCATCTTTATGAAAATATCTCATTCCTTTACCATTTTCCTTCTTTGGATGTTTGTAACCATCATGTCAAGTAAAATCAAAACTAGTTGACATCAATGACAATACATTGAGTGATTTAACTATCTTACATATACTTTAGTATCTTAGTGATCATCAATCAATGTCTTTCAATTATCCATTTTTTCTTGCAAGATATTCAATCAGTTGTAGGTTATCATAGCCATTGGTGTTCCATCCAATTTTAATTCTTTCATACCAATTATCTTTAGGATCTCCCTTATGTACTTTGACTACATGATGTAGATCCCATCTCTGACTTGTTGAATCTGTAGTCAAATAAAGAATTTTTTTCTCCTATCATGGACAGATCACAAATTTCTTTCCCATCTTCTCAGCAAAAGATTTACATGTGTTATTTCCTCCAAAAATAATGTCATCAACAAATATTTTAGCAATCAAAATTTTATCATTACTATCACATTTCAGATACAAATTGTTATTGTCACTTGTTCTTTGAAATCCAATCTTGATTAAATATGAATGTAACCTTTCATATCATGCTTGGGTTGCTTGTTTCAAACCATATAGTGCCTTTTGAAGTTTACATACCATATCCTTGTTAGTATTCTCAAAAAATCCTTTAGGTTGTTCAACATAAACTTCTTCAAGAATACCATTAATAAATGAAGACTTAACATCCATTTGATAAACTTTAAATCCTTCATAATCTGCATATGCTAGTAGAATTATAACTCCTAATCTAGAAACAGGTGCAAAAGTCTCACTATAATCAATACCTTCTTCTTGTGCATACCCTTTGCAAACCAAACTTTCTTTGTTTATGGTTACATCTCCATGTTCATTTAGTTTGTTTCTAAAAAATCACTTAGTACCAATAATATTTTTATCTTTAGGTCTCGGTACCAAATTCCATGTGTTATTCTTTTCAATTTGGTCTATCTCTTCTTTCCTAGCTTTAACCCAATATTCATTATCCAATGCATCATTTACTTTTCTTGGCTCAAGTTCAGAAATCAAACATGTGTTATCTCTCAACTTAGTTCTTTTCATAACTCTAGCATTCTTATCTCCAATAATTTTTCTTGGTGAATGGTGTCTTCTTACATACTTGGCTATAATAGGCTTGGTAGACTATGACATTTCTTCATTTTCAACATTTGATGGTAGCTCCCTCTATTCACCTTCCTCCTCAATGTGTACTATCGATAAGGTGTCAAGAACATCAGGTTGAACATATACAAATCTTTGATAGTCCTTGGGTTCCTTTTTGTTGTCTTCATCATTTTTCTCTGAAAATTCATCAATCCATACACTTGCACTTTCCACAATTTTGTTAGTAGAATTTTTTAAGCACTTTTAATCCTTTCTCTTTGTAGAATATCCTAAGAATATTCCTTCATCACCTTTATGATAAAAATTTCCATTTCTAGCATCCTTTAGAATGTAACATCTACTTCCAAATTCTTTGAAATAACTTGCATTCAGTTTGTGACCATACCAAATTTCATATGGAGTCTTATGTGTACCTTTCTTCAGATGTACTTGGTTCAGTGTATAAGTTGTAGTACTGACTGCTTCTCTCCAAAAAATCTAACATGCTCCCTTCTCAATCATCAATGTCCTTGCACAATCAATAATGGATCTATTTCTTCTCTCTACTATACCATTTTTTTGTGGTGTCCTTGGTGTAGAAATTTGTCTTTTTATTCCATATTCATTGTAGAAAAGTGTAAAATCATCAAATGTAAACTCACCTCCTCTATTAGATCTCGAACACTTCAATTGTATTCTAGTCTCATTTTCAACTCTTTCCTTGTACCACTTAAACATTTGAAAACCATTAGATTTATCCTTCAAAAACATGATAGACATCATTCTTGAATAATCATCAACAAATAAAATTAAATATCTATCACCATAGTAGCTTTGTGTTCTCATAGGTCGACATAGGTCAATGTGCACTAACTCCAATATTCCTTTTGTAGTGTAAGATTTTATTATAAAACTTGACTTTGTCATCTTGCCAACTTGACATCCTTTGCATGTGACATTTTTAGCTTTGTCCAATCTCGATAGATCTCTTACTCTATCTTTTTTTCTCACTTTAACTAAGTTGTCAAAATTCACATGACAGAATATTTTATGCCATAACCATACATCATCAACTTTAGAAAATAAGAAACTCTTTGTCGCAGTGTCAAGATAGAATAAATTACCTTTTGATTGTTCACCAATGGTAATTAGACCTCCATTCATATCACATACTTTTACCTTTCCATTCTAAAATTCCAATTGGTGACCTATGTTGTTCAATTGTACCACACTCAATAGATTATACTTTAGTCCTTCAACCCAATAGACTATTGGTAAAGTGGCCAATGCTCCCCTTGAGATTCATGACATGGCTTAACCGCCTCCTATGTCTTCTATAAGTCTAGTGGTTGTATCAGGCATTAACAAGTTGATCTTTTGGTGCAATGACAACTACTACTTGTAACAAGTGGTATCAGAGCTTGGTCATAGGTTTGAATCCCCTCAGGTAACACTGAGGGTGAGATTGTTGGTAAAATGGCCAACGCTCCCCTTGGGATTCATGACATGGCTTAACCACCTCCTGTGTCTTCTATAAGTCTAGTGGTTGTATCAGGCATTAACAAGTTGATCTTTTGGTGCAACGACAACTACTACTTGTAACATAGACATCATCACATTGTGTATTATGTAATAGAATTATGGAACATTTACCTTTCACAAGATATGGATCATCATTACCAAATCTATCATAACCTCCATCACGATCTTCCATAGTAATGAACTTATGTGTCTCACCAGCCATATAATGTGAACATCTACTATCAATTATCCATGTATCATTCTTACTAACATGAGAAATTGGGGCTTTTTCTTCTTCATACCTTTCTTCATCAGAATCATCCTTGATAGAAACATACACAACCTCTTCACCTTCATCATTATCATAATCATCATCAATTAGTCCTTCCTCATCAATGTAGCATGACTTCTTACATTTGTTCTTGAAATATCAATATCTCTTGAATATGTTCTCTCTTTTCTTATTATCTCGGTTGTCTCTCTTCTCATCATTGTTTTTTTCAGTACATCTAGATGCAATGTGACAAATCTTGTTCAAATTGAAACATTTCAAGGGTCACTTACCTTGGTACTTTCCTTTTCCTCCTAGTATCCTCCTAGCTAGTAAAGCTTTAAACTCTTCTTGTTGTCTTTCTTCTTCAAATATAATTTCTAGATCACTCTTGCAACTTTGAAATATTTCACTTGTACTGCTTACATATCCATCACTAGATCTAGACTCTCTAGTATTTCCAATATTCAAAGATGACTTGAATGTAGACTCAATCTTAGAAGTGGAAGATAAACTATTGTCAAAATCATTTAGCTCAAAATAAATCAACTTACCAATTGTAGCATCTAGTGAAATAGACATCTGAGGAATGGATCTCAGTTCTTGTCTTGTAGACACTCAGATTACATAAGTTAGTAACAATGTCCTTAGTAGTTTACTTCTTACATCGTATTCTTCTGTGTGTCCTCAATCACCTCTGATATCACTCACAACTTCCTTCGATCTTTTATTGTATTGTGTAACATCTTCACCTTCTTTCATTCTCATAGAATCAAATTTACCTTTCAAACATTCATCTTTTGCCTTCTGAACATGCAGATCTCCACCATATACTAATGCAAGCTTTTCCCATGTCTATTTTTCAATATCACATCCTTTTAGATCATTGAATTTCCATTCGGTGAGAGCATAAGACATCTCAATCATAACTTGTGTTTGATCTTTCCTTCCTCTTACTTATTCAACTGCCATAGGCCCAAATGTTGGTGGTGAATACTCATTGTCAAGATAGTATATTACATACTCTCCAATTCTAGATATGTGCAACCTCATCCTTCTTTTCCATGTAGAGAAGTTATCCTTATTCAAATTTGGTGCCTCCCTCCTATACATCTTTGGATCTTTTACTCAAGTATTTCAAACTTATCCCTTTAGAATACTTGGCTCTTATACCAATTGTTGGATTACTAAGAGGGGGTGAATCAGTAATAAGTGATTCTTTAAACCTTAAAACTTTAGCTCTGATTCAACTTGGAAGACAAACTTCAATATTAACAAAAAATAGTAAATTAACTTATCAATCAGCAATATCATGCACAATAAACATTCAACACATGTAACACTAGTATTTAATATGGAAACCCAATTTGGGAAACACCACTATGAGAATTGTCACCAAAAAAAATACTCTTCTAAAGTATGCTCGGTTAAAATCCAATCTTGTTAAAGATTACAATGCACATTGTTAAATGTGACCCTATTAGGGGATTTTCCTCAAATATGTTAGGATCTTCACCATATTAGGAGTGGTCTAGTTAAAGGTATTTAAACACTCTTTTATAATGTCACCTCTCTCAAGGTTTTACAATAAGACTGTTAAGTCCACTCGGTTAAGATTTTTTATACTACAAATGCTAATAAGAAACAATATATAAATTGATCTGTAAATCTACAAATACCTCTTTCTTAATCAAATCCCTTATTTTATCTTTGTCTTCACTCCATTCCTTCACTACTCATTGTCTCTAACATTTCATCAATATTTTCTTGTAGACTCGAATTTCAACCTTTTCTTCTTCACTACATCACTCAGTTACACATCCACCCTTCAACTTGCTAGCTCTTTTTCCATTCAATTTCATCCTTTATATAGACTCTATTTTTCCTCTTAATCTCCTTTATTACATTTTCTTTTGTTTATTCTCAACTATTAGATCATCCTCTTAAATTGATTCAATGAATTTGGAACTCGGTAAAATGTTTTATCAATCACCTTAAAACTTGAACTTATCTTGGAACTTGTACCTTCACTTTTTTTTGCTTAGATCTTACCATAGATCATCACCTTGAATTTTTCTAGTCATAGATCTCTTTAACTAACTTTTCCTCATCCTTGGAATCTTCCAAATCACTGTGGCTCTTCATTAAACATCATTTTGATCCTTGTATTTAATTTTTGTTCCTTTCTCAATGGCTAACTCATTTTCCATCAAATAAAATTGTGTTTACTCCACTCAATAACTAACTCTATGTACTCGGTGTCTTGACTTTCTTTCTCTTTACTGAAACTTTCTTTCCTTTTACTAAATGACTCTTCCTGCTTGATAACCAAATTGTTTTCTTGTCTTTGTCAATTGTATTCCTTGCTTACTTGTTTAATCTCTTTTACTGACTTGATATAATCAAATGTAAAGTAGAAAATAACTATATCATTATTACCTTATCATTGTCTGATTTGTATTAGCTACCCAATTAAGTTCTTCAACTTCACAAATTTTTACTTCTTTTTCCTTAACTCGCTCAAATTATATCATAGTCTGAATGATATGGAAACTTAATATAAATCATAAATTAATTACAATGACAACTAATATAATCCTTTCTACAATCTTGTATACCTCTTATCTCAATCTTCATCATCATCACCATCGGTTGGTTTTAATAGGTTTGATCAAGGTTGACTTGGTGCTGACCTGATGAAATTATTTAGCATTGATTCTAAAAGGTTCTAATTGATTCTATGGTTGATTTGGCTATCTTTGAATTTAGTTGACTAAAGTTTGACCAAATTTCACTCAAGACTAACTTGAATCTATTTGACTTTCGATTTTGATTTCAATCCTGACATTGATTTCACAAAATCTTAACATGAACATTGGATTTTTTATTAATCAAGCTAAAATTAGGGTCATAAATGTGACCTAATTTCCAAGTTAAGGGTTAATATATGTGAATTTTTACATTTAACCCATCATTTTCACTTGTTAACCCTTAGTGATTTCAAAACCTCTCTAAAAATTACGATGGTGATTCCTATGGAGAAGCACCAATTCGAGCTTGCACAACAACACCAATGACTCATGCACTATCCAACTCTGGTAAGTCAACTAATCAATCTATTTTTTCTCAAATTTGTTCAAATTTCATGTGATTTTACATTTTACATGTTGTTTTGCATTTGTTCATATGGACCCCATTACCGAATCATAGATTGTAATCTTTGATTTTATGAGTCATCTAACACCATGTTTTGATTTGTATCTTGCCTTCTTTGATTGCAAAAGGTATAATATTAGGTCATACAAAATTTCCCTTTGTCTTCTATCTTGTATCATTTCCAATCGTATAGGGTTCTTGAGTTGTATCTTTCTTGATTATGGATCATATAGAATTTTTTAGTCATACGAGAAACTATCTTGGATCACAAGGTGAAAATTTAAACTTATTCACTTGATTTCTCTATCGATTTTGAGTGTTTAATTCTTGATTTTTATAATGAATGATATTTAATGATGTTATAATGTACTATATTAATCTGATTATGTATTTAACATGTAATACTAATGCCTTGATGTTTGATTCTCAATGCATGAAAATTCTGGTGTCGCTACCTTCTATGGATAGTACCTCGAGGTACTAAGCATGATTACATACCTTTTAGATGATGATAGAAAAGTCATCAAACTTTTTAGTTTGAGTCAGTTACTTGATATACCTGATATTTGGGTAAATGGGGTGTTGTTGACTGCTCTGACTGAGAGGTGGCACTCGAAAAAAAAAACTTCCACATGCCCAAAGGAGAGATTATTGTGATTCTTGAATATTTTTACAAGATCTTATGTATACCGATGATTGGATACCTTGTCTATTATGATGCACAACCACTGGATGTCATTATTGTAGAACTAAGGAGAGTATTTTTTGATGGCACCATTGAAAATAGATTTGTTACATGGGAGCACATGGAGAGATCTTATACTCCATTGCCTTCAATCATGGTGTGTTTGATAGGTTGGATTATCATGTTTTATTAGAGTTCCCACAAGTTCCTTTTTTGGTTGGGGAAGGATACTCAAGGACATGTTATCTAGGCCTCAACACTTTGCATGGGGAAGTTGTATATTCACCCATCTATGTCGAGAGATTCATGAGGTGGTGTACTAGTACACCAAGAGTATATCAGTTGGTCTTTTGACATTGTAAATCTATGCATTGGAGCATATCCCAATAACACAACCTATGGTTAAGAGAGACATGCATGTTCATCTCCCTTATGTTGATATGTATAGTGGTTATGTATGCAACCCCACCTAAGAAGTTAGAGTACTAGTATTGTATTTTGCATGACTGTACATTTTTCATTTAGAGATTTTACTTGGATTGCGAGGAGTGGTCAAATGACAAGTGATAGATGCCTTACATGTTCATGAGAAGATACTCGATTGGCCACACATAGTTTTTTGTTGAGAATTTTATCACTACACATGTACTATGATATTTTAGTTGTACAAAGGACATGGTTTCCTATGGAAAGATATCGGAGGATGATGCATAGTGGGGAATGTGAATCTCACATGATATTATTGTACATGATTACCAAGGTGGTGTGTGATTATATTAGTAATCTAGTTGATACTAGTGTGATAGATGAGTACAATGAGTACCTATAGTAGCATCCCTTCCCATGGCATACTCCACCAGATGAGATATTGCATATGATTGATGAGCTATATGGAAATGATGGTTGTAGAGGCTGAGGATGAGGACATAGAGGTCTTGTCAGAGATAATGGTCAGGATGGTTGAGGGAGAGGCCAAAGGAGAGGTGAGGGTGGAGGATTGGGATTTATTAGATTTGTTGGGGGAGATGATAGTGGCATTGATGGTGGGGATGAAAGGAGAGTTTGGGTTTGAGTGGTGCCATAGTAGTTAATCAAGGTCACTTGGTTAGATAGGATAGGGAAGGAAATCCCATTTTTGTTGCATAGGATACTCTAACACCACCACCTAGAGAATTCGAGGCCTAGGGAGGTGATTAGAGTGCTTTATCAAGGTTGAGCTGGGAGTGAGCTTAGCTATGCACATAAGTGTTATTTTGGGAGGCTCAAGTTACCATATAGAGGGTTAAGAAAGAGAAGGTGACACAAGAGTAAGATAGAGCATTGAGAGATGCATCCTACCAAGGAAAGAGATAAGCTTACTACTAGGTGGCATACTTTACAGTGGTTATAAATCCAAGTGCCTGGATTCCTTCATAGTCTTAGCAATAGTGCAATTCTAGTGCCTACGAGATCATATGCTCCCCCACCTAGTCCTCCTCTTCCAGATGTAGGCAGTGAGGTTTGATTGTATCATGATACCCTTTTTGATGTAAAAATGATATATTGATGATATATTGATATTTTAGTGATATATGATCTGATTTTGTTGATCTCATTATATCTCGTACACTAACACATTTTGATATATATATACGAGATGTAGTTGTTATAATTATATGATCCTTATGTGATGCTCATGTTTACATAATGAATGCATGTTCTTTATTTATTTATATTGTGGATGAATCTATTATGTATTTTATGATGTATTTTTTTTACTTTGATGCTACATGATAATTCAAATGATACGCGATGAACTCTATCTTTTTGTTATTTTCTATTGGAAATGAGATGCAAATGGTTGTTTAATAATAATGATTATGTAAATGATATTATGCAATGATGTTATGTATATGCTTATACTAAATGCAAAAAATGTGATGTTATAGTTAATGCAATGAATTTATGATGTAATAAATGATAAATGCCACTAACATGTTATGTGGGTATCTTTTTTATGGCAGTGCTCAAGATACTCGATTGTGTCAGAGATCACATGATGATATTACTAGATTAGGTTTTTTGTGATGATGTCAACTCATTTTATTTTTCCTCATGGAGATAATATTGTTTATCCCTTTTGATTAATGTGAATGAAAGCAATACTAAATGAATGTAATGTACTACACATGTTCATGATTGGCATTCTTTTGATCTTTTGTTATGCTATTTTTTATCAATAAACTTTGGGACATTGAAGCTAGTACAACCCTCATGGATTATTTTTCAACCATGAGAATATGAATAATACTTTCATTTGATGTAATGTTTCAAGTGAACCCAAGCATTATGGCATATAAATATGAGATGACCTAAGTGTTACTTTCATTTGATGTTGCAAGTTAACATAAGAATTAGGGCATGTAGAGTCTAGATGACCTGAGTGTTTCTTGTGTAAACAAATAAAAGTTGTTTTTCTTTATTTTGCAATTAATATATTTTCCACAATGACCCATTCATTGATATACTTGAAATAACTTCTTTATATGCATGTAATGACCCTTTATCATTCATATCCTTAGGCATTTGGCATAATTGATGCAGAGATGTTACATATATTTTTTAGAATATTTTGGTACAAATTTGATGATAGGGAGATCAATTCTTAATGTTCTCATTGATGTCAACTAAGTGTTGTGTTATTTGATAGTGATCTCATAAGTATTTGCACTGGTAAATCCATTATGTGGCGAGTTTGTGACATAATTGATTGTAATGCTATATCTGTTGATGTAGATCTTAATCATGGAAACAAATTAGTTGCACCTCCTAACCATAATTTGAAAATATACACTAATCATTTACCATCTCATTCAAACAATACCATTATACAACCTTCTTCTTCTTGTACATACATTATTTATGATGATAAAGTTGAATAAGGCAACCATGTTGAGCATACCCAACCCATACCTTCACCTCAACCTCAACCTCACCCCCAAATTTGTATTACTTTTGATCATTCTGAGAATATTAAAGTGTTTGATGATCCTCTTTACATTACTGCAAGGGTTTCTAGTATTCCTTCCCATGGTGTTCTTGTTGATTCCACTTGCATGGTGAATGTGATAAATGAAGAGTGTCTTTTTAGTAAAGAATTGCAAAAACATTCCTATGATAAATCTTATGTCATGATTCAATCTTACAATGGTTTCCTTTATCCTCCTCATGGTTGTTACTTGACAAAATCCTCAACAAGAAATTAATAGGCAATCAATGATTATTTTGGTAAGGTTGTCATTGTTGGAAAATAACATTTAGTATATAGATAAAGTAAGGAAAGACTTATCAACATAAGATACTATCAAAAGTGTTAGCAGCATAAGGAGAGTATTATCAGCATAAAGGAAGAGTTATCAGAAGGAATTAGTGGTGGAAAGAAAAGAAAAGGTTATGAATGAGGATGACATCAAATTAGGAAAATGCTTTATGGAAGATCGATAAACCCTAATTAGGTCAAGTAATTACAAGAGGAGATCGAAGACAAAAAAATAGATCTAATGATGATGATGATGGTTGTTAGTAAATGAATTTGTCTCTTTTTCAAATTTATTTCTATACTCTATAACCCAACAAGAAACATCAACTCTTTACTAACAACTGGATTAAACATGAAATATTTAACCCTCTAAATTATGGTACATCTCCCAGTAAATTTTCAATGAATTTTTGTGAAAAAGAATAATGCATTTATGCAATCATCAAACTTTTGACCAGAAAGTTGATAAGGCATAAATAGTAACTTTCATCAATATGACATAATTACTAAAAATTAGAAGCAACTAACAGATCTGAAGCTCACAGACTTCAATAAGAAAACACTACACTAATCTAAGGCACAACTTTAACTAGAATTCAAAGAAAAATAAAGACATTCAACCAAGAAATTCTGCTCAATGTAAGATATCCCAACAGAGATCCACCCACAAATATAAACCAATAGATTTATATCAATAAGTCTTTTTCAGTCACTGATTCAGAAATCTTCATTCAAGTTTTCAAACAAACTATTAAACTTAAACTGATCTACTACTAAGCAAATAAACTACTAACATCCCTTTCAACATTTTTGTCTAGCTTTATATAGCCATCGGTTACAATTTATCAAAAATAATAATGTTTATCAAAAATCCCATATTCCCATAGTTTCAGCTCAGAACTACTTAAGATAACCAAAATATGCTAAAAATAGAAACTACTGGAAAACTAAAAAACAACGACCCAAAATAAGTGGAGCATGATCACTGGTCATGGCTAAGTTGGACACCTTTGGTTTACTTTTGAGAAGACCCAGATGCACATGCCTGCCTCCACTCTTCATGAGCAAGTGATGCACTGATGAATGTGGCATGATATGGTAGGTTGATGAGAGTGATTCTCTATCTGAGAACTTTCTTATCTTTGCATATCTGACTCAACCTTGATTTGTGAGACTCCAGGTGATCTACACAAATGACTAACATAGCCTCAGTATTAGCTATAGAAGTGAGATCTTCAGTTGTAAGCTCTTTACTATCTCTGATCACTGCTACACCTACTTCAAATTCCTAACTCATTTTATCTTCCTTTTTAATATCTTGGTTTCCCTCATCCATTAGAATGATATTCAAGCACTTAAGGTCTTTTTGCATAAGGTCATTAAGCAAGCGGGTTACTCCTTCACACCCATCTTTAATGATTGAATTTCACCATTCAATAATTTTCATAGAGACATAAAGAACTTCCTCATTCAGGCTAGGAACTGGTTTTTCCATAAGGAACTTGGGCACTCCATAATGGTAAATTTTTTACAACTGATTAGCTATACCCATCCATTTCTTCCCCTCCTTTCTCCATTAAGTTAATTCAATTAACATCTTTGAGATGGTTTTAGTCACAACCCCATGAGTTTCAATTAGCTGCGTAATATAATCACTTCCCCATTGAATCATCCCTGCAACCCATTTATTGAAAACATCCACTACTAGTTTATTCCTTTGAATTTGGTCCAAGGTTTTGTTGACTTTTGGTGAGAAAGGATTGAATGTATGAGGTACTTGGGTTAGTGGAAGTGGAATAGGCTCTTGAACTACCTAGATGAATTATGCTAGCCTTTGTATGGTAGCCTTCAACTCCTTCTTGTCTCTTTCATCTTTAAAATTCATGTGCAATATTTTCCGTGTGGAAGATTCAAGATGCTTTGCATCTACTTCCCTTCTTGCAACTCCCAAGTCTATCTTCTCAATAATAAAATCTTCAGCAGAGTCTTCAAAAACATTTTTATCATACTTTGGTAATGCGCATTCTGCTGTCCATCACCCAATTTTTTCGTCAACCTCTATCATTGACTCCATCCTAATTCTTTTAGGTTTGATAGGTAGCTCCCAAGCATTTACTGACCAAGTCTTTGACCAGCATAGTTATTGGTAGAACATTTGGTTTCTTACTGATGGAGTTCTCTAGCTAGCTAAGACTGGGATGAGTTTGAAAGGTATCACTCATCACAGCTATTGAGGGGTTTCCAAAATCCTACTGATTGCCCTTTGGAGTTGATGCATCTTCACCCAAGTTATCTAGATCATCCTGCTTTGACATATGAGCATCCATAAGATCAAGATCAATCACCTCCTTGTCATCAATCAGCTTATCACTTTCCTTACTTGCTTTGTTTCTGGAGGTTCTTATTACTGGTGAAGAGTGAGGAGAGGCTTGTTTCATAGGGAAAACTTTATAATTTCTCTTATTTTTAGCTTTGGATGTACCTACAAGAGAAACATTTTTGTTATCAAAATCAACAGGCTTGGTTACTGAATCACTATATGTTTTCCTCGTATTGTGTCTCCTTGGAGGGGGAGGTTGCTTTCTCTTGACCCATTTCTCAGTTCTTTTAATCACACTAAGGGTCTTGATTATTATTCTCTCCTCTCATTAATACTCTAGTCTATTTGAGGTAGTGGCATACTCCTAACTCTCGCTTCAAACTGATCATCAATTACCTCTGCATCATTTTCCTCATCTATAGATGTGATATCAATATGAATATTTTGGGTAATAATTTGTCCTAAGGTCAACTTTGACTAGGTTCTTATTTTTACTTCAAAATCATCAGCACAACCCTCCCAATAATCCTCTATTTGGGGAATATGTTGAAACTCAAAAGGTAAATTAAAATGTTGAGCAACATATCCTCTACTATCAAAGTCCTTTCTGAGTTCAAATGTCTTTAGATTAAGCTTCCTTAATTCATGCTCTAGATTTAGGGCATCTAAAGAGGTTTTACAGGTATAATACCCTAACTCAACTAGAAAGCTGGACTTAGCTCTACCCTTCCTTTCCTTAACTCCTTTATGAACATATGCCAGTTGATGAGCCACTTCTGCAATAATCAAGCTATCAAAAGCATATTTGGGAAAATTGAATGGTTCCCCTTAAAAATGACCAATTCTAAGATATGTGAACCTTCTGAACTAGATGAAGAAACTTCCATAAGTATTAACAAAGGTTATAGCTTCTTCAGACTTTCTCCACTCTATATTCCCTTGAAGTTCATAGGTTAATCTCCCAAAGAACACCCCATTCAATTTTGGAAAGCTATCAACATGATATTCCTTCTACAAGTGAGGGTAGTAATCATAGAATTTCATATTTGGGAGGGGCTGCTCATGGAATAGACCTTTCCACTCTCTAGTATAGGCCAAGATATAAAACAAATAAGAAGACATGTGAAAGCTACTGGTAGTAGGGAAGTTTTCTAACTGATGATTGAGTTCATTAGCAATGGTTTCGGCCTAGTCAATATATTTTTCCCCTCCAAGAGTGACCTAGATATACAAATACATCCAGTCATGCCAATAATATGCATGCTAGTTTCCTTTTATTCTATTGAAAAAAATAACCAGTTCAACTACCTCAGGCTTGAAATGATCTATAGTGAGTAGTTTTGGGAACCTGGAACCTCCTTTTTGGGCTTTTAGTAACTAGTACTGAGCTATCTCATTCCTGTAGATTTGCCTCTTGGTGGAAAAAACTGAATGGGATGAGGGAATATTCCACCCTTCATATGGGTCTCTTTCAGGGATTCCTATTGCCTTCAGGATGACATCTCTATTTATATATACTAGCAGACTCCCATCAACCTTTTTAATACACTTCTCAAATCTATATCTTCTTGCATGTTGTCACTAGGGATTACACCTGAGTATGGCTAAGTGTAGAACCTAGCAATCCTGTGAAACATGGGACTATTCTCAGGTTGTGGGTAACCTATTCAAGGATAGACCTCTGGATTAAGGGCTAGCTTCCCTTTGAATCACCTAAAACTAAACTGAACTTTGAAGGAAAAGGGAGAGAGAGTGCATGAAACTGAAAACTAATCTAGGCAATTCACCAAACATTGAAAGATCCATAGATTGAATCAAGACTCACAATGATACTTAAAATAACCTGGTAACTCACAACTTGACTCTATCATCCTGATATCTTGAAATAAAGAGGTACTTGAATTAAGGAAGGGAAAACTTCCACAACTTAAAACCCAAACATACACAGGTTAGAACAATAATAACAGAACACTTTCCTGAACATTCAACTCGAACAAATGTGCAAAGTAAGGATAATAGAATCACAATAGCTTTGACATGAATTCCAAATAGAAAAATTAGGAAATAATAGAGATGAGAAGGAATACTACTTTATTCTTAGTGAAAGGAGCCAAGTACATCAATTTGCTTCTCCAGAGCTACAAGCTTTCACCTCCAAGAAAGAGGAAAAGAAGAACTAGCCTCCATCATAGAAGCGAGAGGCATATAAAGGAAATCCTAGGAATCTGCATTGAAGCCCTCAACCTCACTAAAAATAGGAAAACTCTCCCTTTAGGCCCATGATCATGCCATCAAAAATTCATGTGCTAGATTCTCGAGATTCTACGAGGGCGGAAAAAATGGGGTCCCTAAAATAGATAGTCAAATAAGACTATATTACCCACTAATTCATGCATTATAAAAGAATTTTGACAATGGCCTATAAAACGCCACTTGTCAAAATTTACAATGACACTTTTGCAATGAATTTCTACATTAAAGCTCCTACCCCTACATCAAAATAAGTGGATTGAAAAAATACTTTTAAAAAAAAAGTCCTCAACCCAATGTAAAAAAGGGGAGAAACATATTTTTAAAAGTATCACATATTAAAATACAACCCACCTAACAAAACACATCTAGCATAAGATAAAACCAATAATAATCTCAACCAAATAAAGAAATGGGGAGAGAAATATTTTTATTTGAAAACCCCTTTTACAAGGCAACGCTGCTGGCACTCCGCCTCCTCATTTGGCATTTGGGAAGTTGCCATTCTTCACTAGTACCTTTGAACTGGATCTTGAGCTCGATTAAGGAAACATCTAGCCCTCTCTATTCATGGCATATTGATTAAGGTAGGAATTCTAGTTTCATTCATCATTCATTTCTCTATACATTTTATGTCTCTGTTATTTGGTTCTATGGCATCGCCATTGATGTTTGTTGTTCACTATTACCTCTCGAGCTAGGGCACTATTTACTATTTGAACCATGTGTTAATATGGAGGCTGAGAGCCAATTTTGTTTTGATGATGATTGTTTATACAACTCATGAGCCATAAGGCTAGGGCATCCATATGGTATTTGTTGTAGCACTATTGCTTTGTAACCAAGGCATCATTGTATATTTCTGTTGATGCATGGGGTTCACGAGCTCGGGCACCATACTCCACATTTTGTGTTAATGAATTGCTTTATTATTTCTTTCCATTGTTATGCTATATTCTCGAGGGCACTGGTTTGGATTTAGGTTCCACTATAGATTAGCATGAATATTGTTATTTTTGATAACTCGTGAGTAAGGCTAGGGCTTTTTTGTATTATCATACTCTTGTAATATAACAAGATGCTCTACTGTCTAAGACTTGGTTGCTATGATAGTGTTGTTGTTGATCTCAGAAACATGGTATACACCTTGACCCTATACTTGAAGGCCCAGGTTTTCCCATTTCTTGATCTTCATGTCATAAGCGTGGCCCACCAGTCATGTCCTGTCTATTTTATCAGCATTCTGCATGTTCATTTGGCTTGGTCACCCCCCTCTACATTGCTTGTTGACTGTCATTAATATGAATTCACTGTTCCATCACTCTACTATGTTTGAAACTATGGCATCTTCTCATCCATACATCACCTCACATTCCTTTTATTGCTTAGAATAGACTAGTAGACCCCTGCCAACCCATGAGGTGCTGCTGCTTTGTGATATTGGTGTTCACTATTTGCTATTGGTATCTATGGCACTGTAATTTGTTCTCTATTTGGCATTTGTTCACTTCCTTTCATTTCACACAACCCACAAGTCCCTCTAGAGAATGACATATGTATGCATCTTTTGTTTAGCATGGCATGCATTATTTCCTCTATTCTCGGTTTGGTATCATGGTACATTTCTCTATTCTTTCATAGCATTGTAACCCTCTTCATTCCCCGTATTTGATCTCCTGTACAAACTAGGGCATTTCCTTTTATGACATTAGGTACTGTATGAGCTTGGTGCCCCTACAACTTAATTTGACATTGCCATCTCTGCATTTATATTGCACCATACTTTCATCTTCACTGGCATATTTTGTCATGACTGTTGTTGGCATGCTACTTGCTTAAGGCCCATGAAATCACAGCCCTTGTGTATGTGCCAAACCTATACCAATGCTTGTTGTTTAGTATTCATGGCATTGTTTGGAGTTAGGGCACTGTCAATTAAGTACCTTAACATCATGAGGTTGTGGCCTATTTTTCTTATGTTAATTTAAATGCCAGTTGTAATCATTTGCAGAACATGCATCATTACCATGTTGAGAAATTGGCATCACCTGGTATGCTATTGATCACTGCTATTTCTTGTACATAGCCCAAGAGCTAGTGCATATCATTGTCTATTGTATGCTTCACATATGGCACCATTATGCTATTATCACATGGGCTACTTGAAACCCCCTTGTATTTTCATATGCTCAATCTTTTGATGGATTCACTATTTTAGAGGCATTGTCTATTATTTCAACAACTTGTGACCCTACTATTTTCCTTGACTAGTGGTCTAATCATTCCCACTATTTAGATTATGTTCATTGTATAATATTGGTGCTTGTTATTTGATTTCTTGGAACCCACAAGCCACATTATCTGGAGGATGACGGTTCATTGGAGTTTACTACATTTTGTTTGAGAAATTGCACATTATTTTGTGTTGATTCCCTACCTTGATGGCTTGATGCATGTGCCTTGTTCAGATTATGTCTTATTACTTGTGTTATACAGACCTCAAGGCCCTACTTCATGCCTATTTTCTAATTTGCACAACATCTACTGCAAGTATTCATTGTACCATGTGATTGCCCTACTCATGTTATGCATTCATTACACTATTTGTAGCTTTTGCTTAGCCTTAGAATGCAAATTAACATACTTGTGTTGTGAACATGAGATAGAGTCATGCAGACTTGTGTACCATTTTTGTTCTAATGATGATTCCTTGTGCTTTGACCATGCTTCACATCGTTTATCTTTGTGCCCCTTTGAGTGTCCCACTAATACTGCCACTTACTAAGTGCCCCCTACATGATTGAGTGCCTCTCCTTGAGACGGTTAGGGTTCCCAAAAAATCTTTGGGAATTGAGCTTCTGACAACCCTCACCGGTTCAGTGTAGGGTACTAGGAGACCTAATACTGATCATGGGTGTTGTAACCTGTATCTGCACATGGAACAAACATATTAGTGAAAACAATGGTACTTATTTTATTTCCAGAGCCTCTCTCATGCACCTGCCCTGAGCATAGCCCATGCTAGAGGTGTATAGCTGAGTACACATATGCATGTTGTAGATGTTGTGACACCATTCATTTCTTAGATCCATTGTATCTAACCCCTCTATTTTTCTCTCTCTGTAGGTTCAGGATCATAGGAGCACATCGGGCACACTGAAGATCAAGTCTCATTACCAGGCAATGTCTGGTACCCCTACATCTATGCTCGTGATTATGTATATTCACACTCATTTATGCAATTCTTCCATTGGCTATGCTCATGGCATGTGTGAGCTCAGATAAATGTTTCTTTTTCAGTTCTTTCCTTCTGTACAGCATATTCAGAATATTGGCACATGTAATCTTAGATGCAGTTTATTTTCTTTCCCTTTCATGTACTTTGTAATGAAAATGAACACAAATATTAAGCAAGACCACTTAATTGTGCAAACTAGGGTACAGTAGCTCATCTAGTAATTAGGTCTCCATGGGTGAGTAAAAATATGACAACATTCTAGTGACCTCTATGGAGTGGTTGCCTGCTAAGCATCATGACCAGCTACCTAATAGAGCCATTGGGCATAGAGTCATAATCCTGAAAACTGAACTTGGCTCCCAACCAAAACAACCTCCTTCTCTCCAATGAAACTGAAGCAATTGCCTGGCAAACTACTCAGGCTTATTGCTAACAAAACCCAACTGAAAACTAAACTAAAAACAAGCTTGTGCCAAGGCACTTAGGAACACAGAAACTAAAATCTCCTATCCTACCCTATTCTAACTAGTCTTAGCAAACTGGTTAAACAAATCCATTAACTAGATTGTTAAAATAGCTTCCCATTCTCCTCAAAATATTATATTTTTCATATTTGATGCCAACAAAGAGAACATGGAACACAAAAATGTACTGAACTATCTGGCATATCAAATTTTGAATCTGGTATACCAGACTACTAACCTCAATTAGATCATTGGTGTTGTCCTCCTAGGGAGTTTGATAATGCTGAATAAGCTCCTGGTCACCAAGGAATGGACTCTGGACATCACCCTCCATTAAATCATTAAGTATAGATGTCTTTCTTGACCCCATCTGTGCTAGATATTTGACAAGACACCCCCTAGAGAGCATAAAACCAAGCCTCTCTTGCTGCTCAGCATGCATCTTACAAATATCTTCAACATTTTGATCAAAACTCTACCCCTCCGTGATAGTCTACCACAAAATCTCTTCTTCTACAGTTAGAGGATCATTCTCTTCATCAGTTGGAACATCCAACAGCTCATCCAAACTATCAAATTACATTAGGTACTTAAACATAACTGGCCCCTCCTCATGGTCCAAGAGACAAGATTCTTGAGATTCATCCATCACCTTGTTGCAAACATTACCAGATTCTATAACTGGTACAACATTAGCCTTCTGGAACACAATCTCTTCTTCAAGAACATGCAAGCCATTATCTTTATTAGGAAGATAGGGAACGTCAACAAGAGTGGAGCAAAAAAAATCAATTATAGAATCAAAATCATCTTGTTGTTCTAATTTAGCAACAATTACATCATCTTCCTTATCACAATCAGTGAGACTAACTAGTAAGTCTGATACTATCTCTTCTTGCTCAAAGTAAGAAAGCACTTCTTCAAACAAATCAGCTAGACTCTCACCTTCTTAGCTTTCTTTCTTATCCTTATCTGGCTACTCTAACCCATCATCATATGATAAATCTACTTGTTCCTCATCTTCATCATGAAAGAGTACACTTAAAAAAAAATCCTCTTCTTGGTGGCTTGAAATGCTATAAGGTGTAGGGGACTCTTCAGGAATGGGATCATAAGGCTTTATCTGCTGTAGAACGGGCTCACTATCATTGAGAAAGTCAAAACTTTTAGGTGTTTCTTCTATAGGAATAGGATGAGGTGGCTAGAAATCAGGGATAGGATCATGAATAGGCTCTAAACACGCATGGAGATCAGGGTCCTATTGACTAAGATCCTGAACTAAAGGAGAAATCCTAAAGCTTGGAATTTCAATAGGAGTGCTAGTGGACTTATCAAGCAAGAAGCTTGGGATTTGAACCTTTTGAGTCTCTTGTCTGCTCTAAAAAGCTTCTAGGTTCTCTTCAATAGCATGGGGTATCTCCTTCTAGTTCTCTTCTTTAAAAAGTGCTAGCATCTCATAATCTGGATACATAGTCCATTAGGGTCTCCAAGACTGCATTATGTTTGCATTGCTCTTAGATGGATCTGGTGAGATTTCATGCATTGGGGCAGAAATGGCTTCATGATCTTCTTGCCTCTATACTTGTGCCAAAAAATTCTTAATAAATTGATCCCTCTCTACAATCTTCTTGGCAAGTGTCTCCTATTCATGATCATGGAATTCATTATTTTGTTCCAACTCTTTTTAGAGATCCTAAATTTTTGTAGCTGTAAGATAGATGTCCTTTATTAATTCTTGATATTCTTCAATCTTTTCTTCATAGGCCTTTCCTTGCTGGTATTCTCTTCAAGGGACTATTCAGCACCTACTATCTAGCTCTCAAGCTACCTTGAGAAAGCCACCACCTCCATATACTATCTTGAGAGCTCCTCATTTTGAGACCTCATCTCTACATAATCTTTCATGAAAGAGCTCATTTGCTCCTGAAAAACTGTCAACAAAGAGGATATGGAGCTTGAATCTGAAGTGGTATGGGGCTCATTCTAAGGATAATAATGGTGTCCTTCATAAGGTGGTTCATAGGAATGTTGCCAGAATGTTTGATGCTAGGTGGGAGGGTATGGTAGTGTACGCTAGGAACTTGCTGTTGGTGGGCCATTTTCATTATATACTATAGTTTGGCTAGCTTGATATGGAGTGAATGCCTGCATATGGGTGGCCTTTTCATGATATGGGGGGTGATAGGAAGAATATGTATTAGGCATTGACATGCTTACTCATCAAATGAGCTAGTAAAAAGATATATTTCTGAAACTTATCAGCACTTGAACTGCTCAAACCAGTAGATTTTTCTCAAAGTCGCCATGGTGCTTGAAACAAACCACCTCTTAAAAGCTAATTACACTGAGATAACACTAAAATCTTAGTGAACAATAGGAAACAAAGTTGTCCCACTGATCATGCCAAAAACTATTGTCACTAGGGATTGCACCCAAGTATGGCTAAGTGTAGAACCTAGCAATCCTGTGAAACATGGGACTATTCTCAGGTTGTGGGTAACCTATTCAAGGATAGACCTCCAGATTAAGGGTTGGATTCCCTTTGAATCACTTGAAACTAAACTAAACTTTGAAGGAAAAGGGAGAGAGAGTGCATGAAATTGAAAACTAATCTAGGTGATTCACCAAACATTGAAAGATCCATAGATTGAATCAAGACTCACAATGATACTTAAAATAACCTGGTAACTCACAAATTGACTCTATCATCCTGATATCTTGAAATAAAGAGGTACTTGAATTAAAGAAGGGAAAACTTCCACAACTTAAAACCCAAACATACACAGGTTAGAACAACAATAACAAAACACTTTCCTAAACATTCAACTCGAACAAACATGCAAAGTAAGGATAACAGAATCACAATAGCTTTGACATGAATTCCAAATAGAAAAATTAGGAAATAATAGAGATGAGAAGGAATACTACTTTATTCTTAGTGAAAGGATCCAAGTACATCAATCTTCTTCTCTAGAGCTACAAGCTTTCACCTCCAAGAAAGAGGGAAAGAAGAACTAGCCTCCATCACAGAAGTGAGAGGCATATAAAGGAAATCCTAGGAATCTGCATTAAAGCCCTCAACCTCACTAAAAATAGGAAAACTCTCCCTTTAGGCCCATGCTCATGCCATCACAAATTCATGTGCTAGATTCCCGAGATTCTAGGGGGGTGAAAAAAATGGGGTCCCTAAAATAGATAGTCAAATAAGACTATATTACCCACTAAGTCATGCATTATAAAAGAATTCTGACAATGGCCTATAAAATGCCACTTGTCAAAATTTGCAATGACACTTTTGCAATGACTTTCTACATTAAATCTCCTACCCCTACATCAAAATAAGTGGATTGAAAAAATACTTTAAAAAAAAAAGTCCTCAACCCAATGTAAAAAAGGGGAGAAACATATTTTTAAAAGTATCACATATTAAAATACAACCCACCTAACAAAACACATCTAGCATAAGATAAAACCAATAATAATCTCAATCCAAAAATGAAATGGGCAGAAAAATATTTTTATTTGAAAACCCCTTTTACAAGGCAACGCTATTGGCACTCTGCCTCCTCATTTGGCATTTGGCAAGTTTCCATTCTTCACTGGTACCTCTGAACTAGATCTCAAGCTTGATTAAGGAAACATCTGGCCCTCTCTATTCATGGAATATTGATTAAGGTAGGCATTTTGGTTTCATTCATCATTCATTGCTCTGTAAATTTGATCTCTATTATTTAGTTCTATGGCATCGCCATTGATGTTTGTTGTTCACTGTTACCTCTTGAGCTAGGGCACTATTTACTGTTTGAACCATGTGTTAATATGGAGGCCAAGAGCAATTTTTGTTCTAATGATGATTGTTTATACAGCCCATGAGCCATAAGGCTAGGGCATCCATATGGTATTTGTTGTAGCACTATTTCTTTGTAACCAGGGCATCATTGTATATTTCTGTTCATGCTTGGGATTCACGAGCTAGGGCACCATACTCCACATTTTGTATTAATGCATTGCTTTATTATTTCTTGCCACTATTATGCTATATTCTTGAGGGCACTAGTTTGGATTTAGGTTCCACTATAGATTAGCATGAATATTGTTATTTTTGATAACTCATGAGTAAGGCTAGGGATTTTCTGTATTATCATACTCTTGTAATATAACAAGATGCTCCACTATTTAAGACTTGGTTGCTATGATAGTGCTATTGTTGATCTAAGAAACATGGTATACGCCTTGACCCTATACTTGAAGGCCCATGTTTTCCCATTGCTTGATCTTCATGCCATAAGCAT
The DNA here is from genome assembly GCA_027943335.1 of Chamaecyparis obtusa. Taxonomy (NCBI): domain Eukaryota; kingdom Viridiplantae; phylum Streptophyta; class Pinopsida; order Cupressales; family Cupressaceae; genus Chamaecyparis; species Chamaecyparis obtusa. Next base: position 1,591,283 of record BSBK01002019.1, on the reverse strand, counting down.
GGCCCCCCAGTCATGTCCTGTCTATTTTATTGGCATTCTGCATGTTCATTTGGCTTGGTCACCCCCCTCTACATTGCTTGTTGACTATCATTTATATGCATTCACTGTTCCATTGCTCTGCTATGTTTGAAACTGTGGCATCTGTTCATCAATACATCACCTCACATTCCTTTTATTTCTTAATAGACTGGTAGACCCCTACCAACCCGTGAGGTGTTGCTACTTTATGATATTGGTGTTCACTATTTGTTGTTCGTATCTATGGCACTATAATTTGTTCTTTGTTTGGCATTTGTTCACTTCCTTTCATTACACACAACCCACAAGTCCCTCTAGGGCATGACATATGTATGCATCTTTTGTTTAGCATGGCATGCATTGTTTCCTCTGTTCTTGGTTTGGTATCATGGTACATTTCTCTATTATTTCATAGCATTGTAACCCTCTTCATTCCCCATATTTGAACTCCTGTATAAATTAGGGCATTGCCTTTTGTGGCATTAGGTACTATATGAGCTTGGTGCCCCTCCAACTTAATTTGACATTGCCATCATTTCATTCACATTGCACCATACTTTGATTTTCACTGGCATATTTTGTCATGACTGTTGCTGGCATGTTGCTTGCTTAAGGCCCATGAAATCACAGCCCTTGTGTATGGCGCCAAACCTATACCGATGCTTGTTGTTTAGTGTTCATGGCATTGTTTGGAGTTAGGGAACTGTAAATTAAGTACCTTAACATCATGAGGTTGGGGCCTATTTTTCTTATGTTAATTCAAATGCCAGCTGTAATCATTTGTAGAACATGCATCATTACCCTGTTGAGAAATTGGCATCACCTGGTATTCTATTGATGACTGATATTTCTTGTACATATCCCAAGAGCTAGTGCATATCATTGTCTATTGTATGCTTCACATATGGCACCATTATGTTGTAATCACACGGGCTACTTGAAACCCCCTTGTATTTACATATGCTCAATCTTTTGATGGATTCACTATTTTAGAGGCATTGTCTATTGTTTCAACAACTCGTGACCCTGCTATTTGCCTTGACTGGTGCTCTAATCATTCCCACTATTTAGATTATGTTCATTGTATAATATTGGTGCTTGTTATTTGATTTCTTGGAACCCACAAGCCACATTATCTAGAGGATGATGGTTCATTGGAGTTTACTACATTGTGTTTGAGAAATTACACATTATTTTGTGTTGATTCCCTACCTTGATGGCTTGATGCATGTTCCCTGTTCAGATTATGTCTTATTACTTGTGTTATACAAACCTCAGGGCCCTACTTCATGCCTATTTGCTGATTTTCACAACATCTAATGCAACTATTCATTGTACCATGTGATTTCCCTACTCATGTTATGCATTCATTACACTATTTGTAGCTTTAGCTTAGCCTTAGAATGTAGATTAACATACTTGTGCTGTGAACATGGGATAGAGTTATGCAAACCTATGTACCATTTTTGTTCTGATGATGATTCCTTGTTCTCTGACTATGCTTCACATGGTTTATCTTTGTGCCCCTTTGAGTGTCCCACTGATACTACCACTTACTAAGTGCCCCCTACATGATTGAGTGCCTCTCCTTGAGATGGTTAGGGTTCCCAAAAAATCTATGGGAATAGAGCTTCTGACAACCATCACTATTTTAGTGTAGGGTACTAGGAGACCTAATACTAATCATGGATGTTGTAACCTATATCTGCACATGGAACAAACATATTAGTGAAAAAAATGGTACTTATTTTATTTCCAGAGCCTCTCTCATGCACTTGCCCTAAGCATAGCCCGTGCCAAAGGTGTATAGCTAAGTACATGTATGCATGTTGTAGATGTTGTGGCACCATTCATTTCTTAGATCCATTGGATCTAACCCCTCTATTTTTCTCTCTCTACAGGTTCAAGATCACAGGAGCACACCGAGCACACTGAAGATCAAGTCTCATTCCAAGCAATGTCTGGTACCCCTACATCTATGCTCATGATTATGTATATTCACACTCATTTATGCAATTCTTCCATTGGCTATGCTCATGGCATGTGTGAGCTCAAATAGATGTTTCTTTTTCAGTTCTTTCCTTCTGTACAACATATTCAGAATATTGGCACATGTAATCTTAGATGCAGTTTATTTTCTTTCCCTTTCATGTACTTTGTAATGAAAATGAACACAAATATTAAGCAAGACCACTTAATAATGCAAACTAGGGTACAATAGCTCATCTAGTAATTAGGTCTCTGAGGGTGACTAAAAATATGACAATATTGCACACTCAAGAACTAGCTCTCGATAGGGGGCCACTATAGGGAAAGAGGCTACATTAGTCAAACCACTTTGAATATCTTTTTCTAGTATGGAACCTAGGATGGGATCTTTGACTCAGCTTATAATTTCCTCTAAGGCTCTAGTTTTGATTAGGTATCTTTGCAATCGAGTAGAGAGAAAATTAAAGGAGAAGTATTTCCAAAATTTGGGACTGGGTTCTTCATTTTGACTCACAAACTAGGAATGAACAAGGAGACACAGTAGCCTTAAAGGATTTTGAATTTGACAAAGTAATGACCATTAACTAAAACAAGGAGGCCAAAAGAGAGTCTTACCTTCTTTTTGATGTGATGCACTAAGCTCTGAGAGGAGGGAAAGATACCTTCTTCCACCCCAGTCGCCTGAGATATCTTTTCCACTATGAACAAAAATGGCTAGGCTCTTCAATTTATCATGAAATAGTTCACAAATCATGAGAGATTCACAATAAATGGTGAATAATGTCTCATGAGGTTCAATTAATGATCACAGGGAACTCACACAACTTTAAATATTGATTACTATACTTTCCCAAGAGTGAAGTGACACTTAAGTGTCATTTCTATTAATTATGATATCCATGCCACGTGCAGATCTCATAATCAACTGCCAATTGTCCTTTACATCAAATCACCACTTTCACTTTTGCAAATTACAAACACATGTTGAAGCTCGAACCTTGAATTACAAGAGTTCACTGTTCAAGTTCAACAAGAAGGCAGAAGGACTACCCTTTGGCATGATTTAATTAAATAGAGAAAAAACAAATAGTGACAATGAAGATCGACAAACAAAAAGAAAAGTTGCTTGCAAAAGGATAACATCTGTTGAACTTTGAATCTTGAACCACGAGAGTTCAAAGTTCACAGTTCATTGGACAAGTGCCCGCTACAAAGAAAACATGCCGCTAAGATTACAATCAAAGAAGGATAATCATACCAAAGGATGTTATTGAACCTTGAATCTTGAACTACAAGAGTTCAAGGTTCAAGTTCAACCGACAAGGTGTATATGTAAGGAAATGAAACTTTGAGTGAAACACACCTTTAAAGATTATGGGGTGATTTTGGGAAAATTAGAGCCTGAGATAATTAAACAAAAATCCAATGATAACAATGGTGAAAGAGAAAATAATTAGAGATATGGTTAAAAGGATACGAAGAGTAGTGTAACGATTAGAGATCAGAAAAAAGGAAGAGAAAAATGAGATTTGACAAGATTTTAAAGAAAGCATCTACACATCAAATTTCTTGTTGATTTATTCCTAACAATTTAGTGTTAGGAATAAGGTGTCTCAACCTTGGATAATTCCTATTCTTATTATTTGTTTTGTAAAATGTATTTCTTGCAAATAATGTAATTAAGTGTGAGTGTACATGTCTAGCTGGCATGTTGATGTGTCACTCCACTTGATGTGTTGGCATCTTGAATTGTGTAAGGAGATCATGGCTGAAATGGTTATGACAAATTCCTATGACATGTAAGAGCTATGTTTGGAAGTTTCAATGATGGGTGAAGACATGTGGCAACTGATAAAGTTGGGTTCCTATTTTCTCTAAGAATGGTAAAACCCTAATATGGCTATCTTTGGAAGTTCCCCTAAAAAGGGAAGCGCATGACATAAGTGTTTTTTAGGGTTGCGAAGAAAGGTGAAGTAAGTGTATTGTTGGAACATTTTTTTATGCTGCCACAATTTGTCTTCAAGAGTTGGAAATCTTTTGAAAGAACTTGCATTGCAAGTGTATTGTAAACTGCAATAGTTTTGATAAATACATTGTGCAGGTTTTGGAGTGCTGGGGTTTTTATCGAAAGGTTTCCCCAAGGTAAATCTTTGTGTCATTCTATATTTTTTGTATGCATGGTATATGGCCGCAATATCATTGTTAAAGTAGTTAATGAATCTGAAATTGTGAGGATTTAAAATAATTTGCACAATACTTTCCTTAAGAGATTAGTGTAGGAAGCTCTTTCCGCACCTGAGTTTCCTTACATTTAGCGACAAGATTGTGAAATCCCTTAACTGGGTAGTCTCTAATCATACTTAGAAGTTCCATTTCAGAACTTATTATAAATCCTTTAACTGGGTAAACACTATATAAGTGGGATAAAATCTCTTAATAGAGTAGTCTTTAAATATAATTTCAATACTCCTAACAAGGTGAAGTTATTCATAAGATGCCATTTATGTAAGCTCCTAGCAAGGTGCCTTATTATTGCAGTGATGAGTTGTGGGTATCATCCCCACCATACCCTATTACCAAGGGTTTTATGCAACACCAAAATATTGTGTTAAGTGTTTGAATATTTTTGTGTTGTATATTCAATTTATATTTTATCGGTTATTGGTTAAACATTATAGAAGCTATCGGTAAAAGACAAGATAGTTATCAACATAAGTAATTTACTAGTTATCATTTTATGTTTAGAAAGTTAAATAAGTATGGAATATTTGTGGTGTGGATTCACCCCCCCTCCCCCTCTCGGTACCTTACCTAATACTTTCCAACAATTGGTATCAGAGCATTGGTTCTCTAGAGAAACGTTTAGCATCTTAAGAGTAGATTTGAAATGATGGTAATTTACAGGTATTAAAGATAATTAGAGGAAGCCCTAGAAGGTTCTACTTAATAGATCCAAGATCTAAAGAATAAAATAAGAACATTATTTTCAAAAATAAAGGAACTGATAGAAAGACTACAGATGAGCCTTGATGATCTCGACAAACTATCAGAAGACAATATCAATTATGAGGAAGCTGATGTAGCTATATGATACCTATCAGAAAAGAACAATGAATTACTTGAGAAAATTAGTCGAATAAAAAAAGAACATGAAAATCAGGCCTTGAGAATGATAGAAGTACTAGAAAGAATGAGGACAATTGAAAGTGCAAAAGAGATTCTGGAAACCAAGAAGAGAAATGTTGAAGAAACAATCAGAAGCAAACACTTACTCCTACAAGTGCAACTAGAAGAAGTTTGAGCAATAAATGACATGATAAGAGATACCAGTGATAGGATTCAATAACTGTAAGTAGAAAATCAAAAGCAGAAGGAAGAAAATGAAGAACTGAGAAACAACCTGAAAGTTGAAAAAGAATATGATGTCAGATTCACAAAAATTGAACATAAGATACTGAAAAATGATGAAAAACTAAAAAATAAAATAAAATCATGTGACACTATTGGACTGGGGTATATCAGTAACAACACAATGGAGATCAGAGAATCATCAAAATCTAGACAGTGAACCTCTAAAGGATCAACTGACACACAAGGTAAGAAATCTTACAAGCCTACATGCTATAATTATTGAAAATATGGTCATACTACAAATGTATGTAGAAGCAAATAAGTGAATATTCCTAAAAGTGTATTATTTAATGGTTACTACTATAATTGCAACAAGTTTGGTCAAAGAGCTATTGAGTGTAGATCTGAAACTATTAGTAGAACATCTAAAAAAAGATTCAATGGATATTTCTACAAATGTAATCACTATGGACACAAAGATGAAGAATGCATAACTAAGACACCAAAAAAAGACCCTGTGTCAGATAACAGGAGGAATTCATCTACCCACTAAGAAAACAAGTAAATCCTTAGTGACACAAAAAAAAATTTGAAACATTTGAAAAGTCCCTTAAATCAAATTTTGAGTTGAAGTATTGAAGAGCATAGAATAGATGCAATGATATTTTAGAGAATAGAAAAGTTGATGAGAAATATTAAGTATAAGATTGCTATTGGTGAGCTAAGTTCACTATAGGTATGAAAATGACTATCGGCCTACAATAAATATTTTATCACAAATGGCCATTGGACACTTTGTCATTATGTATAATGACACTTATTATGAAAAAGTCATATTCTAAAAATTTACTAAGAATAAAAAAGCCTAAGGAGATAATACTATATATTGAGCTAATTCATTCTATAGAAAGGAATCAGATAGATTGATTGAACTGCAAGCCCTAAAACTCTAAATATCAGATAAGTGAATGAAAACACAAAAGTCACAATTTTAGAGAGAATGGTATTAGTAGACAGTGTTGGCATATTTGAGTTGTCATTGCATAAGTTCAAGGCAAACATCAATCCCATCGGTAAACCGGTTCATGCTTCTTAATAGGCACTGGTAGGCCTAATAGAGTATATGTACCGGTAGACCAAATAGAGTGTTTATAACCAGTCTTATAAAACATATAGGGGATGTATGAACAACTAGATATAAGATCTATATCAATCGACTACATGATAATCTGCACCGTATTATGCAGAGTTGTTTCAGTTAAAATCGGATCATACGGAGTGTTCATAGTTAGAACTGGAGTTAACTTTTTAACAGGAGTTAGTTTTATTTCTACACGGTTGTTTCAAGGTAAAATCAAGATCATTTTGAAATTTCTTTGCATGCATTATTCATGGGTGAGTTTACAGCTTGGTAGAACTTGAGAAGTATTCATTAATAAGATTAATGTCTTATAAATATAGGTAATGGGATACACAATAAGTGTTGTTGAATATTGAGAGCAGGAGAGAGATATCTTCTGAGAGAAGCTACAGTCACAAGAGGTGAAAGGTAGAGAGGTTCAACAACCAAGTAGAGCAGAAAGGTTAACAGGCATGATCTAATCAGATAGAAAGTGTTAATTTAGATTGTTTCTTTTACATTGTTAAAGCATATTCAAATCCCCCTATCAGGGTGAACCCTAATAGGTTCATTGTATAAATCCCTTAACCAGGTAGCATCTTAATTGGTGTTGAAAGTTCTTTTGCAAGGTGACTCCTAACAGGGTCAAGATCTTAACAGGTCTTCTATCAAATCCCTTTATCGGGTAGCACTCTTACCAGTGATTTGTAAGCTCTTCACAAGGCACCTTTATTACTACAGTAGTAAAGTTATGGATTTTGTCCCATCATGATTTTCTCCTTCTAACTGAGGGTTTCCATGTATACATGTGTTGACCTGTGTATTTCTATTTCTATTTGTGAGTGATTAATTATACTCTATTAAATTCTAAAAGAATATATATATACATACATACATATATATATATATATATATATATATATATATATATATATATATATATATATATATACACACACACACACATATACATATACATATACATATACATATACATATACATACATACATACATACATACATACATACATACATACATACATACATATATATATATATATATATATATATATATATATATATATATATATGGTTTAATTGGAATAGAAATTGTGTTTACTGATTCACCCCCCCCCCCCCCCCCCTCTCAGTAACTAGTTAGGAATAACAATTGGTATTAGAGCCATTTGGTTCTCAAAGATATAAAGCTTAACCACTTGAGTAAAAGATCATGGAGGGTTACAAGTATCAGAAAAAATTTGAGGAAGCCAATGACATCATTGCCTCTCTTAAGAATAGGCTAAGAAGATCCCTTGATAAAAGAAAGGAGTTGGCTATGTAGTTGAGTAAGAGAAATAAAATGAATGAGAAACTCTCTAGGAAAAGTGGATCAGATGAAGATGAGGAGGTGGTCTTTGAGCTTATGGAGAAGAATTAGATCCTAACCGATCAGATCTCCAACTTGAAAATGGAGTAGGAAGATATTGCCCTAAGAATCACTGAATTATTTGAGAAAAAAGGAAAGCTAAAGATGAAAGAAATAGTGCAGTAAAATCACTAGCAGCCTCTAAGAGAGAAATAAATCTAGAAAAAGAAGAAGAGAAAGTGATCTCATCATTATGCAACTTCAAGAAGACATGCAGATAGTCACTCAAGAAAATGCAAACACGCAAAAGACTTGGCATGATAAAGATGATGCATGCAAGAGGTTGGAAATTGAATTGTATCAACTAAAGAAGAAAATAAAAGAACTCGAGGAAAGAAATGAGACACTTAGAAGATACAATGAAAGTTCAGAAAATCTTGATGATAAACTAAGAGCTCAAAGAAAGCACAAGAATCCCATAGGACTTGGGTTCATCGTTCAAAGCACCAAGGAAATTAGTGAGTCATCTAGAGTGAAGAAAAACAAGAAGGAAAAGAAGAAACTATTGGAACAAAAGGGTAAAAAGACCTTCAACACTTCTTGCAATCACTATGGAAAATTGGGCCATAAAACAAGTAACTATAGAAATGCTCTAGTAAAACCTACTACCACTAACAGCCATTGTAGAAACTGTTACAAGTATGGACACAAGACCTCTAAATGTAGGTCTCATCCAAATAGTGTATCTAGTGGAAGCAGGGGAAGCTTCAAGGGCTATTTCTATGCATGCAACAAGTTTGGATACAAGGCTGATGAATGCAGAGCCAAAACTTGCAGCCAAACACCAACAATGTGGAATAACACAACAAAACACAAATATAGAATCAAAATCTTCTTTATTCATCAGTATCCAAGCTTACAAGCAACATGTTGAGTTGTAAGGCCTTCTCAGTTAAGGACAAATACATCAAAGATAACACCAGTTCAACAAGCCCATGCAGGATCCAACACACTTCTCAGCTAGCCTAGGTCTATAACATAATAGAACACTGGTAGGTACTCCAAGAAAGAAAAAAACTTATGCTCGCAAGCCACCAAGAAATATTCTTGTTCCTAAGCTCACAAGCTACTAACTCTACTACCCTTCTTCTACTTCCAAATATACTATGTCTCTCCAGATCCCTCTAATCTGCCCTAAAAAACTACCCAAGCACCCTCTTAAATACTAATCTTTAGCCACAAGTCAGCTTTACAAACAAATAAATCCCAAAACCCAGTCAGCTTCCAAGGAAAAACAAATATTAAATGAAACATCAGTTGGCTCTCAAATAGCCTTCCAATAATTAATTCAGCATGTCAGCATCTATTTACACATACGAGAATGCAACATGCCAGATCTAGGTCCCCACACATCCAACGATCAATCCATAACTTGAGGAGCGCGACCCAAATTAAATGCACTATTTGGCCAAGCAGATTTATCCAAACACACAAGTCAGTCAGCAAGAACACTGAGCACTAGTAATAAACACTGAGACCCCATCACTAACCAAGCACCAAGCACCAAAAAAATTGAGTCACCGAGTGACCATCATCCATCGAGATCACCAACCAATTAACCGAACTCCACCAAATAGTTACCAAGACTGCCAAAATAGTAAGGAACCGAGGATGCCCCTACATCAGACACCCGGGGTAAATAAGAAAGTGTGTCCCACACTTTTCTCCTTCAATAAAATCCACCATCCACTTCATCTTCACACAAGGCTTGTCAATCCACAAAGCTAGGAAAATACATAAGTTCATCAGTGAAGTCCTCCTTAACCGATCTGTCACCAACTAGTCAGCATGTTCAACATCCAGAACAAGCTGAGCCTTCAACCTATCACCAAGTATCAAGTCAAAATACCATCCTAGAACCTCATCACAAGACTTATCACTTTCAACCAGTGACTCAAGTCTACAACCAATAAACAACATCTGCACCTCAACACCAAACAAAAGAAATTCGGTAACACCATTATCACAAAGGTGTTCAATAACAAGTGACTCCTCATCAATAGAAACCTAACCATGCACAACCGGAGGCTCTGCAATCTCCATGTTAGGCACAACTGAGTGAAGATGAAAACCAATCTCCTCACTAGCCTTAACAAGGTCAACATTGTCGATAAGAAAAGGTAACTCAGCAATAGCCACAAGTTACTTTGCAAGTTTCATGTTAGATTCCACCAACTGAACATCAAAACCAATTTCACATACTTCCACATGGTCACATTAAATTGTGAAAAGATGTCTTCTCTCTCAGACCTGTCTTCTAACAGGCCAAACAACTTTCTTCTAGATTGGCATGTCCCAACTTCGGTAAGCTTTACAAAGCTCAACAACACTTTCCTTCACAAGGTTATCCACCTGGTTCTCCATATGGCTTAAAAAATCTATTTCATAAATCTTTTCTTCCACCACATCACAAAGAGAAGCAATCACACCATGGTTCAATCCTCTTGGAGACATCTCCAAAGATCTTCAAAAACCCTCTGTAACAAAGCCAACACTAACCACCTTGTGACAACCTTCGAGTTGTATGCAAGTCAGATCACAACCTACCACCTTGCATGAACAACAAGGCCATGATTTCACAAGTTTAGTAACATGGATCTGCAACTAAAATTGCACACAATATCTTTGCCAACCTTTCTCCTAACTAGATCAACTTGCTTTGATACCATTCTGATGCATTCAAGCAAGGAGGATCCAATTAAGGACTGTCCAAACTTGCTGCCAAACACTAACAATGTGGAATAACATAACAAAACACAAATATAGAATCAAAATCTTCTTTATTCATCAGTAACCAAGCTTACAAGAAACATGATGAGCTGTAAGGCCTTCTCAGTTATAGCCAATTACATCAAAGATAACAATAGTTCAATAAGATCACACGGGATCCAACACACTTCTCAACTAGTCTAGGTCTATAACATAATAGGCCACTAGTAGGTACTCCAAGAAAGATCTAAACTTGTGCTTGCAAGCCACCAAGCAATCTTCTTTTTCTTAAGCTCACAAGCTACTAACTCTTCTACCCTTCTTCTACTTCCAAATCTACTCCATCTCTCCAGATCTCTCTAATCTACCCTAAACAACTACCCAAGCACCCTCTTAAATACTAATCTTTAGCCACAGGTCATCTTTACAAACAAATAAATCCAAAAACCCATTCAACTTCCAAAGACAAACAAATATTGAATGAAACATTAGTAGGCTCTCAAATAGCCTTCCAACAATTAATTTATCATGTTGGCATCCAGATCCACATAGGAGAATGCAACACGCCAAATCTAGGTCCCCACATGTCCAACGGTCAATCCATAACTCGAGGAGCACAACCCAAATTAAATGCACCAGTTGGCCAAGCTGATTTATCCAAACACACAAGTCGATCAGCAAGAACACTGAGAACTAGTAATAAACACCAAGACCCCATTGGTAACCAAGCACCAAGCACTAGAAACACCAAGTCACCAAGTGACCATCATCCACTGACATCACCAACCAATTAACTAAACTCCACTAGATAGTTATCGAGACTGTGAGAATCTTTAGGAACTGAGGATGCCCCTACATCATTTAGTAAATTCATGAATGACTATTTTGAGGCATTCTAGCTGAGGATGCATGCCAGGGAAAGGATTCCCTCAACTATTTTTGACTCCTACAAAGATGAGGTGTGTTTCCTAGTCTTCATCGATCATTGCATCATTCAGGCTGTGGCACCTAGAATTGATTATGCACTAGAACTAGGGTATGAGATATCTAAAAAGATAGTCTAGGCATATGTAGATGCCTTACAAGAAAGTCATCTTGATCTATCGGCCTATCAGTTTGGGACCTTTGAAGAAATTCAGGAGAATCTGAAGAAAACTTTATCGATTAAAGAACCTAAAAGGGTTTATGTTAAAAGGTCACCCACTCCAAGGAAGAATAAATCAATTGAGGAGGAACCTAAGGTGAAAAACAAGAGAGACAAAAAAGCACCTAGTCCTCTAGGGGAAGAAACAAAAGGAACAAAGACTGAAGACACAACTCCTCTTCTGTGAAGGAAGAAATCTACAAAACCGGTGAAGGAGGATGCACCCAGAGGAAGAAAACCCACAATTGATGAATTTGTGAAAGGGTTAAAGGATACAGGTGGTATGGAATTAGTTGGAAGGAGGTATGATCTAGCTAGTGAAGAAGATAGGAGAAAAATAGAAGAACATGTGGTATATTGTATTCATAAGTTCAATCTTACTCCTACTGAACTTCATAAAATAATACTTGATCTTCAAGAGATTATTGAAGCAAGATCGAAATCTTCAATGGAAAGACAAAAGGAGCTAAGAGTTAGGGCTCTTCTTGAAGTTCAAAATCATTTAACTCTGGATGAGGTAACTCATCAAGTAGAATTGCACAAGCAAAATTGATTGATAAGAAAGAGGATAAGTCAAATGCTTTTTGGAGAAGTTGATAAGGTGCACGAAGAAGGTGTTTCTACATGGAAAAAACTTCTTTAGACCCAAAAATAGGTAGAAAAAGCATGCCAGAAGAACACTAAGCCACTAGTCAAAGATACTAGTAAAGGAAAGGGGATACTAGGAGTTGAGGCTCTAGGCATAGAAAAAGTATCAACTGGACCAGTCATCGTCAATATTATTGATGACAAAGGTGGTGATATGGCTCCACCAACCATATTGGCATCATCAATAAAAGTTAAGGATCATATAGTGACTATAGACAATATTGTAGATGAAGTCATGGATTTTGGTGAAGTAGCCAATGTAGCTAAATGGTTTAGTGTGTTAGGAGAGGAAGATAAACAAAATTTACAAGTGGCTCTGTTAGAAACCTTCTTAGATTTTAATAGAAGTCCAAGAGACTATAGGTCCAAATTTCCTCCTGAACTCAATATGAGACTCATGACTAAATGGAGAGCTGGTCTAGGCTCTAACAACATAATTATTAAGGAGACACTGTCATAGGTAAAACCTGGTCTCAATGAAGACACTATTAAACTTTTAATGGAGGAAGTATCAATGAATTTGGATACTAAAAATAGAGTTGCCAAGATAGTAAATGGTTATGAAAAGGAAGTCTATCAAGAGACACTAGATTTCTGGAAACAATATGACTTTAGTGTTCTCAAGGCAACAAGCCCACAAGAAGAACCTGAGATAGTACTAGAACCACCAATTCAATTAACTGCTCATGAACCAACTAGTGAGCAACAAGAAGTTCCAATAGAGACATTCACAACTAGTGAACAACTAAATCTAGGAGAACAAGCTCTACTAGATGAACAATTATTGGGAGATTCATCGATCAAGATGACTATAGATAAAGGGTCAAATGAGGTAGAGATCACTATGGATAAGCAACAGAAAGTTGAGGAGTCGCACATAGAGAAAGCTCTACTAGAAGAAAAAGTTCAACAACAAGATGAAGCATGACCAAAAGAAGTACTACTAGAAGAGGAAGTATAGCAAGTCAAAGCACCACAATAGGAATAACCTATGGAAGAACACCAAGAATAAGAATAGAAGAACAAATAGGAACAAGAGTTACCTATACATACTGAACAGGAAAAGCCTACAGAAGAACAACCAATACTGGAACTGTTGGTTCCTAAAAAGGATTTTACACTCAAAGAGACACCAATATACCTAAGACTGATTTTGAGGAGATTTTAGCTCCAAATATGGGAATATCAGTAGGTAACTGGACCAACTATAGGGACAAGACTATCCTCTTCACTTTTGGCTCTGCAAAAACCAAGGTAGGTGTACCTAATCCAGTAACATATGGAAATTTTAGGACTTTAAACTGGATTTAACAAAGAAGATAATAGAAAGAAAGTACTGAATGATAACCAATCATTCATTGACTCTCCATTGATATAATGGGACTCAAGACTTTGAGGGATTTTGGGATTGGTAATGATTAATGTTTCTGGGATGTAGCACACCATATTAGACACATTATTGTAGAATTTCCTTGCTTCTAACCAGTGCCTTATCCATTGGGCTAGAGTCTCTAATGCATAATAGAATACAAAATCCAACTACTAATCTTCATCACAAATCCAAGCCATAAATATAAACACCCAAACCCATATTTCTTACAAACATCCTAGCAAAAACCCAATGAATCTATGCTTCATCTAGAGCATCATTTAATTTGATTCTAAATCAGAACTAGAGAATGACAACATATGCATGGACAAAACTCCATACAATGAATTAGAAAATTCAAAACTCATTAGATGGACACAAATGGAGAGAAATGAGAAATGATATTTATATTAATTATGAGGAACATGCCTCTATATACACCTGCTTCAAGATCTAAACCACTTTGATAATATGTAAAAGACCAAAAAATTTCCTTTGATACAATAATATTGTCTAATACAAGGAACTGCTACATCCTAGATTGAGAGCAAAATCATCATCCGGTATTTAGAAACCAAGAAGAGACTAAACCTAGACATCTTGCCCAGCCAAAAGATGACCCTCCTAAATGATCATGAAAAATCCTTTATACCAGGATTGCAACAAGCATCTGATCATTCAGGACAAAATTAAAGCCACCTAGCTACTTTCAATCAATTGAATTACTACAAACAAGACATGCCACCTAGCACAAGGCCATCAAGATCAAATTGATCATCACCATATAAACACTAGCCATGTACCTTGTTGGGTATCTTCTTAATTTTCTAAATTTCTTGTCCAACTTTCAGTTCTTGCTTCCTTTTTCTAATCTTGTGGTTATAGATGTCAGAATGTTTTCAAAATTTTGTCACAAACTTGTTAGAATTTCTTGTCTTAGGTCTTGTTCTTGAGAAGGCACAAATTCTTCAAAATATAAAACCCTAAACTTGGCCATTTTTAAATAAGCCCTAAGCCGTTCTCTTAGCTTTCTATTTGAAGGTTACTTTTTGAAAGTTCACTTAAGTTCATGTTGAGAACACATGCTTTAAATATCCTTTTCTTTGAGTCAAGAAGCTCATTGATTTAATTATTTTATCCTATGTCCTTGGTGCTTAGAAATTTTGCAAAATGGCGGTGTTTTAAAGTCTTGTCGTATGGTCGCATAGGCTTGTTAAAGCCTTATGTGACTATGCGACTAAGTCTTAATCTTGCGATTAATGAACCGGCAAGTGGTGGGACCATGGGTGAAGGTGCTCAGCCAATAGTATTTTAACGGCTGGCGGTTTCTTAAAGGTTGGCGGTGTTTTAAAACATAGTCACATGGTCGCATAAGCCTTCAACAAGCTTATGCAACCATACGACTGAGCTTCGTGCTTAACTTTGAGTGCTAGCGGATAAAGTTTGGAGGCTAGTCGCATGGTCGTGTTAACCTCTAACAAGCCTATAAGCCCATGCGACTAGCATGTGTTTGAAAAGGGGTAACCGCTGAGGGATCACCGCCGGAAGGGATGTAACATTGAAGGCTAGTCACATGGTCGTATTAGCCTCCAATAAGCCTATGCGACCATGTGACTAAATTATGCGATCATCTGTCAAGAAAAATCTACGGCCAGATTTCAAATTGAAGGTGAAGTGGGTGGCAAGTCCAGGCTAGCAATAGTTTCATCTCCCGCAGAATTAATGACTAAATCATGCGAGGTAAAGTGCCGAAATAATTGTGAAGTGATTGCAAATATTTTAGAATCTAGTTTCACATAGAGAACTGTAAAGATATAATAGATTTGTAGAGAGCTCGGTGAATTGAGTTGCAGAAATTAATTCTCGTGTTCTTGGGTTGATAAAACAAGGTTGGTTACTTCTGTGCTTTCTTGTTTGATTAAAAAGAGTTGCTTTGTCACCATTTTTCTTTTGCGCCGAAGTACGTTAAAAGTTTCAAATCCAAAAATGCCACCAAGAAAAGAGCTCTCTGGTGAAACTGATTATTTGAAAAGGGGTCTTCATGAAGATTTTTTACAAATGTTTCCCAGTTCAAAAGTAAATTTGACCAGTGTGAAACAACTAACACCAAGAGAGCCTAGGGTGAAAGTGGTGGATGGGTTGTATGACATAGGAAATTACATTAAGGATGCTAAGGTCGGTTTTCTTAATGCAAGTGGTGTTTCTGACTTTACTGGGCTCACATTATTTACAGTTGGATTTAGTCAAAGAAATACTCCTGTTCCCGCTTGTAACATATGGGAAAATGACTTGGGTAAGCTTGTAGTGCCAGGAGTTTTTATGGATGCAGATTTAATGACTGAAATTGCTAAGAATTATGACCCTATCACAAAAGAGATTAGAGGTGTTAGAGGGCAAAAACTGTTAACAATTTCAGCTGATGAAATTAGAACTGTTTTCAAATTAAAAGACCCTTCACCTATCTTGGAGCCGATTGATTTCAAAGAATTAGGCGAGGTTTATGAGGCACAGAAGCATGTCTTTAGAATTGGCCCGGTAAAGGATTTTTGTACCCAAATTGGGAGAATGATTGTCACAGGATTAGGTGCACAGGAGCCATTTAAAACGGAGTATTTTGATGTTTTGGCAAGAGGTGCTTACTGGTCTTTGTGTCAAGTTCTTGGGGAAGATGCAAGTGAGAAAATGCCACAACACTTGATGTATATGGTAATCCAGGTGTTGCACCCACATTTGTCAGTTACTTTTGATTATGCCCCTGTCATTGCTGATTTAATCCATGATGGATTAATAAGGATTCAAAAGGGTAAAGTTAGTAGATTCTTCTACTGGTACTCTTTTATGATGTACATGTTTTTGTTTAAAGGTTTTGATTATTTTGAAAAGGAAATGGAACTATCTAAGTAGAGAAATGGAGAAGATATGCCCGTGCAGTTGTGGAATTCAAACATGACATGGGACAGAAAGGATAGCAGTTACATACAATTTAACAAGTATTTTGCAGAAAGATTAAAATTATTCTTTGTGCATGACAGTCCTAGAGTCCCTGCTGCCCTAGCTGAAATTGTCAGGCCACTCCAATTTGCAAAGGACCTCAACATTGTGCATAATTGGGGTGATTTTATTTTCTATCCTTATTCAACTATTATTAGATTATATGGCTATAAAGGAACTCCTTTTATTTTGCCTTTCCAAGTTCCTCTCAAGATTGGTATTGCAGAATTTTTCAGGCAATTGGGGGACATTGAGGAAAATAGTATTGCTAAGGGTAGAGGAACTCTGTTCCCAAATATCACAATTACCCATCAATTTATAATCACAAAAGGTGGATGGCTCAATATGCACAAGATCTTGGAGCCTTATCATTTGACTACTACAATTGCCAGGACAATAGACCCAGAGGGCTTTTACAATGATATGTTCAGAAGAAAGGTCAGATGTTCAGCAGTGAACCACATTTTCAATTTCCCTGAAGACATCATCAGGAATACCCCAGGATTACAAGATCAAGAATTTAGGAAGGAAAAGTGGTTAGTGTATAAGAAAACTTTTGATTTTGTAAAACAATTCGATCCTACATATGACCCTATAGGCAGTATAAGTCCTATGGGGAAGAGAATAGACACTCTAATGGGTTGTTTCCAAGGTATTTTTAAAAATCTGGAAGAAAAGAAGAGAAGAGCCATGGAGGAAAACCCTGAGAAGGCTAAGGCATTGTTGGGAAAAAATGTATTTACAAATATTTTGCCTCCTGGCAAGTATATGGTGCAAGAAAAGACTGGCTATGGTATAGTTGTCCCTGAATCTGAAATAAAAGAGCAGAGGAAAGAAAAGGCAGATATCCCTT
Organism: Chamaecyparis obtusa; assembly: GCA_027943335.1. Taxonomy (NCBI): domain Eukaryota; kingdom Viridiplantae; phylum Streptophyta; class Pinopsida; order Cupressales; family Cupressaceae; genus Chamaecyparis; species Chamaecyparis obtusa. Next base: position 1,573,665 of record BSBK01002019.1, on the reverse strand, counting down.
CTTCATCAAAGCAGGGTAAGGAAATTATATATTTAACACAGGATCAGCCAGATGAGGACATCTTGGATTTTTCACCTCCCACAAAGAAACAGAGGATAGAGGAGAGGCCACAGGATCCAGAGGATCAATACTCTCCTTCACAATCGCCTTTAAGTATTAAAGATGATCGGGAAATCATAGAGCAAGTGAAACAAATGGGATCTTAGGGTCAAATATTCATGACTCGTGATGAAATAAACGAAGGAATTCCTAAGAAACCAAAAGAGCCTGAATTAGGCTTAACAGCAGGGCAACTTGCAGGAACAGAGTTGGATCCCATCATCAAGTTAGCATGTGAAGAATTTTTGGCTGATGATGCTTTTGTGAAATCCAGGGCCTTTTTGCAATTTTTATGGAAGATGAATATCAATAAATTTGAAGAAACCTGTGAGAGGAAACATAAAGAAAACCCTGATGTTGATATTAAGGTTATTGAAGATGAAACTAGGAAGGAAATGACAGATAATTTTGAAAAGATTACTCTAGAATAGGGAAGAATAATGGTAAAGAATGCAGGAGTATTAGTCCTCCCTGAATGGGATATAGCTGATGCAATTGTCCTTGATGCAATCAAAAAACAAGTTACACCTGCATACCAAACCAGGGAAGAGGCAGAGCAGGCTGTCAAAGGAGTTGCATTCAGCAATGACCATCAAGCTTTGGTTATATGGTCACTGAAAAGGGATGAGAAAAATAAAGGAAAGCAATTGATTAAAGATAATATTTCCGGTGGTCTTATAGTCAAGAGAGTAATGGATACTTCAGCAATAGAAGCATCAAAAATGGTTGTAGCAACAGCTCATCTTGCGGAGAAGGTGGTTGAAAGGGAAGCTAAAGAGAAAGAGGAGTTAACAAGAAAATTTGAAGAAATAATGAGGGCATATGGAGAGTTGAGACAAGGAATGTTTGAAAAGGACAAAATAATTGATGACTTAAGGAAAAGGTTGGGTGAAGGAAGTCCAGTCCATATACAACAACAATTGCAAATTTCTTCCTCTGCTGCTGGTCCTTCCTCATCAAGTCCCATCATTGAGTTTCCTATGTCTCCTCTTCCCCCTTCCCTAAGTGGTGATGATGCAGAGATGAAAGGACAAAAAAAGTTTGAGAAAAGAGTACAAGATACTATTCATCATCTTGTTAGAAATGTAAGACCCAAAGAAATTTATAAGTGTGCAGAGCAATTGTCTGACATTTTGCTTTCTTTTGATAAAGAAGAGAATACAGTAGGCCAAATTTTGGATACATGGGTACCTAGGGAGAATATTTTGAAAACTTTAATTGGATCAATTAAAGGCCATGATTCCAAGTACCCCGAATTAGCTAGTACTTGCAAAATTGTTAAGGCCCTCCTGGATTTTGAAGTAGAAAGAGAGGAGGTCAAAAGGAAGGTAGCTCTTCTAAGGGTGAGATATTTTCAAAGTGATTTCCAGATATTTCCTGGTCTAGTTAGATCAGATGGAACAATAAAAGAAAAGGGAAAATGGTTTGAGCAAATTGAACATGAAATGTTGACCAAAATAGAAGATGCTATACACACTGAGGATACTCTTCCTTTTGTACAAACAATGGAAATGCTACAGGATGCTAGGGTACATTTTACCAAGGTAATGACTGAAGTACATCCAGTAGTGACCAAATGGAAGAAAATCTTACCGAAAAGGGATGAAATTCTAGCTTTTGATTGGCCTACTAAGGATATTTTTTTAGTTTGGGAAACAACACTTTTGTCAGAAGAAAGTAGAGAAGAAGACACATCGTCTGAGGATGCAATGGATGCCACCACCCCAGCTCTTTAAAGAAACAAGTATTTATGTAACATGTGGCAGAGGGAAAATAGTTTGGAAAATGGTAACAAGAAAATATCCACTCTAGCATTTTGTCCTTTCAGAAGAAGAAGATGAGTAAGATGCAGTTGGCCCCTAATCCAGAATATGAGGGAGAGCATGTCCAGAAAAAGGATGATGTAGGTTAGCCTGTAATGGCGGTCATCATTCATGTAACAAATTTAGTAACTACTCTGAAGTATCTACAGACAAAGGGGCCACCTCTGAAAGTTGTTAAGGACAGTTGAAAGTGTGCCTCACTATTTTTGTCTTCTTTCTTTTTGTTTGTACTGTCTTTTGTTTTTAGTACAAGATCTTTTGATATCCATCCGAAGCTTGTTGCATCCTTTGAAGGATTCCAGGATGGCTGATCAGTATATATAGGAATTCTTGCTCATTCTTAAGGGTTGGAAAATGTTTTTTGTAAAGGAGAGGTCCGGAATATAGAACCTTATTTTCTTGAAATCAAGGAAGACTATATCAATGCATTTGATCAATTAATACAATACACTGGAGCTTTGTTACTATCATTTGATTGTCTTTCTATGTGGAGTGTTTTAGTTTTCTTATGTATTTAGATTGTAAGGCAGTTTAAGTACATCTTTCACAAGGTGAATGTAGGGGTTGAGCTTAAGTTTCTTTCAAGGAAAGAGTAAAATCTTAGGGGAGGTCTCTGGGAATTAAATATCTATATGTGGATTTGATGACAGGTGTAGGAATGGGAACAATGATATGTTAGGCATATCATTTGAGTTTCATTGTATTTGTTTTAATAGATATATGTGAAGGTAGAGTTCGACTCTGATGCCCATCGGATAAGGGACTGGTTTTAGATCCATTTACATTGGTTTACCATCCAAGATATAATTGACTGAAATTTTACTTTATATGCATAATTTCCAGAAGTGAGTCATTTTATGACAAGTTCATAAATATGTATTTCAATGCTTTGAAGAAGCAATAAATGAGGTTAACCTTTCCCTGAGTTTAACTCTAAAAGGAAGAAGGATGAATATCCTTAAACCATTGTTTCGTGTTGCTATTTATATAGTCCACATCATGATGTTGTGTATCAGGATAATTTGGGTTATACTCAGAGTTTTAGCAACTTATTGAGTTGAATTTTGAAGGCAGTAACAAACCAGTGAAGGAGCAAGTTCTCAATTCAGAGCTCAGTTGAACATTGAATTGATAGAGGTACACCCGCCTGAGTATATATTACTCAAAGTGAAGAAGGTCTTAACCTTAATACCTTAGTAGTTTGTAACTTGCTAGGTTATAGCCATTGGGATTATTTGAGTAATTGACTAATCTGCAGGTTCAAACACTAACAGACCTCACAAGGAAAAATAAATTATCATTAAAACCCCATTGATTTAGGCTGGATCAAAGGCGGCGTGACCTTCATGTCAAATTCTCCTTGACAGAAGCACCTCAGGACACAAAATCAGCACAAGACGGACACCATGATCCTACTCATAAATTTTCACTTGGAACTGAGTTGAAACATGACCAAATCTGATCTGGCTTTATGGCTTTTTGGCCTATCATTTCAAAACCCTATAGAGAAACCCTAGAAAAAGATTAAAATCCTGGCAACAATGGCTAACTAATTCATTTTAAAACATGACTATTGATCTTAGTCTTTCCCGGCACATCATGTGGCTCTTGAAAAATGACAACAGTCACTTAAACCTTTTAAAATTACCCGGCCACATCATCTTCTTGGCAACCAATTAGAAATAGGCACATCAACTACACCTGGCAGTGGACCCATCTTAACCTTGGCAAGCATTTTAACTCAAAGTCATCTGGAGAATACGTGACACAAGGAATTTTCTAGGTTGCGGCACATTTTACTTAACCTAGGTCTAATCAGGAGATCACGCGAATGAAGCATTCATGTGATTGTTGAGTCTTTCCTTAACCTTGTGTTATATCAGGAGAATAAGCACTAGCCATTGATTGTATCTTCATCTTGTGGTCCTCGTTCACTGCTCAAAACCTTGCCTTAACTCATCCTAGATCTGGAGAACATGTGATTGAAGGCATTCACCAAATTTCTCAATCTTTATCTTGACCAGGGTTATATTCAGAGGACATGCAAATGCAGTGTTCGCTGGATCACAGGATGCCTTGCTTAACTCTGATTCCATCTCAAGAATATGTGCCAGCCATTGATCAAGATCAACATCAACAATCCTCGCTTAATCTTTGAATGCTAAGTGCCTTGGCCATTTCATCTGGAGAATCAGCGATTGAAGGAAAAAATAATTGTTTGCTAGGTCGCTAGATGTTAAGAAATTAGCCACCAACATCAGGAGAACATGCGAATACTCAATCACTAAGTCGCTGAATGAAATTTTACCTGCTCGGTCAAGGAAATAAGACATGTGCATAAAGGAGACTTGAAGTGGCTTGAAAATGTAATAGTAAAATAGACCTTAGCTAGGATTTTTGTACTTAACAAATTTCATGAAGCCCTAGGACATGGATTTAGACCTATTTTCTCAGACCTTCAAGCAGCCATATCTTTCTGGTTTTTACACTTGTGCACATGTGATCTGAACTGAAGCTTGAACACATCTTGATTAATGCATGGCTAAGCTCACAAGCTATGAAACCTGATAGATTTTCTTCGTAGGTCATGACAATTTTCTAGGGTTTTAGTAGGATAAGACCATTTTCATTGGATTTTTGGCAATAATAGGAAAATGGCCTAACAGGAACCAAAGAAAAAGGAACAGGTTGATGTTCCAAGCTCATCCTCATCTAAGAGAAAGCTAACCTTTGTAATAGAAATTGAAGCCAAGAAGAGAAAATTTAGTGAAATTGTGGTTGACATAAGAAAGATGTCAACTAGGCAACTAAAGGAGCTCACAAAGAGGAAACATGACATGGTCCTCACAAGTGTAAGGAAAATCCTGTACAACTTTTTACCGAATGAAGATATTGATGAAGATGAACATTTTATTGATCAATTGGAGATTTTGGCAAACAAAATAGGAGAAGATGTCACCAATCCAGAGATACTTTCCATTGATCATTATGAAAAGAAAAGAGTAGAAATTCTCCATAAATGGGTTGAAGAGATACAAATAGTAGTATCTACAAACACAAGGGTACTTCAGCAATAGCTATAGGTTGTAGGAAGTCTAATGACAAGGACTTAAAACTTTGATGTTTTTGTTCAAGATAACACAAAGAAGTCATCTAAGACTTTAGAAGACATAAGAGTTATTTCTTCCCAATTTGATGTAAAGAACACATCTGCAACAAATTTCAGTAGGGAAATGACAAGCCTATCTCTCATTCTGAGAAAGGCATCTGAAGAGATACCTAAGAGAATCCAAGATCTCATTGGATTCCAATTATTTCTTGCCCCAAAATTTGATCTAATGCAAAGGACTGCAAGAGAGGTGAAAACCCTGATCAAGAAATTGGACTACAAGACTATAGAAGATATGGAGAATATAATTGTATTGCTGCAAGAAGCATAGAAAAATATGGAACATGTCACCGGTCAATGGAATCCTTTTCTTCAAAGAGAAAATAAAATTTACAAATATATCTTCACTAAATTACAGCTATAAACCAGAGGCATAGTCCTTTTTCCTGAGGCAAAAAGGGGGAGAAGATGGAGAACTGGAAGAAGATTTGGAAGGGAAGGTCAGTATATAGGGTAGATTTAGCCATAGAGAAGAAGAAAGAATTACAGCACAAGCACATGTTGGAATTAGGAGAGATAGGTACTAAGAGGGGAGGGGTGAATCAGTGCCTTAAAAAACTTTACTTGTAAAACCTTTCAGATCTAATACTATAAATAGTGATAACCGACCAATATAACTTGAATCTAATTGCATGAATCATTTATCCACTTAACATAAGTAAGTAAACAACATGAAATCCATAACACAATCACATGACACAAGTATTTTGGTAACGCAGAAACCCTTGTTAGAAGGTAAAAACTACAGTGGGGATGACACCCACAAATTCTTCACTATTGCAGATAGAAAAGGTTTGCCTTTTAGGGCTATAAATTTTTTATCACTTTTGGTGATATCACCCTATTAGGAGTGACATGTTAGATCAGATAGATCTACCTAGTTATAGGATTTTAGCAACACTAATGAAGTGTGCACTCGGTTAAGAGATTTACATAAGACTATTAAGTCTACTTTGTTAAGAGATTTTATCCAAAAAACTCTATTACAATTGTCAGAAAGCAATAGGTGTTTATCTACTATTTGACACTTAATTGTCTGTTATAGATCTATAAGCTCTAATAAAATATCACCTTACTTGTGATGAATCTCTACTCTGAACTGCTTGGTAGCCTTCTTTGATTCTGCTAATCTGATAATCTCTATGCTCTGTTCTACTCTATTAACTGATAGACTTGAAGATAGGCAAAATGCTTCAAGTGCTCCATGATTCATATATCAGCTCTCTCCAAAAATGATGCGAACACATAAATATATAGTGTTTTGTTTTGCCACTTTAACACAATTAGTTTACAAACTATAATCATAACCCTAAGATCTACGATGTACAATAATAACCTAGATCATCTATTACAAAAGATATACATTGTATTTAATGAATATCATTACATTAAATGTTCCTCGATCTTGGTAAAACATTTTACAAACCATTGTAACCATTTGCATAGAAGAATGTGCCATTCATGATTACTATGTTGTTTCCTATGATCCTCAGTAAACACTGTGTAAACTGATCAATGTATATTGTGATGCTCTATGTTTACTGTCTGTCGGTGTTGGTGTCTGCTGGTGCTCGGTAAACTGTCTACTACTCAGTGTATAGGCTTTACCGACTAGTCTTTTCTAGTTTATGTTACTGATTAGCTCATTGTAAGTAACTGACCGATATCTTTACATACCTTTGGTACTAATGACAACCTTAGAAGGCTCAATAGAGATAAAAATCTCCCCCTTTGGCATTAGTATCAAAACTTTGAATGTATAAAGACAAAAAATTTCTATATGACTTATATCTCCTTATATCTCTGCCATATATACACATCAAAAATTTTCTAAGTACCAAGTACTCCCCCTCAGTGCATTCTCCCAGTAATACAGTATACATAGCATCCATGTACATAATATTTGGCATAATAGCATCTAATACATTATTTTCCCCCTTTTTCATAGTAATGCCAAATACAAAATTGAGGTAGTTTACTCATAGCTTGTCAAAAATTGACCGATGGGTTTTCTTCAGTGACTCGAAGAGGTTGTCCCATTCCTCTTTCAAGTTGGTGAGAGCAATTTTCTCAAGACCAACTTGTGCATGCATGTCAAAGATGTTTTCTAACACTGAAATTTTTGGTGTTGCAACTAATAGCTCTACTTTGACAATATGTGCTTCAACAATTTTCAGGTATGGAATGAGTTCAATTTGCAACTCAGTAACCTAATTTGTTAGGTGCACTTCTTGTTTCTTCAAATCTGCTATCAACCACTGAAGTTCCTAAACTCGGTGAATATGCTTTAGGAAAGCATGTGGCTCAGTGATAGCTGCATTGGTACTCAATTGTATTTTAGCTTCCAAACCTTTGATCTTTTCACTGACTTCAATAGTGAAGGTGTCTAGAGTACAAAACTTCAATAAGTATTGACAAATTATCTAGGTGATGGATTTTGTTTCAGTAATTACCTTAGATAATTTGACTTTAAGTAATGCCACTTCTTGGCTGATTTTCTCTGCTAATTTGTGTTGTATTCTGGATTCTGTCCTTTCTTCAATTCATTTATCTGCATCAGTGTTCGGGGCATTGATCTTCTCGGCAAGTGTAGCAAGTTGATCTATAATAGGCATATCCTCATCAATATGTATCTCAGGTACTACCTATTGGAGGATATCTTGCACATCATTTAATACTTCTTTTCATTTGTGCTCTTGCTTTAGCTTCACTTGTGCGGCCTTCCTTGAACATAACTCCCCATATTTACTCAAGTCCTCAGGGCTTAGGGTCCTCGGGTCACACTCAAGTATAATAATCACTTCATGTAGGGTGACTGGCCCTTTTCCTTTCTTCTTCTTCTTCTGTGCTAGGGTGATTTCTTCTCAATGATAGCAATAGATCTATCTCCAGTCTTCAGAGTGTCCTTCCCTATTAGCACTTGTTCTTCCTTCTTCTACTCCTTGGTAGTGGTGGTCTCGGTTGTGGTGTTCAGTGGGATCACTTTGGTTGCCTTTGGCTCTTGTGTGTCCTTTGTTGCATTTGTTTCCTTTGGTTCAGTGGAAGGTGCCTCTGTATGTGTAGGCTCAACTGTCTCTGCAGGTTTCTTTGTGTGTTGATCCCCTATGGTCTCTTTATTTTTCTCAGGATCTGAGCTGTCAGGTTGTACTTGGGAAAGAATTTTTGCTACTTTGGCAAGTACAGGAAGTTCACCCAGTAGTGATGTAAATAGACTATCAGTGTCTGGTGCTTTATGTTTGTTTGGTGCAATATTTACATCTTCATCATCTTGGTCATTAGGATCACCATGTGTGATGTCTACAATGAGTACATCATCATCGATTTTCTTTTCCAGTTGGATTTCAACTTTATCCAGTGCATCTTGTGAAACTTTTATTTCTTCCTTGTCCTTGGTTATATCAATTTCCTCGGTAACTGATATACCAGTACTCTTTGATTTCTTTGTTGGTCCTTCATCAATGTAAATACCTTTACCTTTAGAATTTTGTCTCTTCTTAGACCGGTTCAAAAATGCTTGTTGCTCAGCTTTTTCTTCTTCTTTCAGAATTGATGTCCATACAGAATTAGTAGTGGCATCCATATATGCTACATTGTCATCCATGATCATTAAGGCTCTATTCTTGATCATAAAGTTTTCTTGGTATTTGGTCAAGTATTCACTAACTTGTCCAAAGCTTAAGTATGTGGCTGCCTGAACTAGAGAGCATTCTCTCTTTCTCTTCTTGGTGTCTAATGCAATAGCCCATTTCTCAGTAATTATATCATCCAATTTCTTCAGTAATGCATAGGAAAACTCCATTGGAACTTTCTTAAACTTTATCATCATTTGGATGATAGCCTCTTCAATTTTAGTTTGATCTTCTTTTGACATTTTGTCAAATCTATCTAGCAAGGGATCAGCGAGGTCTCCATGTTCAATTATGTCCTCAATGACTTCATCTATTGTTTTGGCCTTGTTACTAACCACTTTGAATTGATTTACATCATCCTATGTCTTTGTATCCTCTAGATCTTCCTTATTTCTTATGTATTTCCTCTTTTTCTTTGGTGCCTTAGCTACTACCTTGTTCTTTCTCTTAATGTATTTCTTTGTTGGTGTAGTTGCTCTTCTTTTTGTTACTTTCATAGCTTCTTCCTTCTTAGTAGGCAGTGCTGCAATTGACGAACATGTCTTCATACCTTCATATATAGGTGACTGCATCTTTGTAGGAATTTCAAGTGGAGGAACCTATGTAGGATCTATTTCTTTGTCAAACTCGGTCTCCTCACTATCATATGGTTTTTTGGCTAACTATAGCTGACCTTCGGTTGCCTATTCAATTGGTATCCCTTCAAATGTTTTAGACTTATCTCCATATTTAGTAGTGAGATCTTTCTTCATCTTCTTTACCTTTCTGGTTATTTTACCAATCTCAATATTTGTAGATATTCTAGATTTAGCTTCTTCGTATACTCCGAACCTAGTGGCTATGGGATCCTTTGATACGGAAAGCAGTGTATTAATAGATTTCAGTGTGAAATCATGGTCTATTTCATATCCCATCTGTGCCAACCATTTTATCCTAGCCTCAACTGTCTTTATCAAGGTATAGTTGGTGTCGACCACAAAACATATGTCATCTTCAAAATTCTAAACTAATTCCCTTGGAATTCTGCTTCTCTTTTGCATTTTAGATTGAAATTCAGTGAAGTATGCATTAAAATCTACATTCAACTTATCTCCTAACTTGTTCATCATTTCACCAATCTATTTTATTATCGGTATTTTCGGTATCCAATTTACTTTACCGGTGCCAGGCACATACTTTTGTAAATAGAAGAATATGCATGCAAGTAGAGAACCGTACTTACATGTGTTAGATTTCTTTTTCCTTATGGTCTTCATATTCTCTTGGAGTTGATGTAATAGTACCTCAGCAAGATCAACTTGGTGACCTTTCACTACAATTTTGTGTGCCATGTCTACTGTGCTGTAGGGTATGCTGTTGAGTCTGATCAATTGAAATAGCTTGTACCTGATCACATGTGCTACAAATTTTACTGTTGGGTCCTTGATTGTTGAAATCTTCAATGCCTGACCATCCCATTGTGCTCCAATGTATTTCTCAACATCCAATCATGAAGAACTTTGGAAAGCCTTAGCTTTATCAGTTGTAGGGAGCCCAGTAACCCTACTGATTATTTTCTTGTTGACCTCAATCTATTTATCCAGCCAAAACTTGTCATCGTGATATCTGCTCAAAATGATTCTAATCCAATCTGATTTGAATGATTGCATCAAGTGCGTAAAGTATGATAAACCTGATTCCTAAATCTTCTTGTAGTCTGATTTCATTTTTCCATCGGGGCCACAGAGTGGTTGATATGCTGCAATAGTTTCAAAGTCCCCAACTTCTCTGATTTTGCAGTGAATATAAGACCTTATGTCTTCTATCAGTAAAACTCTTTCTGGTATTCTAAAAAATGTGCCCATTGTATCTATCTGTGCTGCGACCTTAGGATGTGGCTTAAACTTTGGTTCAATGAAATTTTCCCTAATGATTAGATTAACTTCCTCTTCAGCACTTTGAGTTTTTCTTGCAGACAATGTCGATGCCATAAATTGATTCTAGGGTTTCAGCAAGCAATGGGATAAGAAGTGTTTGATCACAAATGAACTTACTCAATATCATGAAGAGTGGGGTTAGTTTGATCTAGCGTAGCCTTGAAACCTTTAGAAAATCCTTTAGCTCGAACTCTGCTCTTTGAATTCTCCACTCTTCAAAATTGCATTGTAGAAATGAACTCTGTTCTCGTGTATTTATAGACTTTCAATATTCCCGCTCAAACTTTTATGTAATAGATGCTCCATCTAACTTTTGGTATGAAATAGCTGTCAGCTCAGTGACTACTAAAAATTTCATTCACTCAGTTAGTGTAGGCTTTCTTCATCAGTTGATACATATGCTCGGTTAACCTTAGATAGTGATTACTGACGGGTAACCAACTCTCGGTCTCTCTTTTATCGACTGTATAACATTGTTAGCTCATGACAACTAAACCATAGTGCATCTTTATTCATGTTGATTTGGTATAAGAACATTATGCATAAGGAACTATATGTAAAATGTGATCTTTTGAAATATCAGTCCCATACATACCTATTTCACTTTAAGTGGAGGTACCGATGTCACCCAATCTAGTGGACGAGGTTTCACCAAGGACATTACTTGACTCAGCATTCTCATTAGATGCCTTCTTCCACATAGTGTTCCTTAACTTCATGATATTAGCAATAGTATATCCACTTTCAAATATATGGTTTTCATCTGGTGCTCGGTCTCTATAGTTCTTGCTTAAATGACCGACCTTATGGCAGTGCAGACAAGCCATCCCAGAGTTTGTTCAGTTTCTTGATTGTCCAATCTAACTCTTTCTATAATAGTTTGCTAAAATGTGTCCATATCTACCACATACAACATAGTTATTCCATGTATTATAATCCCAAACATAAGAGTTACATTGTCTCTTCAGTTGATATGGTCTACGTTGTGGTTTCTCCTTAGGTGTCCAGACTTGCTTCATTTTTGCCTTGCAGTCTCATGCAGTGTGTCCATGCTTGTTACAAGTGTAGCATATTTTCTCCATAGTGGTATTATTAGCAATATCATTTTTCTTAGCTCTACACTCATAAGCAGGATGTCCATACTTACCATAGTAATAACAATATCCATTAAACTTAGAAGTGACAGGAGGTTTACCTTGTGCTTTGCTTCTGCACACATTAGATGTATGTCCCGGTTTTCCACAATGATAACATGCCAACACTTTAGGTTTCTAATTTTGACTGATGTTGATTTGTTCAGCTTGTTGTGATGTTTCTCCTTCACCGGTGTAGCCTATACCGGCTTTGTTTCCACATCTTCTCTAATTAGTTAAGAAGTCATCAATCTTCTTGGAGATATCCTCTGCAAGTTTCTTCATTTCATTTTGCTCCTGTTGATTTTTCACTTCATTTCTCAGCTTCTCATTTTCTTCTCTGAGTCTTGCAACATCTTCTAGTTTTCTTGACAATTCTGCATTCACTCGATTTACCTCTTGATTCATAGTCATCACTTGATTAGTTACTTGGAAATGTCGATCAATGAGTCTTTGTATCTCACTTTCTTTAGTTTGAAGTTGTTCACTCATCTATCTTTGGTCATCAATTGCCAGGTTTCTTTCTTTCTCGACTTGATTTTCTTTGTTCATTGTTTCTACCATTCCCACCATCTGAGATTCTTGACCAATTTGTAGCGCTTTCACTTGATCAGTTAAATATTGATTCTTTTCAAATAGATCAGTGATTATGCTTTCAAATCCATCAGAGATGCTTCCAGAAATAGATCTAGTATGCTCAAATATGTCATCAATAGGTTCTTCATGATAACCAATCTCATTCTGTAGTCTAGCTAGGTTCTTTCTTTCATCTAGTAATTTCTTTAGTCCTTCCTTGGCTTGCTTATACTATTCCACAAACATTTGCATTTGTATCTTTTGATTCTCAATAGTCTTGTCAAGCTTGTATCTCTCCATGACTTAGATCTTTAACCTTCAGTGATTAAACTATTCAATAATAGAACTTGCTCTGATACCAATTGTTGGAATTAGGAGAGATAGGTACTAAGAGGGGAGGGGTGAATCAGTGCCTTCAAAAACTTTACTTGTAAAACCTTTCAGATCTAATACTATAAACAGTGATAATCGACCAATATAACTTGAATTTAATTGCATGAATCATTTATCCACTTAACATAAGTAAGTAAACAACATGAAATCCATAACACAATCACATGACACAAGTATTTTGGTAACGTAGAAACCCTTGTTAGAAGGTAAAAATTGCAGTGGGGATGACACCCACAAATTCTTCACTACTGCAGATAAAAAAGGTTTGTCTGTTAGGGCTACAAGTTTTTTATCACTTCTGGTGATCTCACCCTATTAGGAGTGACATGTTAGATCAGATAGATCTACCTAGTTATAGGATTTTAGCAACACTAATGAAGTGTGCACTCGGTTAAGCGATTTACATAAGACTATTAAGTCTACTCTGTTAAGAGATTTTATCCAAAAAACTCTATTACAATTGTTAGAAAGCAATAGGTGTTTATCTGCTATTTGACATTTAATTATTTGTTACAGATCTATAAGCTCTGATAAAATATCACCTTACTTGTGATGAATGTCTACTCTGAACTACTCGGTAGCCTTCTCTGATTCTGCTAATCTGATAATCTCTATACTCTGTTCTACTCTGTTAACTAATAGACTTGAAGATAGGCAAAATGCTTCAAGTGCTCCGTGATTCATATATCAAATCTCTCCAAAAATGATGCGAACACATAAATATATAGTGTTCTATTTTGCCTCTTTAACACAATTAGGTTATACACTATAATCATAACCCTAAGATCTACGGTATACAATAATAACCTAGATCATCTATTACAAAAGATATACATTGTATTTAATGAATATCATTACATTAAATGTTCCTTGATCTTGGTAAAATGTTTTACAAACCGTTGTAACCATTTGCATAGAAGAATGTGCCATTCTTGATTACTATGATATTTCCTGTGATCCTTGGTAAACACTATGTAAACTAATCGGTGTATACTATGATGCTCAGTGTTTACTGTCTATCGGTGTTGTTGTCTGCTAGTGCTTGATAAACTGTCTGTTGCTCAGTGTATAGGCTTTACCGACTAGTCTGTTCTGCTTTATGTTATTGATTAGCTCATTGTAAGTAACTGACCGATATCTTTACATACCTTTGGTACTAATGACAACATTAGAAGGCTCAATAGAGATAACAACACAAGCATAGGGGAAGTCTACATGACAGGGAATGAAAAGTGATGTTTTTCCAAACAGTGATATTTTGCCACTAATACCAAAGGGGAAGATTGTTGGCATATTTGAGTTGTCATTGGATAATTTTAAGGCAAACATCAATTCCATTGGTAAATCAATAGACCACACATACTTCATAATAGGCATCGATAGACCTAATAGAGTATATGTACTAGTAGACCAAACAAAGTGTCTACAACCAGTCTTATAAAACATACATGGTGTTAGCCATTTTTCTTGTATCCCTCAACTCTAAAAGAGACATATGAAATCTAGACCTGGGGATCTTTGTCCAGTAACAAAAATATACTTGTTCATGCAAACTGAGGGGCAAGAAAAGACTAATTGATGAGGATTTGATGCTCTTTCTGCTTCGAGTTCCACACACTTAGGCAGGTGCACCTAAAACATGATAAGATCTGCATACATAAACACTTACTCACTACAACCTTTTATGCAGATATGAAAATCAGTGGATAGTTCTTAGGCTTATAAAATATGGGAGTTCAACTCAACCAGTCTTATATAGGATCCCACCTATATGATCTGCTAAGAACTAGGAAAATGGCCAACGCGACAACAAGGATAAACTCCTTCTTCTCTTCGAGCTTTGAGCTTAGGCAGGGTAACCCTTGGATTCATTTCTTCAAAGAATCACTAACAACACTTGTATTCAAGAAACACAAGACATAAACATGAATGCTCTCAAACATGAAATTAAAGATGGATTGAATTTTAAAGGTTGATGATGAAAACTGCAAAGCAAACTAGGACCAGTGCCTTGTTCATTGGGCAACAGAGTCATACAAACATACATTCGCAAAAAACCTTCATCCCAAACTCAAAGAAACCAAGTGAAGTACCTTACAAATCACTTCTCTCACTCTAGTTCTTGGACATCGAATTCATATACAAACCTATAATTCTCAGAACTTGAAATCAAGACTTACTCTCTCCTTGAAAGAAACTTGAATTCAAACTCACAGGTACCTTATAACTGGTATACTGACATGCCTTACAAATCAATACACAAGAATTAAGATCATGCATACAAAGACATCAAACAAGAACTAAATCGGATTCCCATTGTTCTCATTAAAATTTATCTGTAACTGTACATTTACAATACAAAGACACATAGAAAATAAGACCCAAAGCCTAGAAGCTACTCTGCAGCATAAATTTTAACATCCATGTTACAATGAGAAAAATCCAAGATATAGCAATTGAGAGTCCATTCCCAAAACCAACTGACAGATGTCCCTCTTGCATAAAAATATCTTCAACATTCCTCATCTCCCTACAACTGATTCCCAAGCTGATCGACATTCTGCAAAAACTTACAATCTGATCTGCAACTGATCTTGATTCCTGGATTTCAAACCTAAACTGCTCTTATCAACTACTTTGAAACTGAAAATAGTCATCACCATTGGAATCCTTATTCCGAGACCTTTCTAGAAACATATAACACTTATATGTTTTGTTAAAAAATGAATTTCCAGGCCCCTTTTCCGTGAACATCTATCTTTTAAATTTTTGAATTTTAATCATATAGTCCAGACTATGTTAATTTTTTAAATCTTTTAAAATCTGTAAATTTAATATCATTTTATGTATTTTCCTCAAAAAGCACCAGATAGCACCACTTGCCATCACCTCATTGCATGCTCAGACTAACCTTGGGTTAACCCACTGATTGGGAGAACTAGCGACCATATGCATTCTTTGAATCTCCAGATGATCAGACTAACTACAGTTAACTCTGGAGAACTGGCGAAAGCTCTATTCTCCAATTCTCTAAATCTTTCTTTGACCATGGTTATCATTTGGAGAATGGGCGACTGGGTGTATTCTCTAGTTCTCTGAATCATTTTCACTAATTGTCAAGTATTTGGAGAACTAGAGACTAAGCATTCTCTAGTTCTCTGAATGTTATCTCTTAACCACTAGCCATTTGGAGAACTAGAGACTAACTGCCAAGTATTTAGAGAATGGGCGACCAAGTGTATTCTCTAGTTCTCTGAATCATTTTCACTAACTGTCAAGTATTTGGAGAATTAGAGACTAAGCATTATCTAGTTCTCTGAATGTTATCTCCTAACCACTAGCCATTTGGAGAACTGGAGACTAAGCATTCTCTAGTTCTCTGAATCATTTTCACTAACTGTCAAGTATTTGGAGAACTAGAGACTAAGCATTCTCTAATTCTTTGAATGTTATCTCTTTAACCATTTGTATTTGGAGAACTGGAGACTAACTGCCAAGGATTTGGAGAACTCGCGACCAAGTGTATTCTCCAATTCTCTAAATGTTTATGATTTAACCATTAGCATTTTTCGTCAGCATTTTTTGCAAAATTTAGTGCTTTATGATCACTGGCATGCATCCCAATGCACTAGTTGTGCACACTCTTGAGAGTCTTCTTCTCTTTATTCATTTCATTATGTGAGTGGTATATCTTTTAAACACTTAAAATGGTCATTTCTTGAGCAATGTGGGACTAAACTTTTGGAAGTAATGCTGATTTTTTATTGCTGTGAGTACTCAGAGGACCATAACTTTTTATTTTCAAACTGGGTTTTTCTATAAAAAAAATTTGTAAAATACACACATTGTCTTCTCAAACATATGTAAAATTCAGCCAGACCCAGTTTGTATTTTTTGAGTTATGATAAACAAACGTGACTAGTTGTGCATTCACACTTTTTTTTACTAGCTCTTGCCTTCAACCCTTTTTTTATCTTCTTCTTCTCCACATGCTTTGCATTTGTCTATGATATTTGGCATCAAAACATCACTTTGCTTTGATTTTCTCAAAATCTGAGACAAGACCTTGATGCATTTCCCTCTAGAAAACAACAATGATAAATGAGCACCAATAACACTAGCCATGTCTACGTACACAAATATCTTATGCCCAATCTTAGTGATAACTCACACTGGCGACACTGAGCACACATGTTCACCTCCAACAACCAAATATGCATGTCAAAGAAGAAATCTCAAAGAGACCTGAGCCACAAGATAAAAATGACCAAAGTTAGCCACTTAAAACGTTGCCTTTCTACTCTGTCTGAAATCACTTAAGTTGGCTCTAAAACCGGTTTTGAAAATTGACCAAATCAACTGAACAAATCTCACCGTGTGACTGACATAAACCTTGAGATACATAGAATCACCCTGCAAAATGATATCCCTTGATTGTACCTAAGGTGAAAGTTATTAACGTCTAAAGTTTCCCTTTTCATTCTGCTCCTGCAAACACACTGTTAGAACCTAATAAACTACATCTAGAATTAGCCTTGAAAAGTGCATGAATAGATTGGCAGGATGCTTGAATCAAAATGAGATATAGTACAACTTTTCAGAAATACAAGATAACAAGAATTTTGACAATAGGATCATCCTATGAAAAGTTATTAGCAGGCAAAGAAGGCCTCTGAAAAACTTGCAGCAAACATAACTGGGCAATTTGCACTTTTTGCAAACAGAAAAGGTCTGGCAAATTGACCAAATGAATACATCAAGAGCCACAATCTTACAGCATGGAAGTATTTTATGTCTACTATACACTTAGACAAACATACTGATGACCTGATCAACAGGGCATGAGTTATTCATAGTCGAAATAGGGCTCTGGAAAACTGGTGAATAACCAAACAGTGCAAAACACGAAAGCTACAAATGGAATCAGCTTCAATTTCTCATCAGATGGATTCATCATGAGCTACAAACTGACAGGGGTAGATTAAAACTTGTTTATAATGTAGGGAAATGATTAAAACCTTTCTACCAATTCACTGGGTACAAGTTATAACATGTCAAACAGGGTTCCTGACAAAACTCAGAAAAGGGCCAAGTGCAGAAACTAGAAAACACCTTCGGAAGTGGATGAATAAATGGAGTCAAAACTTATCAAAGAGGCCTAAAACCTGACACATAAAGAGTATGAAAAGTGTACAACAAGATTCTAGGCTCATATTTTCATGACGCTCTCCAGGGTGCATTTTATTCAACCTCAAAGTGACCCTTCCCAGTGAATTTTACACTTGAGCATTTTCTGACTTAAAGACCTCCTAGAAACGAACTGATGCAAACCCATTTGAACATGCCATCTAAGGACTCAAAACAACTCAATGGGATGAATGAAAAGTAATGAACACATAGACCTCAAGATATGACCCCAAATACGCCCATACTAGCATGCAATACAAAGCCAAAATGAGCACCTAATCAAAATTTTACATGGTACCTCAAAACTGCATTTTGAGTACCAACACATGGGATGTATGAAAAACCAAGTACAAGATCTATACCGATCAACTGCGTGATAATCTGTACTAGATTATGTAGAGTTGTTTTAATTAACACCGGATTATATGAAGCGTTCACAGTTAGAACTAGAGTTAGATTTTTAATAGGAGTTAGTTTTATTTCTACATGGATGTTTCAAGGTAAACTCAAGATCATTTTGCAAGTTCTTTTCATGCATCATTTATGGGTGAGTTTACACTTTGCAGAACTATGAGAAGTATTCATTAATTAGATTAATATCTTATAAATATAGATAATGGGATACACAAGAAGTGTTGTTGAATATTGAGAGTAGGAGAGAGATATCTTCTGAGAGAAGCTATGGTCACAAGAGGTGAAAGGGAGAGAGGTTCAATAGCCAAGAAGAGTGGAAAGGTTAGGTATGATCTAATTAAATAGATTGTGTCAATTCAGATCATTTCTTTTACATTATTAAAGCATATTCAAATCCCTCTATCAAGGTGAACCCTAATAGGTTCATTGTATAAATCCCTTAACCAAGTAGCATCTTAATTGGTGTTGAAAGTCCTTTTGCAAGGTGACTCCTAATAGGGTCAAGATCTTAACAAGTCTTCTATCAAATCCCTTTACCAGGTAGCACTCTTAGAAGTGCTTTGTAAGCTCTTCATAGGGTACCTTTATTACTATAGTAGTAAAGTTGTGGGTTCTATCCCACCGTGGTTTTCTCCTTCTAGCCAAGGGTTTTCACGTATACATGTTGTGTTGACCTATGTATTTCTATTTTAATTTTTGAGTGATTGATTATATTTTGTTAAATTTAAAAAGAATATATATATGGTTTAATTGGAATAGAAATTGTGTTTACTGATTCACCCCCCACCCCCCCCCCCCCCCTCTCAGTAACCGGTTAGGAATAACATACAGATTAGAAGAGGATGAACTATAATATCAGTTAAGTTCTCTAAAAAACATGGATGTTAATGGAGCTGGAGCATTATCTTGAATACTATGCAAAGTCATGTTAACATAAGATGTAAGTTCATTTATTCAATTCACACATATTGAAATCGGAGATGAGGATATAAGATCAGCCTATAAGGAATTATGCAAAGAGGAAGGAATGCTAAGTGAAGAGTATTGACATCTGGAAATAAAAGGGTTCACACACATCATGTACATGCCAAATAATTTTTATGTTGAATGGATCAAATGTGTATTGATTCAAATACATGGAGACTATGTTTGGCTGGAAGGAGATAGAAAAATTGAAATAAAAAAGAAATCATAAGTACATTCATAGGATTGTCATCTAATGGGAGAAAATATATAAAGGAGATGGATATAAAAATAGAAATTGAAGGTGTAATCAGGTACAAGCAAGATTAGAAAACTTTTATTGTAAGTAACATATTGGATAAAGAAATGAAATGTGTATCAATTATTATTGGCTACAAGATCTATCACAAAAATTAGTTGGACAACATATCAGAAGGAGAACTGATGAACTACAACTAATTCAATACCTATATGAGCTGAAGGAATAGTGATTAGAGATCACCAAGTACTGAATTGATATGTAAGCTAATTAGTTCAGTCAATATATTGTCATTGATGTCAACTAGTTTTGACAGTACTTGTCATGTTAGTTACAAACATCTAAACATCCGTTGAAGGAAGAAAAGATGAAGAACTGAGATATCTACATGAGGAAAAGATGGATATGACAGATAAGGAAAATGTAAACATTGGGTAACTTATTGATGAGCCTATGGCTTTATATTGTTGACTTGACCATGTTACATTAATCTATTATGAAGAGAGATTTGAAATTGAACAAGTAAATGTGGTCATTAATTAAAGATTTTGGTATACACTGAGCCAGTGCAGTGTATACCGAGTGACATTATTAACCGGGCTAGTCTAACTAGTTATCACTGACACATTTCTATATTAACTGAGTATGGATGAAAACATTAAATGCTAAGAACAGTCGACTGAATATAATGAGCTAGATATTGTTATGATTTCAAGGTTAAGGATGAAGTTTTTTATGAGATCCGCGGCTGACAAAATTCGGAGAAGATCTAAAGGATGAGATTGAAACATGATATGGACACATCTACCAAGGAAGGTTTAAGAGCTAAAATGGATGAAGAAGATTAAGAGGCAAAAACTAATGGCTGAAATGGTTTACTTTTCTATATAAGATATATGAGTTTCATTGTTGAAACTATGTCAGAAGAAGAAGACTATAGAGAATTCACATGAAGACTATATTTATGCATGCTTGATCAAACTGGTTATTGAAGAACTGAGCTACAGAGTTTTACCAAGTGTCAGAGAATCATTTACCGAGTGAAAGTAAGTTGATATATTGAAGGAAGTGAATTGATTAATGATCAAAGGATTATTTCTAAGGGCTTAGCATATATCTTAATATCTGTAATTGAGTTGTATTTGAATCAGATCATTACTGTATTAGTTTAACCATTGATTCAAAACATATCTTAACAGAGTGGACTTAACAATCTTATGTTCTACACTATGACATTCTATTGAATGTAAAGTGTTATCTTATTGACCCCATAGTGAATGCTAGTCAAAATTTAACTATTAGTGATAAATATTCTAACCAAGTCACACCTAATAGTGTGTATTGTAACCTTTAATAGGGTTGGCTCTTCACCGAGCTCACTTTAGAAGAGTGAATTATTTTGGGTTACCAATCCCAGGTGGTTTTTCCCTTAACAGGGTTTCCACGTAAAATCATTGTGTTATGTTTTATTTGTTATGATTTTTTTTCTATCATACTTTACATATTGCATAGTTGATTTAGATGGTAATCACAGTTGCATAATTATTGGTAATCGGTAAAGTGAATAGAAAAATTGATATTTTGTGTTACCGAGCTACATAATTTGGTTGAATTGTTTTGTGGAGTACATCTTTGTATTTGGGACTATAGGATAACTAATCTAACTAATTCACCCCCCCTCCCAATTATTCTAACAATTGGTATCAAATCATATTGGTTGCTTGGAAGAAAGTTGTAAGGACTTGAACATAAAGATTACAAGATGTATAAGAGGGAAGTGCCAAAGCTAAACAAAGAAAACTTTACTACATGGCAAAGTCGGATGAGACTTCACATATCTAGAATTGGAGAATCTTCTATACCTTTACTTGATAATGGCTTCTTACAACTGGCAGTTGGACCTTTGACTCTTGATCAGTTGAGAGACTGACATGAACACAATATTAATATGATAAAGATTATTGCTACTCTATCTGATGCTGAATTTGAGGATGTCAAGGATTGCACTACAGCGAAGCAGATGTGGGATAAACTTTCTCTATTTTATGGTGGTGATGTGACTGTGATGAGAGCCAGAGCTGAAAGCTTGAGATGTTGATTTGATGACATGAAGATGAAGGAAGGAGAGAACATTACGTAGTAAAAAAACTAAATCAAAGAGGTATTTAATGCTATCCTAGGAGCTGGTGGAATCATTTTTGAAGATACAGTGGTAAGTAAGATATTGAGAACCTTGTTGGATGTCTATGCAATCAGAATATCTACTATTCATGAAATGAGGTATGCACCTAATAGCACTCTTACTCTTCATAATCTGATTGGGAAGTTAACAACTTTTGAGCTGAACAATTTTGATAATAGTGTTGTACCAAGTGTTTAATCTACTTTTATGTCTTCCCTTAAGATTGGTAAATCTAGCAGTAAGCATAATATAAGGAATGAAAGTGATAGTAATACTGATGATGAGCTTGATGAGCTTGAAGCACTTATGGTCTGGAGACTACAGAAAGGTAAAAGTAGATATAAGGGAAAGTTACCTTTAGCTTGTTTTAATTGTAAAGAAGTTGGCCATATTGCTGCAAGATATCCTAACAGGAAAGAGGATGATAAAGACAAAGACCAATCTGGTAATGGGAAGTATGGTAGAAGAAACAAAAGAGGCTACCAACACTACAACTAAGACAATCAAGATCACAAAGATAAGGGCAAAAAGGCATGTTACCTTTCTGAAGAAGATGACACTGACACTGATGATGATATTGAGGTAGTGTTTGTTGCAATGAAAGATGATTCAGAAGAGGAGGAAAGGTATGTAGAAATAACACTTATTTCTAAAGTTAGTAAAAATGATACTTGCATCATTGATAGTGGTTGTACACATCACATGACTAGTGATGAAGATAAGTTTGATCATCTTGAGCATTATAATGGAGGATCAGTAAAAAAGGGAAATCACACACCATTTATGGTTAAAGGAAAAGGATCAATTTTACTAAATGATAGAATTAGATGTGATAATGCATAATGGGTAAAAAGACTTAACTACAATTTTTTGAGTGTAGAACAGTTGAATATCAGGTCACCAAGTTGCATTTAAAAGCAAGAAGGTGAGAATCTATGATGAAAATGGAAAGCTTGTCGGAACTAGAGGACAATCAAAAGGTAATTCATTTTATCTTGATAATGCTAAGACTTCTTGTTTGCTAGTGAAAAATGAAGATGCATGGTTATGGAATAAGAGGTTATGTCATGTAAATTTTGATAACATGATTAAGATCAGTAGAAAGAGAAAAGTTAGAGGATTTCCTAGTCTAACCAAACCTGATCATGTTATGTGTCATCAATGTCAGAAGGGGAAGATGACAAAATCTAGTTTTAAAAGTAAGGACTACTCATCTAAACAAATTTTGGAGTTGGTTCACACCAACTTATGTGGTCCCATGAGAACTCAAAGCTACTATGGTGATAGACACTTTATTTTGTTTGTTGATGACTATACTAGATTGATGATTGTTATGTTCTTAAAAGAAAAATTTGAGGCATTCAAATTGTTTAAATAGTATAAGGCTAAAGTTGAAAAAGAAACCGGAAAAGAATTTAAATGCTTAAGGTATGATAGAGGAGATGAGTTTGTTTCTGATAAATTCACTAACTTATGTAATGATCATGGTATAAAAAGGTAGGTTTCTACACCTAGAACACCACAACGGAATGGAATTATTGAAAGGAGAAACCGACCTATTATTGATTGTGCTAGAACATTGATGATTGAGAAAAATGTTGCACAAATGTACTAGAGAGAGGTATTTAGCATAGCAGTATATGTCCTGAACCAAGTTCAACTGGAGGAAGACACAAAAAAGACACATTACAAGTTATGGTTTGGATACACACCAAGTGTAAGTTATTTCAAAATCTTTGGTAGCAAGTGTTATATTTTGAAAGATGATAGCAATGGAAAATTTAACTCTAAAGGTGATGAAGGTTTATTCTTAGGTTATTCTACTAAGAGTAAAGCTTACAAATGTTTGAATAAGGTTACTAATAAGATGATAGAAAGTGCTAATGTTAGATTTGATGAGTTTTCTGAAAAGAATGATGAAGAAAGCATGAAGGAGCTAGAAGATTATGGTAGGTTTAATTATTTTGAAGATCCATATTATCTACTGAAGCCACAGGCTGACTCTACCAAGCATTAGGAGAAGGCTACCGATGGTCAGCAAATGCAAACCAAGAATCAAGAAGAAGCTACCAAGTAGGAAAATGTACCTGAACAGAATGATGAGTAGAGAAGAGATCAAGTGCTAGCAAGATTTGTTAAAATACATCATCTAGAGAATCAAATCATTGGAGATAAGCAAGTTGGTATGATGACCCAAAGTAAGTTAAGACAAAACACATGCTTAGTTTATGATTTTGAACCCAAGAATGTTAGGGATGCACTTGAAAATGAGGAATGGATAAATGCTATGATTGAGGAAATTGAACAAATTGAAAAGATTAAGACATGGACACTAGTACCTAGACCAAATGAGAATGGAGAAGTTACAAGGAATAAGGCAAGACTTGTTTACAAGGGATATGCATAAGAAGAAGGTATTTATTATGGTGAAACCTTTGCACCTGTTGCTAGACTGGAAGGAGTTTGCATATTACTTACTTATGCTCAACATAAGGGATTTAAAATATATCAAATGGATATGAAATAATCTTTTTTAAATGGAATTCCTAAAGAGGATGTCTACATAGAACAACTAGCAGGGTTTGTTGATCAAAAATAGAAAGACATGGTATGTAGACTACACAAGGCTTTATATGGACTGAAACAAGAACCGAGGGCATGGTATGAAAGACTACATGCTTATCTTATCAGTATTAGCTTTGTAAGAATTACTTAAAATAGTAATATGTATATGAAAGAAGATTCTGATGATAACATTTTGATGACTAAGATATTTGTTGATGATATAATCTTTGGTAGACAAGATCATATTTGCAAATCTTTTGCTAATGAAATGAGAAAGGAATTGGAGATGTCAATGTTTGGAGAGATTAAATTCTTTCTAGGTTTGCATATTATACAATAGAAAGATGGGATTTTCATCACTCAACCAAAATACATTAAAGAAGTAATGAAGACTTTTGGCATGGAAGATGCTAAACTAGTAGGAACACCGATGGTCACTGAATGTAAATTAACAAAGGATGATGAATCTGGAGAAGTAAATCAAACTTTGTACCAATCTATGATTGGTAAACTGATGTATGTTGTACACAGTAGGCCTAATATTGCACATGCAGTGGGGATTGTGCCTAGATTTTCTGCCAATCCTAAAGATTCACATATGGTTGCAGTAGAAAATAGAGGACTATGGATTATGGTACCCATTGGAAGGCAAGTTTGAACTTAAAGTTTACACTGATGCAGATTGGGCTAGAAACATAGATGACCGGAAGAGCACAACTAGTGGAGCATTCTTTTTAGGGGAAAGGCTTGTGACTTGGATTAGCAAGAAACTGTTAGGAGTAGTCCCAAGAGATAACTGAAAGGGAGGGGGGGGGTGAATCAGTTATCTACATATTTCAATTATTTATCCAATTAAGTATACTTAAAATTTAAGCATAAACACAATGAAAGAATACTTGA
This sequence comes from Chamaecyparis obtusa, assembly GCA_027943335.1. Taxonomy (NCBI): domain Eukaryota; kingdom Viridiplantae; phylum Streptophyta; class Pinopsida; order Cupressales; family Cupressaceae; genus Chamaecyparis; species Chamaecyparis obtusa. The sequence goes on along the minus strand of BSBK01002019.1, from coordinate 1,548,457 downwards.
ACACAACACCAATATATTGGTTATGGGGAAACCAAAATAGGTAAAAAGCCCGGTGGGAATTGACACCCACTAATAAACTGCACTAATGTATAATGATCCTTATTAGAAGATCTTACAACCTTGTTAGGAGTTGATCTTTACAATGTAATAAGTATAGTGACTTGGTCAAGGGTTGAACCATGTTAGGAGTATTTTATGATTGACCCTATTAGGGGTGAGGATGTAATGTCTAAGAGCTCATTGCTCAAAGGGGTGAAGGTTGCAACCTTCTGAATAATAGATACACACTATATCTAGATCTTGGTGAACTATGAAGTAGACCTTTTGTCTTGATTAGTTCCAATGAATAGCACACTCTATCTTTTCTATCACATAGACCTCTCTTGATGACACAATACTTCGTACTCTCTACTCTGCTCTAATCTTTCATCTTCATGCCATACCTCTAGCTATCACAAATGACCGGCTATAAGTATCTTTCCTCTAAATGATATAATCAAGTTTGCATGTTAGAACCACCTTGAAATCATATTATAGAAACAATAACACTTTCCAATAACATCTCTATCATCTCTACTAAGCATGCAACACAAACTGGGACCTGTCCACATTAATAAGTATAGACACACACTACACATTGTCGGCTCTACCAAATTAACTGATACTTTCTCCTCAAGCTGAATTACATCATGCACTCTTAACCAAAAATTATTAACTCTTCTTTAATCACTAATCCAAGCATGCATACCGAAATGATAGGCGCAACTCTTGTACCAATATAATCTTTGTCAGCTCTTCTGGATAAACATAGGAAACTGCAACTGGTGAATAGTGAATACATAACTTCACTTCTACTACACATCAAACTCTGCATCCATGAATGGAGAAAAACTAACATGTCTCCATCACATATCCAAATGTGCAAGGCTCCATGATAACTGTACAGACAATCACTCACAAAACACTACCTGTAACTCTGTCAGGAACACTGCTGACACAAGCTGCTACATAACTGTATGTACTAACAATTAACCTTTGCATCCATGATATCATGTTGATAAAATTTCAATGCTACATATACTCAAATATTACTACATAAGTTTTCCATGAATTCTACTTACCATATGTTGTCATCAATGACAAACATACAGTCAGCACTGGCTTGCTGGCAAATCTCCAACAATCTCCCCCTTTGGCATTGATGGCAACATATGGAATGAAAAACACTACCAATCCAATTGAATAATTTTTTATAACATTCTCCATTTCCTCATCAAAACTCCCCCAAGGATGAATCCTCCATCTACTACAATAGTCTTCAATATTCTCCATTTCTTCAACTAAACTGCTTCCATGACTGAATACTACTCCCCCTTGCTGTTATATATTACTCCTTAATTCTATATGAACTCCCCCTTTAATACTATTTTTCATGACTATATACTACTATGCCTTTGACATCAATGGCAAAGGGTGTCAAACATTTAAGTTATGGTACTACTCTTGAAGTAGAGTAGTCAACTATCCATCAGTCACCGAGGACCGATGCTCTCTCCACTTTTTCTAATCAGAACCAGGGAAGGGAATTACTCCCAGCTTCTCCCTGAGATACTCAAAAGTATCCTTTGGTAAAGGTTTTGTGAATATATCTACTTGTTGTTCATTTGTACTCACATAGTCCAACTTGACTTATTTCTCTACCACTTTCTTTCTTAGGAAGTGATACTTAATCTCTATGTGCTTTGTCTTTGCATGCATCACAAGATCCTTTGACATGTTGATAGTGCTAGTGTTATTACAATGAATAACAATAGGATAATCAATCTGAATTCCAAAATCCTTTATCATCTATTTGATCCAAACAATTGTAGAACAATTCAAGGCTACTGCAACATACTTTGCTTTTGTTGTTGACTGATAAATACAACTTTTCTTCTTGCTTGTCCAAGTGACTAGTTTATCACTAATAAATATTTCTCCTCCCGATGTACTCTTTCTATCATCCACGCATCCTACCCAATCTGCATCTATATACACATGAAGCTCAACATTCTTTGAATTAGGATACCATAGACCATAATCTATAGTGCCCTACAGATATCTAAATATTCTCTTCACTTCCATGAGGTGACTTTGTTTAGGCTCTGCCATAAATCTTCCAACTATGCCAACTGCATTAGAAATATCAGGTCTAGTTTGAGTAAGATATATGAGTTTACCAATCATAGACTTGTACAATGTTATATCTACTACTAGAGAATCATCTTCTTTTGTAAGCTTGCATCCTGTTATCATAGATGTACCCACTAGCTTGCAATCATCCATTTTGAACTTTTTCAATATCTCTTTCACATACTTAGACTGATTAATGAAAATACCTTTCTCTAGCTACTGCACATTTAATCCCAAAAAGTATTTGATAGGTCCAATAATGCTCATCTCAAACTCACTCTGCATCTCCTTAGCAAATTCTGCACTAAGTTTTTCATTACCCCCAAAGATAACGTCATCAATAAATATAGCTACAAGTAGTAATCTTTTAGATGTCTCTCTTATAAATAGATTACAATCTGCTACTCCTTTCTTGAATCCAATTGTTGTTAGATGTCCATCAAGTCTCTCATACCAAGCTCTAGGGGCTTGCTTAAGTCCATAGAGGGATTTCTTCAATTGGCACACCATATTAGGCCTATCTAATAAGGTGAATCCCTCTAGTTGCTCAATGTATACTTCTTCCTTGAACTCTCCATTCAAGAATGTTGACTTAACATCCATCTGATAAACTTTGAATTTTTTGAATGTTGCATAAGCTAGAAACAACTTAATGGATTCTAATCTTCTCATGGGTGCAAATATGTCTAAATAATCAATACCTTCTCTTTGCACATATCCCTTTCATACTAACCTTGCTTTATCCCTTACTACTGTACCATCTTCATTCATCTTTTGTCTGAATATCCATTTGGTTCCAATTACATTCTTATCACTAGGTCTTGGGACTAGTTCCCAAGTATCATTCTTAATAATCTGATCTAGTTCTTCTTTCATAGCATCATGCCAATCTGAATCATTACATGCATCTTCAACACTTAAAGATTCAATATGAGATAGTAAACATACCACTTCATTTCCTATTGAACTCTTTGCTTTTGATCTTGTTGTGACTTTTTCTCTCTGATATCCAATGATGTCGTCCTTAGAGTGATATCTAGATGTAAACTTTGGAACTTTAGGTGATATTGTCTTATCTACCTTCTGATTTTCTTCTTCACTTGTTTCAGGGTCATTTAATAATACATCAATACTATCAAACATCTCTTCAACAACTGTCTCACTAGTGGAAGGACTAGGTTCTTCTTTAGTCATAGGTGCATAATCATGATATCTTTCTTTAACCATAAACTTTTCATTAATCTTAACATGAGAACTTTCAATAATCTTCTTCAATCTCAAATTAAAACATCTATAAGATTTTGTTTTAGTAGAGTAACCAAGGAAAATACCTTCATCACTTCTTGCATCAAACTTGCATATTGCTTCATCCCTCTTGATGTAGCACTTCCTTCCAAAATTTTTGAAGTATTTTACTATGGGAACATTACCAAACCATAGCTCATAAGGTGTCTTGTCTGCACCAGGCCTCAATTGTACTCTATTGATGGTATAGGTTGTTGTATTGACCACATCTCTCCAATAGCTATGTGAAACTTTTCCTTCAATCATGATGGTGCACTTTGTATCAAGGATGATCCTATTCCTTCTCCCTACAATTCCATTTTGGCTGAGGGGTTCTAGGTGCACTCAATTGTCTCTTTATGCCATGTTCTTCATAGTACTCATAGAATCTGTCAAAGGTGAATTCTCCTCCTCTGTCTGATCTTAGACACTTTATCTTTAGTCCAGATTCATTCTCAACCTTATCTTTGAATATTTTGAACTTCTCAACTGGTTCTGACTTGTCTTTCAAGAATGCAACCCACATCATTCTAGAATGATCATCAACAAACAAAATGAAACACCTTTCACCATAGTATGATCTTGTTTGAGTTGGTCCACATAGGTCTGTATGAATTAGATCCAACTTGTTCTCTACTGAATTATGCTTTCTTCTAAATGAATTCCTCACATGCTTTCCCATCACACATTCTCTACAAATAGTATCAACTGTCTTTTCTATGCTAGGTAGATCTCGTACTGCCTTTACATTTCTTATCTTTACTATGTTATCAAAATTGATATGACATATACTTTTATGCCATAGCCAACCGTCATCTACTTTAGCAACAAAAAAACTTGCTTCTGAATTAAACTGAAAAAAATTACCTTTAGTCTTTGAACCTGATGCAATCATTACACCATCCTTGTTGTTAATGATGCACTTGTTGTCTTTGAAATCCAACCTATAACCTTTTTCAAGCAACTATCCAACACTAAGAAGGTTATGTTGCAAACCATCTACATAAAGAACATCATCAGTGTTGTTCTTTCCATCCAATGTGATAGCTCCTCTACCAATGATAGGTTTAGGGGTTTTATCTACAAATCTAACCATGCCACCTTTGTATTTGTCCAGATGAACAAATCTATCTTTATCACATGTCATGTCATGTGAACAACCACTATCTATAATCCAATTTGTCCTTATGTCTACTTGTGAAATCAATGCTAGCTCTTGTTCCTTTTTCTCATCTTCACGATCCATCTCATCATACATCTTCTCCATAATAGCAATGAATCCAATTTCATCTTCAACTGAATTATCATTAGAAACTCTATCACCAGCATAGTAACATTCTTTTGTATACTTAGGCTTGTAGTTAGTTCTGAATTTCTTAACTCTTGTAGGACACTTAGATGCAAAGTAACCAATCTTATTACATGAGAAACATTTGAATGGTAACTGACCTTCATACTTTCCTTTTCTTTTTCTTTCTTTCTTAGCAATCATAGAAATAATATCATCTATCTCTTTATCTTCATCTTCATCATTACAATTACTAGAAGTATTTAAAGATTTCTTACCATGGACTGATGCTTTGAAGGCTATCTCACTTTTAGGCTCTGTCTTCAATCTTGAAATCTCAAAAGCTGAGATTTTTTTGATCAAGGTCTCTCTCTTGAAATTTATTGTGAGCTTCATGGTCTCATCAAGGATGTTGATCTTGTTTTCATACTTTGTTGTATGAGTAGTCATCAATTTATCCATAATGTCTTCCTCTAAGATCTCTCCACCATTGTTCATGATTCCACACTACTACATTTGGGGCCAAATTTTGACAGAAGTTTTCGACGGGTAACTTTTTCTTATGAATTTGGTGTTTTTTTTTGTAATAGGCCCCGATGATGTCATTATTTTGATGGGTGTTTAATTGACCATCGAAACTCTGACAGATTCAAGGTATACATTAAAAAAAAAATGAAACAACCTCATCATTTTTATTTCGATTGGAGAGCAGGAGAAAAGGAGCAAAAGCTGAGCGTGGGAGAAGGTATGTGATTTCTTCATCTTTCAAGCCTTTGGCATCATATTTGAATGCATTTCATTTTATTGTTGAGGGATTTTCTCTCTGAAATGACTGTATTCTACTGGTGTCATGCCCTACCCAGTGCTTTATCTCTATTATTTGATGTCATTGGTGCTTGTGCTCAAGGATATCGATTCACTGTATTCAAATGTTTGGATTCACGTTTGTTGATATTACTGACATATGTGTTTAATGAAGCCATTGTATATTGTTGTCACTAAAATGACCACATTCTACTGGTGTTGTTCCCTAGCCCATGCTTTAACTCCATTATTTGATGTTATTGGTGCTTGTGCTCAAGGATATCCATTTTTTTAAAATGTTGACTGTGGTTATCAAATGGACAGCCTGTGAGCTTCTAGCTAGGTGCCATTTGTATTGATAGCTTAGGGCATCAAATTTATTGTATCATTGATAGTTGAGACTTTGTTAAAAGGAAATAGGACAAAGAATGATTTTTATTTAGTTTCTCTATTTTGATCCCTAAGTGGCTTACAACCCTAGAGAAGTATATGCAGATTTACAAATCCAGTTGCAGGATACATAGCAGCCAATAATTCACAAGAAATCCATGCATCCAATTTGAATAGAAATTAATACAAAGAACTAGGTTCCTCTAATGGCCCAATCATCTAGACGTTGACTGTCCCTTCAACCAGTGACCCTTCAAAACTGGGTTATCATGCAATCGGTGAGTGATCCTTCATTCTCTTGGTCTGCCCTGCATCCAAACATATTGGAAATACACAATACAATGATAACAAGTCTTTCACAATCCCCCTTCCCCCAAGGAACACTATCAACCATCCCTTCCACATAGCATTTCAGTATTTTATGAGTGGATTGTGCAGGAACAATTAACATTAAAGAAGGAGAAAACTCCTCAACACATCTTGGAAACCATTGAATTCAATAATAAATGAAACCTAACACCAACACTATTCCTTTCATAGTTGTAGGATACATAGCAGTTGATAATTCACAAGAAATCTATGCATCAAATTTTTATAAGGATATCCTACTAATCAATAGGAATTTTCTTGATATGACCAATGATTATGCATTTTGATGGCAGTGTGCTAGTTCAAAAGGATAATATAAATTTGAAACAATTTTTTTTTATTTTCTCAAACTATAAATGTGGTTAAAGGGAAAATATTATGTGGAAAACCCACAAACCAAGCTAGCAAATGATTGTACATCAAATTATTCCTATATTCATTCAAGTATTGCTATGCTTTAGCTACCTGACCTTTGAGCTTCATCTAGAGGAATGTGTAGCTTTAAGATAGAGTTACTTCTTGGTCCTTACAATAGGGTGGAATATGATCAAGATTTGTTTAGGTTGTATCTTTCTTAGTCCCATTGTTAGGTTCTTACGGTTCATGGTTTGAATCTATTATGGTTGTGTAAGGAATTTGTAGATGTTTTTTCTAACATAATTATTAGACACCATGATTGGAACAACTAGTTGTTGGCTATTGTACACATGAATCATAACTGTTAATGGTTCTTTGTGTTCAAGAATTCATTGATCAATCTTTCAAATTTATTGTCCCAACTTTAAAAGAGTGATAAAAGATATAGTGAGTGCTATATTTTCCAAGTGTTTTGTGGGTGCCATTATCCTCTAGGAGTAATTGTTGGAACCAAATTATGTTCTTTACCTCTAGTAAATATTGTAAACATAATCATCTTCTTGGTGAAGGGTTGCTTCCATCCCCATGAGGCACTATTGCATGGTTTCCATTCCCTTGTAGTATAGTGAACCTAATTTAATACAAGTGTGCACTATTTTGGGATCCATAATTTATGGCCCCTACACTATGGTTGTTAGCTTAAGACAGGCCTACCTTTGCATATAATAAGAGGCCAACATGAAATAAACATCCAGAAGTTAGGGGGTTGTTCACTATCCATAATTTATTATTTAAGTGCTAAGTGATGATGGGTATATCATGTAATTCATACCTAGTGTGTCTCTTTCTTTCTCTCCACATTTCACATTAGGAGTATATGCTATAAATAACCAATGAAATCAACTATTGGTCAAATCTAATCAAAATTGCAGTATAAAGATTAAAATAGATCTTGAAGAAATATGGGAACCATTTTTTACAGATATTGTACAAATGAAGAGAATACTCCCAAGAGGAAATGCTTCAATGTGGAACAATTGAAGGATAATATTTTACTTTTATATGCACATCTACAATGTTTTTGATATATTTTTGAGATAACAAAACCATAGAAAGAATAGCATATAGAAGAAAGTAAAGAATAATGATCATATTTTGAGATATTATGGAAACTTAAAGGAAAGAATGCTTGGTGGGGTTATCATGCAATCAGTGAGTGATCCTTCATTCCCCCCTCTTCCAGTGACCCTTCAAAACTAGGTTATCATGCAATCAGTGAGTGATCATTCATTCTCCTGGTCTGCCCTACATCCAAACATATTGGAAATACATAATACAATGATAACAAGCCTTTCACAATCCCCCTTCCCTCAAGGAACACTATCAACATCCAGACCTTAACTGTCCCCTCAACTAGTGACCCTTCAAAACTGGGTTATCATGCAATCAGTGAGTGATCCTTCATTCTCCTGGTCTGCCCTACATCCAAACATATTGGAAATACACAATACAATGATAACAAGTCTTTTACAATCCCCCTTCCCTCAATGAATTACTATCAACATCTAGACCTTGACTGTCCCCTCAACTAGTGACCCTTCAAAATTGGGTTATCATGCAATCAGTGAGTGATCCTTCATTCTCCTGGTCTACCCTGCATCCAAACATATTGGAAATATACAATACAATGATAACAAGTTTTTCACAATCCCCCTTCCCTCAAGGAACACTATCAACAAGTGACCCTTCTTATCATCCATATCCAATGTTTCATTGAAGTCGCAGCCAAGAATGAAGGTCACCTTACCCATACCATTCATGGATTCTGAAATGTTGTTCCAAACTCCTGAAAATTTTTCTATTGCTTCTTGTTGCTTCTTTAAATACTTCTTCTACCACAATGTCCTCCTGCCCCATCTTCTTGATCTTCCTGGCTAAAGCAGATGAATCCACACACAATAACCCAAAATGAAGGGTTTTGTATCCTTTAATGAATCTCAATCACTGGTAACGCATGGATAGTAAAACTAGTAGTCTCCAAAGCATTCAATAAGTGAATATGAATGTTTGAAAACTTTCCTCTCAACTTCCCCAACCACTCCTAATCGGTTAGAGGGATATTTATAGAATCTCCATTATTCCTATCCTTACCAACAATTCTTAAACATACTTTATCTGATATGATAATAACATGCTAAACTAAACCAATGGCATGTTCTTCATGTGGTACAATGAAGATTTGGCTATCAAATCTTCCTTCATGCAAGCTGAGCACAAGAGAAGGTATGTCATTTCTTCATTTTTTATTGGCATCTTTGACAGGCAATGTCTTTCGAGCCTTTGGCATCATATTTGACTACAAATTTCAAATGCATTGCATTTTATTTGATCATGAATGCTCACTGAAATGACTGTATTCTATTGGTGTCATGCCCTAGCCCATACTTTATCTCCATTATTTGATGTTATTGGTGCTTGTGCTCAAGGATATCGATTCACTATTTTCAAATGTTTGTATTCACGTTTGTTGATATTATAATTTACCATATTAGATAAAGTATGTTTAAGAAGTTTTAGTGTCTAAACACTCAACTAATTCCTCTAACTGATTAGGAGTGGTTGGGGAAGTTGAGAGGAAAGTTTTCAAACATTCATATTCACTGATTGAATGCTTTGGAGACTACTGGTTTGACTATCCATGCGTTAATGTTTAGAAGAGATCAATGAAGTATTTAAAGACATTCTTACATGTTTAGAGAGGTTTAAGAGGCACTTATCATGACTGTACCCTCACAAACAACAACATAGACTAGTTTTACTAAGTTTCCTTTCTCTATTTTGAGGTTTCCTTTCTCTGCCTCAGGGGTACGGTCAGAGGGTTCATTGACAAAATGATCCTTTGAATGGTTACTATGAATATGAATGATTTGATATAGCATATTGCTCATTTTACTTGAAGTTTGGAATAGCTTGTGCAAGGGTGCTAGTAGTTTTGATCATTTTGGTCGTGACTGTTCCTCTACACAGTCAAAAAATGTAACTATCTAATGATTATATGTAATGTTGAATGGATTAAATGCTTTATTCTTGGTAGAAGTGAATGGAAGGAATAGTATTGGTGTTAGGTTTCATTTATTGTTGAATTCAATGGTTTCCAAGATGTGTTGAGGAGTTTGCTCCTTGTTTAATGTTAACTGTTCCTACACAATCCACTCATACAATAGTGGAATGCTATGTGATTGACAATTTCATACAACTAGTCCTTTGGCATGTATTAAATACAATCTAGTCACTTATTGAATGCCTTGGAGACTACTAGTTTGACTGTCCATGTGTTACCAGTGTCTGAGATTCATTAAAGGATACAAAACCCTTCATTTTGGGGTTATTGTGTGTGGATTCAAATGTAGGTTTGATTTGGTTAATGTTTAGAAGAGATCAATAAAGTATTTAAAGACAATCTTACATGTTTGGAGAGGTTTGAGAGGAACTTATCATGACTGTACCCTCACAAATAGTGGCATAGACTGGTTTTACTATGTTTCCTTTCTCTATTTTGAGGTTTCCTTTCTCTACCACAAGGGTACAGTTAGAGGGTTCATTGAAAAAATGATCCTTTGAATGGTTACTATGAATATGAATGATTTGATATAGCATATTTCTCATTTTACTTGAAGTTTGGAATAGCTTGTGCTTGTGCTGGAATTCTTGGTAGAAGTGAATGGAAGGAATAGTGTTGGTGTTAGGTTTCATTTATTATTGAATTCAATGGTTTCCAAGATGTGTTGAGGAGTTTGCTCCTCGTTTAATGTTAATTGTTCCTGCACAATCCACTCATACAACAATGAAATGCTATGTGATTGACAATTTCATACAACTGGTCCTTTGGCATGTATTAAACAAAATAGAATTTTCAGCATATTATTATAATTCTATTTCTTTGTTGTAAACATGTCATTGGCTCAGTTTTGTAAAAAAAAAATTGTGTACAATTTTTTTTTTCTATTTTTTCCATTTGATAACCCCAGTCAACATTTCAAAATAGTGAATAACATCAAATAATGGAGATAAAGCATGGGCTAGGGCACGACACCAGTAGATTAAAACTAAACCAATGACATGTTTACAACAAAGAAATAGAATGATAATAATATGCTAAAAATTCTATTCTGTTTAATACACGCAAAATGACCAGTTGTATGAAATTGTCAATCACATAGCATTTCACTATTGTATGAGTGGATTGTGCAGGAACAGTTAACATTAAACATAGCCAGTGCTCTCTTTACTTTCTGAAATCTCTGCAAGTCAAGAACATTAGAGTTGTATAATACATTGTTAGTATCCTTTTTCCATAGGTCCTAGGTCTTTGGGTCCATGGAAAGGAAATAGATTACAAAATACACTTCAAAACAAAGAAAAAACTTAGAAAATTCAGTCTAACTCATTGTAGATGAAGGAACAGTCATGCTAATAGTTCTTCTAAGTCTTCCAAAAAATTTATTGAACTCCCCTAAAGTCCTATTGGATCCCTAAATTTCTTAATCCAATCAACTTACATCAAGATCATGAGAAACTTCAAAGGATTAAAAACATTACTTGGAACAGTCAAATCATTATGCTTTCAAATCAATTACCTATCGACATATCCCTTCCGAGGGAGAGAAGCCAAACACATAAAGAACATGCACATAAACATGATAGCTAAAAAACTTAAATGGAATACACCAAGAAGTACCAAATGATGAATGCTCAATTGTTGTAATGGCAAAGCATCAGAACCGTCCATTTCTAGAACTTGATTTTATAGTCTAAATGATTTTTCTATAGTCATAATGATTTTTCTAGAACTTGATTTTGTAGTCTTAGTGATTTTTCTATAGTCCTAATGATTTTTCTATAGTACTATTAATGATTTTTCTAGAACTTGATTTTCTAGTCTCAATTGTTGTAATGGCAATGCATCAGAACCGTCCATTTCTAAAATTTGATTTTGTATAGTCTTAATTATTTTTCTATAGTCCTAATGATTTTGAAAATTGTTGACAAAGAGTGTTTCTTTTTTTTATTATAGTATAAATGATTTTTCTATAGTCGTAATGATTTTTCTTATTTCTTGTCTTTTGTACCTTTTTTATTTCCTATGTCTGTGCTTCGTGACAGGATTTTGTCACCTTCTTTTGATGGTATATTTCATTCAGTCTATGTGGAATACTATTTTGTTCACTATTTTATTTCAGCTTCATATTTCTTTCATTTTTCATATACACAGAGACTACACATGCTGATAAAAAAATGAGCTATTTGATTTAGGTTTACTTTTCATTATTGTAAATGGTTAATATTTCTGATGGTACTCCTTGGTGTATTTCATATTAAAATAATCAAATAAAAATAATAAATGTAGTAACGATGGTGCCATGCATTATTGATATATAGGCTTGATGACTCTTGTCAATGTGCCAAACTGTCGATGTGGTGGTGGGCAGTGTGTGTTGAAGACTTCACGGACACTGAACAACCCTGAACAATAATTTTGGTGCTATCCAAATAGAAAAAAGGTTGCTGATGTGTATATATTTAATGTTTCTAATGTAAATACTATTCATTATAATATAAGAACTAATGTAGACTGGGCATCATAGGGAAATAATGGCTGCGGATACTTTAGTTGGGTCGATGACAACTCATCTGCATCTATCCACCCCTCTCCACTTATCCGCGATGAAGGATTTGAGTGCAAAATGTGTCAAGCTAGGGAAAATTCTGAAATTATATTTTTATGATGCCTTCTCTATATTGTAATTGCATATCTTTGTTGCGACCATATGCAAAAATGAACTCAGGAATTAGTTAGTTTAGTATTTTCATATTGTAACTAATATTTTAATATGGATATGACATAACTTCTCTTTGCCTCAAGTGCCCATATATATGGTTTAAATCTTTTTTTAGAATAATTCTTCATGTTTATGGCTCAGGTGAGCCCCAATTTGCTATCAATCACATGATTTAATGTATAGTGTTTTCTTGGTTGTTCCATTTGTTCCTTGACCTTGACTATGGATTGACTATCATTTTCAAGCTTGAGAGTGGATTCGTACCATGCACCATCTGTAGATTTGTACGCAACACTAATTTATGAACATAAATAATGCATTGAACGTAATCTACAAAGGTTGTGTGTATGAAGTCTTGCTGAAGTTTGAGTGGCCTCCCTTTATTCCAATGAGGGATTGGAATGAGTTCATTTTGGATGCAAAGGAGAAAGGGGATACTCAAAGAGGAATTACACTAGCAAATGGGAGAAGGTATAAAAATTTTAATAGATTTTTATTATTAAATAATGAAATTTTCATATACTAGTGTTCTAAGTGTCCTCATTACATGATTTAAGGTCTTAGTCCACGAAAAAAATAAATTAGACTTACTATCCAAAATACATAAAAAACATGCACATAAACACAACAACTGAGAAATATAAATGTAGATTTCACAATAGCTGAGAAACATAATTGTAGGCATCATAGTCACAATCTTTTGGAGACAACGTAATTGAGTTGTGTACCCAAGCGGTGTAGAGAAACTTCTGCACCCCCAATTCCAAATTGAATACATCTATTGGAGGACCTTGTATTCATGAACAACAGATGTAGTCAACTTGGAATCAGAGGTGTAGGAGTTTCTCTCCACCGTCTAGGTAGACAACTCAATTATGTTGTCTCCAAAAAATTGTGACCACGATGCCTACAATTATGTTTCTCAACTATTGTGTCCCAGGACCCCTTATGACCCTTTACGACTATTTACGTTCCCTAAGAATACATCTTAGATGTCTTAAAATGTCATAAAGGGTCATAAGAGGCTCCTAGGAGGGGCTAGATGAGCTTCCACCTTCACGTGGTTGGCTCTATTAAGTAGAGAATGTTTAACTATTCTCAAAACAAAGAGAAGCTCAATAATTTAAGGTCTCAGTCCATTGAGATGCTGAAAAAATGACAGGAATCAATGATGGAGAGTTTTTAGATTCTGAGAAGACGTATATGGAGTGGAGGCTAGATTGAGTACCAGTGCAGAGTGTTAATAATTATAGCCTTTCATCCAAGATCAAACTGATCAAATAAATACCCTTGTGCAATTTATAATAATAAGGAGATTATTATTTCATTTATATATATATGTGTTGGTTGAATTAGTTAAGGTCCCAAGGTCGGCCTCTTGGCTTTAACATTAAATATATTTAATAAGACCAAGTCAGCCCTCTTGAAGATAATTCAATTCATATATATATGGTGTTGGATTCTAGGGAGAGAAGCACCAAAAACATAACGTGCTTCCCTCCCCTAGAACCTTGATTCTCTACCTTAAGCAAACTTAGATTAGCATATATTGGTGTGAAAGATAAGCAGCTTCAGCTAATAGATAAGAACAAGTCTGAGCATGAATAAAGATCAGATTATGATCTAATCCATACAACCAGCAATTATTGGCAATGTTAACTATGATTTGATTAGGGCTAGAAGCCTCTATTAGGACTAGACTCTTCCTCAATACACTAACACCAAGGTACTAATCAAGTTCTCCTCAGCACCTTTGCTAGTACAGTTTGGAGGCATATAGACTGGAGTATACTTGGTTGATATTCGAGTATCTTCTATCCCTTCTTGTTTACTTTATTCTATGTTTAGCTGTGTTAGATCTCTATAGTTTGTTCATTTTGGAGTAGAATCTGAAATATATCAACAAGAGATGATGATTCAATAACCTACATCTAGAAAACCTTCACAATTATCCCTTCTTTGGCCTCCACTTTTTCTTCTTCTCAAAAATGGTTATCTAGAAACTTTGGAGCCTGCCAATTCTTGTCATACACAACCTGTGCATGTTGATGACAATGAGGATGTGCATCATAGTAATACAAGTAAACATCTTAAATTGATTGGTGTAGTAATACAAATTTAATTGCAATTGGTGTTTGGATTAATGTAACAATTTGTATTGCAGTTGTAGAGAGTGTAGAGGCCGTTGTTAATGAGCAGGTTGAGGTTGAGGCTGAGGCCAAAAAAACTGACCTTGATGTTGATGATGTGACTAGATCAGGTAAAGAGCTATATGATTATGAATGTTGTCAATGCCTTTATTACCAAGGAATCAGCACCCACCATTAATGAATATTAATGAACACTTACACCATGAAGAAGACAAATGATTAAACAGAAAGAGAGGACCAACTAAACCATCTTGTGGTCAGTCTATATCACATTGAGAAACAATGTCAAGACTTGAGAATCAAAACAATCAAAAGTTTCTTCAAGACCATGAATGATCAACAACATTCCATCAAAAAACAAAACACTAATCTATGTTATAATTAAGCCATAAAATATGTTTTTAAAGTTTAGAAGCATCACAAAAACTTTCAAGAAACATAGTACTATCCAAAATATGTCTTTAAAGTTTATTTCTAATGATTGTGATGATGTTGATGTTGATGTCTATAATTTACTTCACTTATTGATGCTTTCCTAGATTGAATTTTGAATTTCCAGGTTGGAGAACGCTTTCAAAGTTTAGGGTCTGTTCCACATGATACTCTTAGTTACAGCTCAAATGCAACTCAACATATTTTTGATGCTGGGAAACCCATTGCAGAAACTCATCCACAGGTGAAATTTAATGTTGTGAATCTTGGCATTGTTAATGTTATTACTTTTCCTCACATTTCATATTTTTGAAAATGTTTCTTGGCACTATCTTCTTTTTCAATTCCTATATTTGCAGCTTTTTAGATCATTAACTTAAGCATTACATGTCTTTGTTCAAAGTTTATTCTAACACTATATTATATCTTATTCTTATTACAATTTTCTTTGTTGTGGGGCAGGAGGTCAATCTTCATTGTATTCATTGTGGGGGATAGTGAAGATTTCTCTGACAAATAGTAGGTCTTCTTTAGTATCTTATAATAACATTCTAAACTGATAAAGGTGTAATGGGCATTTAATCTACAATTACTAATAGATTAAGGATATTATTACTATGCTTAATGTTCCATTTAAATGCATTTAATACAAAAAACAAATTTATAAAACTGAACCAATGGCATGTTTACAACAAAGATGTGTTGAGGAGTTTGCTCCTTGTTTAATGTTAACTGTTCCTGCACAATCCACTCATACAATAGTGAAATGCTATGTGGAAGGGAAGGTTGAAGCGTCCCTTGAGGGAAGGGGGATTGTGAAAGACTTGTTATCATTGTATTGTATATTTCCAATATGTTTGGATGCAGGGTAGACCAGGAGAATGAAGGATCATTCACTGATTGCATGATAACCCGATTTTGAAGGGTCACTGGTTGAGGGGATAGTCAAGGTTCAGATGATTGGGCCATTGGATGACCCTATTTCTTTGTATTAATTTCTATTCAAATTGGATACATGGATTTCTTATGAATTATCAGCTACTATGTATCCTGCAACTGCATTTGTAAATCTGCATATACTTCTCTAGGGTTGTAAGCCACTTAGAGATCAAAATAGAGAAACTAAATCAGAATCATTCTTTGTCCTATTTCCTTTTTAAAAAATCTCAACTATCAATGATACAATACATTTGATGTCCTAAGCTATCAGTACAAATGATGCCTAGCTAGAAGCTCATGGGCTATCCATTTGATAACCACAGTCAACATTTCAAAAGAATGGATATCCTTGAGCACAAGCACCAATAACATCAAATAATGGAGTTAAAGCATAGGCTAGGGCATGACACCAGTAGAATGTGGTCATTTCAATGACAGCAATATACAATGGCATCATTAAACATATATGCTAGTAATATCAACAAATGTGAATCCAAACATTTGAAAACCAATAACATGTTTACAACAAAGGTCTTATAGAACTCCCAACAATTCTTAAACATACTTTATTTGATATGATGAATTCTTAAACAATTAAGGTTGGAGTAGACATAGTTATCACACACTAGGTCAAATCTTCCTTCATGCTAGCAGTCTATAGAATTAGACCTTTATTAACAATTGATCATATCAGATAACTAGTATGTTTAAGAATTGTTGGGACTGGTCATTTGGCGTGTATTAAATAGAATATATAGAATTTTCAGCATATTATTATCATTCTATTTCTTTGTTGTAAACATGTCATTGGTTTAGTTTTGTAACTTCACTGTTGTATGAGTGGAATGTGCATGAACAATTAACATTAAACAAGGAGCAAACTCCTCAACACATTTTGGAAACTCCATTCACTTCTACCAAGAATAAATCATTTAATCCATTCAACATTACATATAATCATTAGATAGTTACATTTTCTAACTGTGTAGAGGAACAGTCGCGATCAAAACTACTTTCACCCTTGCACAAGCTATTCCAAACTTCAAGTAAAATGAGCAATATGCTATATCAAATCATTCATATTCATAGTAACCATTCAAAAGATCATTTTTTCAATGAACCCTCTGACTATACCCCTACGGTAGAGAAAGGAAACCTCAAAATAGAGAAAGGAAACTTAGTAAAACCAGTCTATGCCACTGTTTGTGAGGGTACAGTCATTCTAAGTGCCTCTCAAACCTCTCTAAACATGTAAGATTGTCTTTAAATACTTTATTGATCTCTTCTAAACATTAACCAAATCAAACCTACATTTGAATCCACACACAATAACCCCAAAATGAAGGGTTTTGTATCCTTTAATGAATCTCAGTCACTGGTAATGCATGGACAATCAAACCAGTAGTCTCCAAAGCATTCAATAAGTGACTAGATTGTATTTAATACACACCAAAGGACCAATTGTATGAAATTGTCAATCACATAGCATTTCACTATTGTATGAGTGGATTGTGCAGGAACAATTAACATTAAACGAGGAAACTCCTCAACACATCTTGGAAACCATTGAATTCAATAATAAATGAAACCCAACACCAACAATATTCATTCCATTCACTTCTACCAAGAATAAATCATTTAATCCATTCAACATTACATATAATCATTAGAGAGTTATATTTCCTGACTGTGTACTAGAGGAACAGTCACGACCAAAATGATCCAAACATTTGAAAATAGTGAATTGATATCCTTGAGCACAAGCACCAATAACATCAAATAATGGAGATAAAGCACAGGCTAGGGCATGACACCAGTAGAATGCGGTCATTTCAAAGAGCATTCATGATCAAATAAAATGCAATGCATTTGAAATTTGCGGTTGAATTTGATGCCAGAGGCTCGAAAGATAAAGAAATCACATATGAAGAACATGTCATTGGTTCAATTTTGTAAATTTTTCTTTTGTGTAATTAGTAATTGGTAGATTAAATGCAGATAACATGTTTATTAGTTTAATTAGCATGTTATTATCATATCAGATAAAGTATATTTAAGAATTGTTGGGACTGGTCCTTTTGTGTGTATTAAATATAATAGAATTTTCAGCATATTATTATCAATCTATTTCTTTGTTCTAAACATGCCATTGGTTTAGTTTTGTAGATTTTTTTTTTGTGTTAAATGCATTTTTCGTGAGGAGGGGTCTTGTTCTGAGGAGATTGATGAAGATTGTGCAGCTCAAAAACCAATTCATAAGGTACCAATCCATGTTTCCTATTCGCTTATATTTTTGGTTTGGTAAATCTCCTTATAAGTTTCATGTCCTTTCTTTTGATTACTATGGATGAGATATATATCTTACATTTAACATTCAACTTGTTTACATTTTAAAACATGTAGTGTGTTTTTTGAGGATTTTACCAAATCAACTTTTAATGTAAACCAAAAACACCAAACTGATATCTTGCCCTTGCAACATGACAAAATATTTGCATTTGACCAATAACTGCAAGCAATTGAATGATAAATCCACATACCTGTATCTTTGTAAAATACCTGGAACATCAAAAAGATGGCTAAGTGGTTGCTGCCATGATTTTTATCTACTGAATATAGGAAAACAAAAACACCAAAAAGAATCAAGTAGAAAACATGATTTGTCATTTTAGAGAGCATTTATGATCAAATAAAATGCAATGCCTTCTCTCTCTCTCGATCAGCTTTCACCCGCTCATTTTCTCCCACTCCTTTTCTCTACAATCGAAATAAAAATGATTTGGCCATTTCAAAATAGTGAATCGATATCCTTGAGCACAAGCACCAATAACATCAACTATTTTGATTTGTGGGTACCCTAATGTTGGCAAGAGTTCTTTTATTAATAAGATTACTCTGCAAGCTTGAAGAAGTGATATATTTTGGCAAATGAAGAGTGGAAAGATGATGATGTTCCTAAGATCATGGATGGACACAATGTTGTAAACAGAATGGGAAGACATCTTTTGAGCCTGGCCCTGGATCCTGCGACAATTGGGGTAGGATCCAGCCCCAGGCTAAAAAGATGTCTTCCTTTTTGTTGTGGAATATAGGCTCTATTGCTGCAACAATGACAGACTGTGATGTACATTTCACAACAGCTAAGAAACATAAATTTAGGCATCATGGTCATAATTTTTTGGAGACACAACATAATTGAGTGCTATTCCCAGATGATGCAAAGCAACCACTACTTTGCATCATCTCGAAAAACCACTCAATTATGTTGTGTCTCCAAAAAATTGTGACCATGATGCCTACATTTATGTTTCTCAGCTGTTGTGTCCCAGGACCCCTTATGACCCTTTACGATCCCTAAGAATACATCTTAGAGGTCTTAAAATGTCATAAAGGGTCATAAGAGGCTCCTAGGAGGGGCTAGGTGAGCTTCCACCTTCACGTGGTTGGCCCTGTTAAGTAGAGAATGTTAAACTATTCTCGAAACAAAGAGAAGCTCAATAATTTAAGGTCTCAGACCACGGAGATGCTGAAAAAATGACGAGAATCAATGATGGAGAGTTTTTATATTATGAGAAGATGTATATGGAGTGGAGGCCAGATTGAGTACCAGTGCAAAGATGATGATTTAGTAACCTACATCTATAAAACCTTCATAATTATCCCTTCTTTGGCCTCCACTCATTCCTCTTCTCAAAAATGGTTATCTAGAAACTTTGGATAGTGTTTCTCATCCATGCGCAAAATGTGCTAGTGATCGTATAAAATTACTTTAGGCCTCCAATATTGATGAGATGTACAAGTGTAAAAGCTTTTTGTGAGACTATGATCAATTTCTGCAGTGTACATAAATGCAAGGTGGTGATTATTCTCAATGATTGATAGGTAGCTAGGACTAAAGATAACACAGCTCAAGAGACCATCATAGGTTGTCTCTTTTTTCAGTCTATATTATTGACAGAATGTTTTACCTTTCATTAGCTCATCAAATCTAGGGATTTGAAAGAATTTAATAGAATATTTTCATGACAACATATATTATTTAAGTTAATGTTGCATGAATTTATCTACTTCGCGCACTTGTATACTATGAAGATGGAGATAAAGAAGCATCTCCTCCCATGGCCATGCTTATTTATCACCATCCTCATAGTCTACAAGTGCGCGAAGTAGATAAATGTTGGAAATATTCAGGAATTAACCAAGTTACTGAGAGGGGAGGGGTGAATCAGTAGCTCCAAATTTTCTTTCAATTACTGATGTATTAATATATAGTTTACTTTATCCTTTTGCATATAGAAAGCATGAAACTTAAAAGCATTCACAACAATGACACATAGATTTGGTTACCCAGAAACCTTCCAAAAAGAAAGTAAAACTGGGGTGGGGATGAAACCCACAAAGCTTTAGTACTGCAGAATAAAGTTGGCCGGTTAAGGCTTACAATTGATCACTTCTGATGATCTACCCTACTAGGAGCAATAAGGACTGCTAGGTCCACCTTGTTAGAGGATTTTTAAAAACTTACAAAAGAAGTATGTACTCGGTAAAGAGATTTTACAAAAGACTGTTAAGTCTACCCGGTTAAAGGATTTTAGTACTGATTCACCTGTTAGGATGAAACAGTAGATCTCTTGCTTTGCAACTGGATTGCTGATTGAGATTCGTTGATGTACTGATCACCTTCTATGATGAATTTGTCTTTGTTGTTCCTTATACTACTGTAGCCCTTTGTAATTCACTTATCTCTTCTTTTCTTTCTTTTTCATATTCATACTCATACTAAAAAAATATCTTGGTATTTTTACAACATTGTTTATATACAAGTCTAAACAATTAATTACAATTACAATTACAAAGTCGGCCCAAGTATGGTTACACGGTTCCTGCAAACTAACTCGGTGACTTTCTGATACTCGGCATCCACTACATTACTCAGTAGAAGTGAAGGCACGGTTCATACTAACCACTTGGTAGGTTTTGAACTCAGTAAATACTGGTGACTCGGTAGACATAATGTTACTCGGTTTACACTGTCCTGCTCGGTTTGCACTGTCCTGCTCAGTTTGCACTGTTCTGCTCGGTTTGCATTGTTCTGCTCAGTTTGCACTATTCTGCTTGGTTTGCACTGTTCTGCTCAGTTTGCACTGTTCTGCTTGGTTTGTACTATTCTGCTTGGTTTGCACTGTTCTGCTCGGTTTGCACTCAGAATGCAAATAAGTGTTGTCACTAGTGGCAATACTGCTTAATGCCAATAATAAATTCATGGAATGTCAACTTAAATAATATATGTTGTCATGAAAATATTCTATTAAATTCTTTCAAATCTCTGGATTTGATGAGCTAATGAAAGGTAAAACATTCTGTCAATAATATAGACTGAAGAAAGAGACAACCTATGATGGTCTCTTGAGCTGTGTTAACTTTAATGTGCCTATCCATCAGTTTGTTGACAATTTATAATGAATTCTGACAGAAGTGCTATGCATTTGACAGACAAAATGTCTGGAAAAAATAATTTATGACATTTCATGCGACAGTAATGCTATACGTTCGATAGGGAAACTTGTCGGAGAATACTACACAACTTTCGATCTTTCGACAGTTTAAGTTTCATAAATAGAAAATTTTTGATAGAATGTTTGATAGAACATTTGATGATGAGGCCATATCACTGACATGTAGATCTATCAAAATTTGATGAAAACTATTGTTATTCCAATAGTTCTAATGTCAGAAAGAATATGTTTTCGACAGTTAGTTCCGACAGAGATTGTATATTTCTGATAGGTCTTGTTATCGAAATTCTGATGGATGAACCACAGGAAATGCCATAATGAAGCTATTGTCATGTGCAAGTTTTAGATGTGACATGGTGTTGGTAAACTGATAGATATGTCTTCTATCACAATCTTCTACACAAAAATGGTGACGGACTCAGGTGTCAAAATTATGACAAATGAGCATTGCAAATTCGACAACTGGCCATCATAATTTGAGCTCAAATGTACTAGTGTCAGCAACTGCTTCATTAATCCTTTGGTTGTAAGCTTTGATGTCTTCTTCAAGTAGCATCTCTAATGCATTGTATCTTTTCTTCCATTTATTTTTGCGCGCATTCTTTGCTTCTGTATCTCCTTCAAATATATCTTCTAGGTGCTTCCATATCTTGTAGGATGTGTCTACTTTCTTTATCTTTGAAAACTCACTATCAAATATAGCATTGATAAGGGCTTCTTTAGCTATTGCATTCTGATGGAACAAATCATTTTTCTTGCTATTTGTGTGTGTGAAAATTTTACCTAGTTCCAGACACAACACTTCAGTAAAACATTAGAGGTTAGCAAATCAAGAAATTTGCAAATAAATGAAATAAGCTAACCAAGAAATTTATTGCCTTCTAGTAGGTGTGAGTATGGTATTCTCAGATTCAAACCCAGATCAGTGACAATGCAACACCTAAACAAAGGATTTAAATGATTGAAAGATGTGTGGAGATGAATGCAAATTAATCTTTTTTTTTTGGATCTTGTATGCAATAAGTGTTGGAAACAATTGTCTGAAGAAAATTGCTACTCAAATTATGTATTGTCTTTGATGTCACACAATGTCATAGTCCGCAATAGTCAGTACCTACTGAGCTCAGTTGGTCTGCCAGGTAGTAAAATTAGTGCTTACCGAGTTCACTCGGTTATCAAAGAAAATCAGCATTTACCGAGTTCACTCGGTTATCAAAGAAAATCAGCAGTGTTTACCGAGTTCAGTCAGTCGTCAAAGAAACGTTAGTGTTTACCGAGTTTAGTCAGTTATCGAAGGTAAAGGATTGTCAGTGTTTACCGAGTTCCCTCGGTCTTTGAAAGATTGTAAAAAGTTATGGTCACCGAGCACTGTCGGCCCTTGAAGGATTTTTGCAAATAAAGTTTTCTTATTTCAGCTGACTGTTATACTAAGTAATGTCGATTTGACAAATCTAAAATCATATAAATAAAAGGTCAAATGTGAAAAATAAACAAGAAATACAACAGAAGATATATAGAAGAGAGACAGGAAAGGTGTGTGCGAAATTATGAAGGATGACCAGATATCCTTGAGGAGCAGCAGAGATATATTCGATCAAGAAGGATCACACTTATGCAGAACAGAGATCTGTAATCAGCAAGGTAGTTGCATTATTATACAGGTCATTTTCATTGTTACCTTTTTATCATTGTAACAGTGAATTCTAAATCTCTTAACCGAGTTGGTTTAACAACCATATTGTAAATCCTCTAACAAGGTGACAATTCCATTGAATTGTTTTCAAGACCTCTTACCAGGCCACTCCTAGCAGGGTGATTAAATCCTCTAACAAGGTCACACCTAACAGTGTGTTTTGTAACCTTTTACCGGGTTGGCTTCTAACCGGGCATCACTTCAGAAAAGTGAAAATCAGTATCTAGATACATTGGTGGTTTTTCCCATATTGGGTTTCCACGTTAAATCTTGTGTCTCTTGTGTTCTTAATTGCTATCTTAATCATATACAAGTGCTGATGAATATCTAAAGAAAATTTTGCTAATACTTTCTGCATCTACAAAGTTACTGCAATCTATTTACCGAGTGTTAAAAAGATAATATTCATTAAGATATCCTAAGGGATCTGGAAAGAAATAATAGTGAAGTGTTATATGGTTGACTGATTCACCTCCCCCTCTCAGTCACTTCATCCATATTCCATCAATTGGTATCAGAGCTTTTGGTGCTTGCAGGAAGGGTTTCAAGGACCTAAGCTAAAGATCAGGATGTCTTACAAGAGGGAAATTCCTAAGCTCAATAGAGATAACTTTTTAGCATGGCAAGGTCTCATGCGACTTCATCTAGCTTCCATTGGTGATTCAGGATGCAAATACATTGATGAAGAATACATAGTTCCTACTGGCGCATTAACTGTTGAAGACATTGCACAAAAAAAGACTCATAACACCATGATGATAGACATTGCATCTACTCTCAGCTATGAAGAATTTGATGATATTAAAGAATGCACTACTGCATATGAAATGTAGATCGCACTGAAGAAAATATATGGTGGTGATGCAAATGTGAAAAGAGCCAAAGCAGAAAGCCTAAGAGGACAGTTTGACAAGATGAATATGAAGGAAGATGAAAACATTGCAAAATATGTTGAAAGAATCAAAGCAATGTAAGTGCAATTAGAGCTTCCGGAGGAACAATCTCAAATGAAACTGTTATAAGTAAGGTACTCAGAACATTACTCCCTATCTATGTAATAAGAGTATCAGCTATTCAAGAAAGAAGATGTGAAACAAACCACAATATAACTTTGGATGCTTTAGTTGGAAGATTGACAGCCTTTGAATTAGACAACTATGACAACTATGTTCCCAATTCCAAAAATATTGAGTCAGCATTTGACGCCAAGGTTTCACTAAAGAAGAACAAGAAAATTAAAGAAGTTTAGTCAGAAAGTGAAGAAGTATCAGAAGAAAGTTCTAATAGTGATCTTGAAATTGTAGAAGCATTACTTGCAAAGAAGTACTCTAAAGGGAAAGGTAAATATAAAGGTAAAACTCCTTTAATCTATTTTTCATGTGAAGAAATTGGACATATTGCAGCTAGGTGCCCAAACAAGCAGGCCAAGGAAGAGAAGAGAGGTCACAAGTACTATGGCAAAAATAATTTCAAATCATTCAAGGATAAAGGTAAGAAAACATGTTTTATGGCTAAAGATTCTAATGATAGTGAAGAAGAAATTGTCTTTATTGCTATAAAAGATGAATCTGATGATGATGAAGATAAGATGGCACTTATTTCTCATATAAGTAAAGATGATATATGGATAATAGACAGTGGATGTTCACACCACATGACTGGTGACAAGACAAAATTTGAATACCTAGAAGACTGTGATAGTGGCAATGTAAGATTTGGAAACAATGAACCTTGTTGTATAAAAGGAAAAGGAAGAATCTCATTAACCAAAGAACTCATATGTGATAATGCTTATTGGATTGAAGGACTAAAACATAATCTTCTAAGTGTAGCACAGCTAATCAACACTGGTTTCAAGGTTGAATTCATGAATGGTCAAGCAAGACTGCTGGATGAAAAAGGAAAACTCATTGGATCAGGCAAACAAACAAAAGGTAACTTATTTTATCTTGATCTCAGTGAATATTCATGTTTTATTGCTCAAATTGAAGAAATTTGGCTATGGCACAAAAGGTTATGTCATGTGAATTTTGATAACATGATAAAAATAAGCAAATTCAAGAAGGTTAGAGGCATTCCTACTTTGAAGAAACCTGATACTGGTCTATGTAAGAATCATCAGATTGGAAAAATGAGTAAAACTAGTTTTAAGATAAGAACTATTAGTCTAAAGAGATTTTGGAAATTATGCATATTGATTTATGTGGACCTATTGGAATACAAAGCTATACTGGAGATAAATTCTTTATTCTTTTCGTTGATGATTATTCTAGAATGATGACTATTATGTATTTAAGAGAAAAGTCAAAAGCATTTGAAAAGTTCAAATGGTACTTGGCAAGAGTGGAAAAGGAAACAGGGAAAAGATTGAAATGCTTAAGATCAGACAGAGGTGGTGAATTCATCTCCCATGATTTTAACAACTTTTGCATTGAAAGAGGAATCAAAAGGCAGGTATCAGCTCCTAGAACTCCTGAGCAGAATGGAATAGCAGAAAGAAGAAATAGATCTATTATGGATTGTGCAAGGACTCTAATGATAGAAAAGAACATCGCTATAAAGTACTGGAAGGAAGCTATCAGCACTGCAGTTCATACCTTGAACCGAGTACAATTGAAGAAAGACACATTCAAAACTCCTTATGAATTATGGTATGGCTATAAACCCAATGTAAGTTACATGAAAGTATTTGGTAGCAAGTGTTATATCCTAAAAGAATCCAGAAGAAATAAATTTGATGTGAAAAGTGATGAAGGAATATTCCTAGGATATTCTAGCAAAAGCAAGGCATACAAATGTCTGAATTTGTCTACTCACAAAGTCATAGAAAGTATACATGTAAAATTTGATGAGTTTGTAGAAAAGACTGAAGAAGAAAGCAAAAGGGAACCTGAGAACTACAGAAGATTTGTTTACATTGAACCTGAAACATTGGTAGACACAACTATCAATGAGGAAACTATATCTACCGAGCAGAGCACAGTTACTGAGTCACAGGAAGAAGTTCAAACTAAGTCATAGGAAGAAGTTCAAACCAAGTCACAGCAAGAAATTCAAACCGAGTCTCAGCCTGAAGTTACCGAGCAAATATCTACTGAGCCCGAGCAACCTGAAGAAGAGATCCTAGAAGACAACAGCATGAATCATTCAAAAAGCAAGGAACCTATACTAGCCAAATATGTCAGAAGACA
Organism: Chamaecyparis obtusa; assembly: GCA_027943335.1. Taxonomy (NCBI): domain Eukaryota; kingdom Viridiplantae; phylum Streptophyta; class Pinopsida; order Cupressales; family Cupressaceae; genus Chamaecyparis; species Chamaecyparis obtusa. The sequence continues at coordinate 1,522,032 of BSBK01002019.1, read as the reverse complement.
TCATACACTAGATCAAATCATTGGAAACAATTCAGATGGTACTATGACAAGAAGCAAGCTAAAAGGTACATGTCTGCTTACTGATTTTGAACCTAGAAATATCAAAGATGCATTGAATAATGAAAGTTGGATTGAAGCAATGAATGAAGAATTAGAACAAATACAAAAGAACAAAACATGGACTCTTGTACCTAGACCTAAAGATAAGAATGTAATTGGAACAAAATGGGTATTCAGGAATAAGCTGAATGAAGATGGTCAAGTATCTAGAAACAAAGCTAGATTGGTATGTAAAGGTTATTCTCAAGAAGAAGGTATAGATTATGGAGAAACTTTTGCTCCTGTTGCAAGATTAGAAGGTGTAAGAACTCTACTTGCTTATGCAGCACATAAAGGATTTAAGGTATATCAGATGGATATAAAATTTGCATTTCTCAATGGAATTCTTGATGAAGAAGTCTACATTGAACAACCTGAAGGTTTTGTTGATCCAGATAAAAAGGACATGGTCTGCAGGTTACACAAAGCATTGTATGGTTTGAAACAAGCTCCTAGAGCATGGTATGAAAGACTCCATAACTATTTGATTCAGATTAATTTCAAAAGAGCCAATGATAACAGCAATCTGTATATTAAAGAAGGACTGGATGACAAAATTGTATTGGCAGAAATATTTGTAGATGATACTATATTTACAGGGAATGAGGATCAGTGCAAAGAATTTTCAGAGAAAATGAACAAAGAATTTGAAATGTCTATGTTTGGTTTAATAAAATTCTTTGTTGGTCTTCAAATTTAGCAAAGCAAGAATGGTATATACATTACTCAATCTAAATACATTAAGGAAATACTTAAGAAGTTTGGTATGGAAGATTCAAAACCAGTTGGTACACCCATGTGTACTCGACTGAAACTTACCAAAAATGATGATTCAAAAGATATAGATCAGACCTTATACCGATCTATGATTGGAAAATTGCAGTATGTAGTACATACAAGACTTGATATTGCCTTAGTAGTCGGTATAGTAGCAAGATTCTCAGCAAAACCTAAGGAAAATCATATGATGGCAATCAAAAGAATCTTAAGATACTTAAGAGGAACTGAAGAATATGGTTTGTGGTATAAATTTGGAGGCAATCTAGACTTAAAAGTGTTTATTGATGCTGATTGGGCAGGGAACATTGATGACAAAAAAAGTACAAGTGGTGGAGCATTTTTTCTTGGAAAAAGAGTGGTATCCTGGACCAGTAAAAAGCAAAACTGTACATCTCAATCCACAGCTGAAGTAGAATATGTTGCTACTGTAGTAAATTGTTCAAATATTGTTTGGTTTAAACAGTTATTACAAGGTATGAAGGTTGAAATCAAAGAACCAGTTGTTATATTTTGTGACAATACTAGTGCAATAAACATTTCGAAGAATCCAGTGATGCATTCCAAAACTAAGCACATTGCTATTAAATATCACTTTGCTAGAGAATTGGTGCAGGACAAGGAAATCAAATTAGAATATATTCATACAAAAGAGCAGATTGCAGACATTTTCACCAAACCATTACCTAAGGATGCATTTGTGTATCTAAGAGGTAAGTTAGGGGTCATTCCCATATCCGAGGCTCACTAAATATAGTTTTAGTGATGCATCAACCAGAACATGATTGAAAATCAACCAGTTGATGCAGCATATTCAAGGAATCATTGCATATGAATCAGTACTTGAGGTACATTAATTTACACCGGTATTATGTGAATTGTCTTTGGCATGTGTTGTCAAAGAGGGAGTGTTTGCTATGTCTTTTCTATTACTTCAAAAAAATTTCAATAGTCAGAAGGAAGAATTTTCAAGAAAAATGAAGTTTGCTGACAGAGGGAGATTTGAATCTGAACCGAGCTAATTCTTTCAAAATTTCTTATGCTATGACATATTGTGTTGCCATCAATGCCAAAGAGGGAGATTGTTGGAAACAATTGTCTGAAGAAAATTGCTACTCAAATTATGTATTGTCTTTGATGTCACACAATGTCATAGTCTGCAATAATCAGTACCTATCGAGCTCAGTCGGTCTGCCAGGTAGTAAAATTAGTGCTTACTGAGTTCACTCGGTTATCAAAGAAAATCAGCACTGTTTATCGAGTTCAGTCGGTCATCAAAGAAACGTTAGTGTTTACCGAGTTTAGTCGGTTATCGAAGGTAAAGGATTGTCAGTGTTTACCGAGTTCCCTCGGTCTCCGAAAGATTGTAAAAAGTTATGGTCACCGAGCACTGTCGGCCCTTGAAGGATTTTTGCAAATAAAGTTTTCTTATTTCAGCCGACTGTTATACTAAGTAATGTCGATTTGACAAATCTAAAATCATATAAATAAAAGGTCAAATGTGAAAAATAAACAAGAAATACAACAGAAGATATATAGAAGAGAGACAGGAAAGGTGTGTGCAAAATTGTGAAGGATGACCAGATATCCTTGAGGAGCAGCAGAGATATATTCGATCAGGAAGGATCACACTTATGCAGAAGAGAGATCTGTAATCAGCAAGGTAGTTGCATTATTATACAGGTCATTTTCATTGTTGCCTTTTTATCATTGTAACAGTGAATTCTAAATCTCTTAACCGAGTTGGTTTAACAACCATATTGTAAATCCTCTAACAAGGTGAAAATTCCATTGAATTGTTTTCAAGACCTCTTACCAGGCCACTCCTAGCAGGGTGATTAAATCCTCTAACAAGGTCACACCTAACAGTGTGTTTTGTAACCTTTTACCGGGTTGGCTTCTAACCGGGCATCACTTCAGAAAAGTGAAAATCAGTATCTAGATACATTGGTGGTTTTTCCCATATTGGGTTTCCACATTAAATCTTATGTCTCTTGTGTTCTTAATTGCTATCTTAATCATATACAAGTGCTGATGAATATCTAAAGAAAATTTTGCTAATACTTTCTGCATCTACAAAGTTACTGCAATCTATTTACCAAGTGTTAAACAGATAATATGCATTAAGATATCCTAAGGGATCTAGGAAGAAATAATAGTGAAGTGTTATATGGTTGACTGATTCACCCCCCCCTCTTAGTCACTTCATCCATATTCCATCAATAAGATGAAAAACTTGATATGAAACTAATCTAGAATCAATTGGAATGATATGCAAATTAATCTATCAATGATATGCTATGACCCTTCAAAAACAATAACAAAAATCTCACAATCACCTTGTTCGCAAAATCTTGATTCTTCATATGCAAATTCGCTAGAGTAAGGATGCAAATTCGAGGGACCCTTTTGTGAGGAGCTGAGCCTTGATTTTATATAAATCCAAGGCTTGAGAATGCATTGAGAAAAGCCATAAACCACTCTTGATAAACTCAGGTTGATTTTTGAGTTAACAAGAAATTAAGAATAGATCAACTCACAAAATCATGCAAAAGCACTTTTTGACTCAAAATAGAGTCTAGCTCACTTTTTAAACTCACCATCAGATGTTGAGTTTAGAAAGTTAACAAATTGAAATTGAAAATTGATTGAAAGTTGACTGCTTTTCTGATTGTGCATTATTTAATATGAATTAATTTAAAAATAAAGTGATTTATTCTCAACTTAACTGATTTTGAATTAAACCAATTCATTTATGAGTTAATCAATTATTAAATCAAACTTTTATTCCAAAACTATATCATTAAATATTGACAACTGGATTTTAATCAATTAAATAAGAATTCAACTGATTATTAGTAGGATTTTTTATTTATTGTCAAAATTAAATAATATTAATTAAGAATAAATATAATTAAATCTAATTAAATAATTAAGTGGCAAAATTAAATTAATTAATTAATTATTGAACATATTCAATTAATCAACTTTAGGATAAATAATGACATTTATTGCCAAATAATATTCAATTAAAAATAATTAGGATAATTAGGAATATTCAAGGAATATTCCCCGATGCAAAATTAAGATAATCAATTAGGGTTTCAATGAACTGATGTGCAGATGTGCCTTAGGTTAGGACTTTGATGTTGATTTCATTTGATTTGTTGTTGTAGGAGGTTAATGAACCTATAGCCCATTTTTGGGATATTAAATTTTGCCCCTCTTTGAATTATTATGCGAAGTGCAGTGGTTCAAAGATTAATCTATTTTTTATAAAGATGTGAACTCAGTTATGTGGTGGAGAAACTGATTCCTGAGAGATTAACCGATTCTGAGATAGAAACCGATTAATAGATTTGAAGATGTTGATTCAAGTCCTAATTGACCAAAGAATCGAGATGATGCTAACTATATCAACAATTAATCGATGATTACGAAGAAGTGTCAAAATGCCTGATTCTAAACCTATGATTACGAAGAAATGACTATCCTGACTCCAAACCTTATTGTCCAAAGGAATCAAAAGGATGTCAAATTTGAACCCTTCAGTTATGAAGAACCAAGGAAATAACACTAATGAACTATGGTTACGAAGAGCTGATACAATTTACAAGATTAAGAGAATACTAGATTGATATGGATCTCAATGAATCTGATATTGTGTGTGTGTGTGAATTTTGTACCTTATTGTCGACACAACACTTCAGTAAAACATTAGAGGTTAGCAAAAACCAAAATCGTGCAATGAAATGGAAACTAAAGTAACCAGGTGATTTACTGCCTTCTATTAGGTGCGAGTATGATACTCTCAGATCAAACTGAGACCAATGACAATGCAACACATAAATGAAGGATTTGAATGCAAAATATGAAAGATTATGAATGCAGATTAAGCTATATTTTTGGATTTTCTGTGCGATAATATGAATGAAAATTTGTATGAAGCTAAGCTATATGAATGAAATTGGAATGCAGATTTGATATAAGAATGCTATTAATGAGTATGAAACTATGAATATGAAACTATGTAAAAGATAATGATCAACTATGAAAGATCTCACAAATCGCCTGTCGCAAATGCTCAATCCTTGAATCGCCAATTCGCCAGAGTAATTGTGCAAATTCGAGGGTTGATATTTATGATGAGCTGAGCCTTGGTTTTATAGAAATCTAGGGCTTTGAGGATGCAAGAGAAAAGCCATAAATCACTCTTGATAAACTCAGGTTGATTTTTGAGTTAACAAGAAATTAAGAATATTTAATTCATAAAATCATGCAAAAGCAGTTTTTATCTCAAAATAGAGCTTTAGTTCTCTTTTTCAACTCATCATCAAATGTTGAGATTAGAAAGTTAACAAATTGAAAATGAAAATTGATTTAAAGTTGACTGCTTTTTCTGATTGTGCATGATTTAATATGAATTAATTTAATAAATAAAGTGATTTATTTTCAACTTAACTAATTTTTTAAATTAAAACAATTGATTTATGGGTTAATCAATTATTAAATCAAACTTTATTCCAAAACTATATTATTAAAATTTGACAACTGACATGAATTAATTAAATAAGAATTTAATCAATTAGTCATTAGATTTTAGATTTATTGTCAAAATTAAATAATATAATTTAGGAATAATTTAATTAAATCTATTAATAAAACAATTAAGTGGCAGTATTAAATCTAATTAATTAAATATTCAGAATATTCAATTAATCAAACTTTAGGATAAATAGGATTTATCGCCAAATAATAATTAAATTAAAGATAATTATGATAAATTAGGAATATTACTAGGAATATTCCTCGATGCAAAATTTAGGATAATCAATTAGGATTCAATAATGTGCAGATGTGCCTTAGGTTAGGACTTTGATGTCGATTTCATTTGATTTGAAGATATAGGAGATTAATAAACCTATAGCCCATTTTTTGGGTATTACAAATATGCCCCAAGTGATGTGCCCCTAGCGACAAGGTCTTTTGATGAATCAGCAACTAGACGTGGTCGTTGTCTTGATTACTGAGGAAAGATTTGATTGACAGAATTAGTTAATGATGTGTAATACCATGCCCCCTTAGGAATGAAAATTGAAATCTGGCAAGAAAAGCTAATGTTTGAATGATTAGAAGCATGTTAATCGATTGTAGAATTGGTTGTACACATTTGGGAACACGTTCTACATCGTTTAGAGGTCCTGGAGACCAAGTTTGACTAGGTTTGACCATGAGTTGACCATGGTTAACCAAGTTGAAATTTGAATAGTTTGATGTTAGATAATCAGTTAAGTTGAACCCTGGATTCATTTGATGTTTAGAAGGTTGATTATGTAAGCAGTCGGCCGTCCTAGGTTCAAAAATTTTAAATCATGATTTTGACAATATTAATGATCTTAGATTTCGATTTTGATCCCGAAAATGGTTCAGAACATAGATATTAGTCAAGGGTGCCTTCTTGGTGATTTGTTAAGAAGAACTTCATGCGATACTCAGTCCTTATGATATGTTTAACATAGATTTTAGAGAATCATCCAGCATCAAGCCAAATTGAAATCGTGAGATAAATACAACCATACAAAGTGAAAAATGAAATGCAAACTTGGGACCTAGGACTTAGTCACTGATCATGTGTCAGTCTTTTTCATCACTGAATATTTATTAGGTAACTGGATAGTCGATACAATGTCCACTGGCTAGACAACCATGGACATATGAATATAGATTTTTAGTCAGAAATGTCAGATTTAGATATAAGCACCAAGGCATAAATGCCAGGATGACCTGAATATCATATCCATTTTGATATTGCAATTTGTATAAGCATAAAAACATAAATTTTGTGATGACCTAAATATGCCTTGCGTACAAACACACCAAGAAGAGGAGAGATCATTCTCATTCTTATGTGAATTTACCCGTAGTGACCCTTTATTGTTCACGTCCTTGGGTATTAGCATATTTCATAGTAGAGAAGAAGAAATCACTCAAAAAGACAAAGTGAGATCAAACTTCCTTGAATTTTCTGGGTATCAATGGTCAAGGTACACATGGCCATCCAATCGTGATGGACGCACTTATAGTGGACACCAATTCAATCCAGAATTTCCAAAGTTATCAGATTTTCACTCAAAGTAGAAAATAAAGAAAAGATTATGCCCCCAGTCATCACTCTCTAAATCCTGTAAAGGACATCATCGAAGAGCTCGAAAGGACACAATATGAAAAAATTTCAATGTGAATCAGTAAGCATACAAAGAAGATTAAAGCACACAGCAAAGATTGTTTTTGTTCATGTTGATGTTTGTTTGTGTTGTTGTAGATGCAAAATCCTTTATGGTGAGGAGACTGACTGACTAACTCGGATGAAGCTTCAAAGGACTCTAACTGGATATGACTCATCTGAGGTATACTAGAGACCATAGGATATGACATTGGTTACCCCCAAGTTTGAACATTGATAGGATACATACGCTTTTGTTGAGTGGTGTACAGACCGACTTTATTGAAAACAAGGAATGCGAAAACAAACCAAGAGATATGTACAAACTAAAGCAAGACTGAAGTCTGGGAAAGACCAAGATTTTGTTGATAGATGGAGCATTTTGAACAAGTGGTGCCCATTTTCCAGGTTTTCACCATCTTGGCAGAGATTCTATTTTAGCTACCAAGGCCCCTGTTTCCAAGTTTTCACTAAGGCACTTTTTCTTTTTCTCATTTTTTTGTATTTTTTATTTTTTCAAATTTATTTTTTTTTACTTTTTTTATTTTTTCATTTTTTTGTGAATCATCAAAGCACCTATTGCTAGGTTTTCACTAGGATGTTCATTTTTTTAGGACTTTTTATGATTTTTATAATTTTTGAGGATATTTTACCATAAACTGAATATCTTAGGTATAGAATATCAGTCACTAGACCATGCATTCTGATTCTTAGTGATGGGATTTCAACCTCAATAGGTAGTACCTCTTCAGACCCATAAACTAAAGAGAATGGTGTAACCCCAGTGGGCATTTTGATACTTGTTCTAGAGGTCCAAAGAGTTGGGTTGATCATGAGATACCAGTATCTTCCTATTTTATTAACTGTTCGATGTAGAATCTTCAACAGGTTCTTGTTCGATGCCTCTACTTGTGCATTCCCTTGAGAATAGTAAATGGATGACCAATGTTGTTTTATCTTGAATTTAGCACACAAGGAATCTAAGTCCTTATTTTTGAATTGGCCACCATTATCTATGACTATTGAATGTGTAATTCCATACCGACATATGATGTAGTTCAAGATGAACATTGAAATTTGTTTGCAAGTTGCTTGAGTCAAAGGGATTGCTTCTACCCATTTTGTGAAATAATATGTAGTTGTAATAATATGGGTATGTCCATTAGAAGAATGTGGATAAATATCTCCAATCAGATCAAATGCCCATTGTTGAAAAGGCCATTGTGTAGTAAATGAAATAAGATCTCTCCCTGGTGCATGAATCAAGTGACCATGGACTTGACACTTTTGACAGTTCTTAGCAAATTTCTTTTGTTGGAGATTTGCCAGCAAGCCAGTGCTGACTGTATGTTTTTCATTGATGACAACATATGGTAAGTAGCATGTGTGGAAGACTTATGCAGTAAGCTTTGAGGATATGTAGCATGGACATGTTATCAGCATGATATCATGGACGCAAAGGTTAATTGTTAGTATAGACAGTTATGTAGCAGCTTGTGTAAATAGTGTTCTTGACAGAGTTACATGCAGTGTTCTATGTGTGATTGTCCGTATAGTTATCATGGAGCCTTGAACCCTTGGATATGTGATGGAAACATGTTAGTGATGTTCCATTCATGGACATAGAGTCTGATGTGCTGTAGAAGTGAAGTTATGTAGTCGCTACTCACCAGTTATAGTTTCCTATGTTTATCCAGAAAAACTGACAAAGATTATATTGCTAGAGGATTTGCACCTATCATTTTAGCATGCACGCTTGGATTAGTGATCAGAGAAGAGTTAAGAATGTTTGGATAAGAGCACATGATGTAATTTAGCTTAAGGAGAAAGTTTTAGTTAATTTGGTAGAGACGCCAGTGTGTAGCGTGCATCTACACTTATTGATTTGGACAGGTCCCAGATTGTGTTGCATGCTTAGTAGAGCTGACTGAGATATATCAACAATGTATAACAATAGGTTCAACAAATTTTATACCAATATCCTTCAGCATTTGCTTCATCCAAATTATCTGGTTACAATTGTTTGTTGCTGCTACATATTTTGCTTCTATTGTGCTTTGTGAGATACAATTTTGCTTATTTCTTAGCCAAGAAATTAATCTTCCTCCAAGGAAAAATGCTCCTCCACTAGTGTTTTTCTTATCATCAACACTACCTCCCCAATTAGCATATGTATATTCACATAGGGTAAAATCATTAGATTTTTCATACCATAATCCATAGTCCATTGTGCCTCTTAAATATCTCAGTATCCTCTTTACTGCTGCATAATGTGATTCTCTAGGTTCAGCTTGAAATCTTGCTACAATTCCAACTAAATGTGCTATATCAGGTCTTGTATGAGTTAAATACTACAATCCTCCAATCATAGATTTGTATTTTTTTTGTTCTACTGCAAGAGTCTCATCTATGCTAGATAACTTATGTTCGGTCACCATAGGTGTTCCAATTGGTTTATAATCCTCCATTCCAAATCTTTTCAACAAGTCATTAAAGTACTTTGTCTGACTTACAAAGATACCATCATTGTTTTGTGTTATCTGTAATCCCAAAAAGTATTTCATCTCACCAATCATACTCATTTCAAATTTAGTCTTCATTTCATCAACAAATTTGTCACTAGCTTCATCTTCTCCTCCAAAGATAATGTCATCAACAAAAATAACTATAACTAACAAAACATTTTCAATTTCTTTTGTGTACAGATTGCTATTAGTTGTTCCTTTTATAAATCCCAACTTTAACAAATACTTATCCAATCTTGCATACCAAGTTCTAAGTGTTTGTTTAAGTTCATATAAAGCTTTCTTCAATTTACATACCATGTCTCCTTCTTGAGTTAAAGGAAAACCTTCAGGTTGTTCAATGTAGACTTCTTCCAATTCTCCATTCAAAAATGCTGACTTCACATCCATCTGCTACACTTTGAATTTCTTGTAAACTGCATAAGTCAAAAACATTGTTACTACTTCAATTCTTGCGATAGGTGTAAAATTTTCTTCATAGTCAATTCCTTCTTGTTGTGAGTAACCCTTACATACCAATCTTGCTTTATTTCTTACTACTTCTCCTTGTTCATTCATCTTGTTTCTGAAAACCCATTTAGTTCCAATAACATTTTTTTCTTTAGGTCTAGGGACCAATTCCCATGTCTTTTTCTTTTCAATCTAATCTAGTTCTTCTTTCATAGCATTAGTCCAACTTTCATCTTCACAAGCTTCATTAGTAGTCTTAGGTTCAATTTGATAAATCAAACATAATTGTTCTTGTGCCTTATTTCGAGTCAGAACTCCTCTTTTGATACTCCCAATAATCTATTAAAAAGGATGATTCCTTAACAAAATCTTGCTAGGTGTCACTGTCTCAGATCTCTCTTCAGATGTAGGTTCTTCAATAACTTCACTGTGGCTTTCATTCAACAAATCACTGTCAGTTTCATAAAATAATTTAGTAGTTCCAGTATTAGGTTTAGGGTGAGCTTCTTCATGAAATTCATAATCAAGCATTCTTTCCTAAATTTTGAACTTTTCATCAACTTTGACATTTGCGCTCTCAACAATAGTCTTAGTTCTTTTATTGAAACATCTATATGCTTTGCTTTTCAAAGAATATCCAAGAAATATACCTTCATCACTTCTAAGATCAAACTTTCCAATATCATCATCTCTCTTTTTATAACATTTGCTTCCAAAAATTCTAAAATACTTAACTAAGGGTGCATGTCCAAACCATAATTCATAAGGTGTCTTGTTTGTGTCTGCTCTGATTTGTACTCTGTTCATTGTATATACTATTGTGTTCACTACTTCTCTCTAGAATATCTTTGCCAAATCATTTTCAAACAACATAGCTCTTGCTACTTCAGTCACTGATCTATTCCTTCTTTCTACAATGCCATTTAGTTCAAGTGTTCTAGGGGTTGAATATTGTCTTTTAATGCCATTTTCTTCACAAAATTTGTTAAACTCTCTAGAAGTAAATTCTCCACCTCTATCATATCTCAAACATTTAATCTTCATCCCAGATTCATTCTCAACTTTATTCTTAACAATCTTAAACTTATCAAATGCTTTAGATTTTTCTTTAAGAAATGCAATCCACATCATTCTTGTAAAATCATCAACAAGAATCATAAAATACTTTTCTCCATAGAATCCTCTAGTCCTGGTAGGACCACTCAAATCTGTATGAACAATCTCCAACTTCTCTGTAGATGTAAACTTCTTACTAGGAAAAGAACTTCTCTTCCGTTTAGTCATTACACATTCTTTGCAAATCATGTTAGTAGGCTTCATAATTTTAGGTAAATCTCTTACTGCAAGTGTAGTACTTACTTTCACAATGTTATCAAAGTTTATATGACAAAACCTTCTATGCCATAACCAATTATCATCAATCTTTGTAATCAAACATGTCATCTCAGTAGGATTCAACTGAAATACATTACCTCTGGTTCTAGATCTAGTTCCAATCAGATTTCCATCCTTATCCTTTATCACACAAGTTTTCTCAGTAAACCAAACTTGATATCCCTTATCAACTAACTATCCAGCACTCAAAAGATTACGTTTCAATCCATCCACAAAATAAACATCATCATTATTAGTCTTTCCATCAAGAGTAATAGATCCTATACCTTTAATCAAACAAGGTGCATTGTTTCCAACTCTAACAATTCCTCCATCATATTCATTCAACTTTATGAACTTTTTCATGTCTCTAGTCATATGATGTGAACAACCACTATCTATAATCCAATCAGCTTTCTTTTCAACTTGAGAAACTAAGGCTCTTTCTTCCTTAACATCAGATTTAGGATTTTCTTCTTTAATTGCTATAAATCCTATGTCATCATTATTTTCAATATCACTTTCACTTAAAGTTCTTTCTATACTAGCTTCAATATCTTCATCATTAGCATAACAACATTCCTTAGATCTTCTAGGTTTGAAATTGCTTCTATACTTTTTAACTTTCTTAGGACATTTAGATGCAAAATGACCATATTCTTAACAAGTCCAACATTTAAATATTTTCTTACCGTCTAGTTCTCTTTTCACAAGCAAGACAATACCTTATTCAATCTTCTTGTCTTCTTCATTTCTAGATCTATTGTTGCCAGTATAATCTTCACTCACACTGATGCTTCTTGACAAAGTAGGGTGAACACTAAGACCATTGAATGTTGTCTCCATTCTAGGTAAGTCTCCTGATAATCTCAGGTTCATTTCTACTACTTCCAATCTTCCAAGAAGAGTCTCTCTTGTAAAGTTTTTTGTACAAGGTATCACTTGTTCAATCATTTGCGTTGTCTACTTAAATACAGGAGTTAATGTCCTTAGAATTTTCCATATCACCTCATTCTCTGTCTTTGTTCCTCCACAAGATTTTATACCTATAATGATCTCTGACAATCTACCAATATAACTTCTAATAGATTCATCTTCCAACATTCTTATATCTTCAAATGCACATATCCAATTATGTAATCTAACTCTTTTTGCATGTTCATCACCTTCAAAAGTAGAGTGTAAAGCATTCAAAATTTCATGAGATTTTTTCAAATATTTTACCTGACTGTACTCATTCTCCAGAAGTGCTGTCAAAAGTGCTTCTCTTGCAAGTATGTTACACATGAATAGATCTCTCTCTTCTACAATACATGTTTCAAGATTGTCCTCTTCAATGATAGTCTTATTATTCTTTGTAATCAACCAATAACTTGGTCCTAAACATAATAGGTGTGTCTTCATCTTTTCTTTCCAGCTGTCAAAATTTACTCCATCAAACTTAGGGCTTTCTTTCCTGAAATTCACCATGGATCTCTTTAAGCTGTTAAACTTCTTTTTCAAGCACCTACCACTCTGATACCAACTGTTAGAAAGTAAAGTCCACCAAGATAACTAAGAGGGGGGGGGGTGAATTAGTTATCAGATAATTATAACTTTTATCATCTTCAACAGCATTAAACCATATAATTAATATAATTACCAACCATAGAAAGATATTCATACACAATGACACAAGATATGTTGACTAGGGAACCTCTTGATCAAAGACTAAACCCTGGTGGCAATGATACCCACAAAAGATGCACTAGTATGAATATTCCTTGTGAGAGGATGGACTCTATTAGAAGTCTTATTAAATACATTCAGTACATATGAATCCCTGTTAGGAGATTTTGAATCCCTGTTAAAAGATTCTAACCCTATTAAGAGTTATGGAAGACAGAAGGACCCACTGCCCAAACAACTTCAGGGTAAGATCATTGAACACACTGTCCAAATAATCTTTACATTACTCAATAGAATAATATGTTACCTCTTCTCTGATTATGCCAAACCACACTCTCTATTACATTAGATCTCAATTTTAGATCTCTGTACTTCACATGTCTTCCTTCACAAATTCGCTTTCACACTTAGCTCTTTTCTTCACTTCATGCATACAGCATCACAACTGCTGCTACCATATCATAATTACATACTTTCACATTACAACTACAACAAGGAAATACATTCCTTCCTTTATACCACACTCAAATAATTACAAATGAGTCGGCATACAATTATAAAATAAAAGTTTCTACATGCTACACCAAAATTACACAAAATTGTCGGCTTCCAAATACAATAAAACTTCACTCGTGTGACCTCGAAGTCTACATTGTCATCCACATCACTATCAATGTGTCTCTAACTTCCCTTTAACTATGCAAAACCAGATTCCATCCTGATTAGGAGATATCATCCGATTTCCACAAACCACTACTCAGGAACACTGCCTGAATACTGCTTTCACCAAAATGATCATAACTTCCATGAATCAATGAATTACTATCTGCGCTCTTAACCATAGACATATGACATATCAAAGAGTATAACCTCAACATCACATAGCTCCAACTCCAATAACCCACATGCACTAATCCAAACTCTGTTTGCTTCTTTGCAAGTCTTTGATAAATCACTGTGTTGACATCAATGACAATCATAGTCATGATTGCAACAACAACTGCTACAGAATGTCTGCCAAATACTTTAGTATTCATTCCTAACAGACTGTATGTTTTTCATTGATGAAAATATATGGTAAGTAGCATGCATGGAAGACTTATGCAGTAAGCTTTGAGTATATGTAGCATGGACATGTTATCAACATGATATCATGGATGTAGAGGTTAATTGTTAGTACAGATAGTTATGTAGCCGCTTGTGTCAGCAGTGTTCCTGACAGAGTTACAGGCAGTGTTCTATGTGTGATTGTCCATACAATTATCATGGAGCCTTGCACCCTTGGATATGTGATGGAGACATGTTAGTGATGTTCCATGCATGGATCCAGAGTCTGATGTGCTGTAGAAGTGAAGTTATGTAGTCGCTACTCACCAGTTGTAGTTTCTTGTGTTTATCCAGAAAAGCCAACAAAGAATATATTTACATAGGAGTTTCACCTATCATTTCAGTATGCACACTTGGATTAGTGATCACATAAGAGTTAAGAAAGTTTGGCTAAGAGTGGATGATGTAACTCAGCTTGAGGAGAAATTTTCATTTAATTTGGTAGAGTTGGCAGTGTGTAGCGTGCGTCTACACTTATTGATTTGGACAGGTTCTAGATTGTGTTGCATGCTTAGTAGAGCCGACTGAGATATTATTGGAGAGTGTTATTGTTTCTCTATTATGATTTCAAGATGGTTCTAATAGGCCAACTTGATTATATCATTTAGAGAAAATATATTTATAGGCAGTCATTTGTGATCGCTAAGACATGGTTCAGAGTTGAATGTACAGAGCAGAGCAAAGAGTGCAAAGTGTTGAGCCATCAATAGAAGGTCTATGTGACCAAGTAAAGAGTATTTGATATTCATTGGAACTAATCAAGATAGTAGGTCTACCTCACAGTTCACCAAGATCTAAATATAGTGTGTATTAGTTATCTAGAAGGTTACAACCTTCAGCCCTTTGAGCAATGAGCTCTCAGACAGTGCGTCCTCACCCCTAACAGGGTTAATTGTAAAAGACTCCTAACAGGGTCCGACCCTTGACTAGGTCACTATACTAAATGCATTGTAAAGACAACTCCTAATAGGGATGAAGATCTTCTAACAAGGATCATAAAATACTAGTGCAGATTATTAGTGGGTGTCAATTCACATTGGGTTTTTTACCTATTTGGGTTTCCCCGTAACCAAAATATTGGTGTTGTGTTCAAGTGTTCTTTCATTGTGTTTATGCTTAATGTTTAATTATACTTAATTGGATAAATAATTGAAACTAGTAGAGAACTATTCACCCACCCCAGCTCAGTTATCTCTTGGGACTATTCCTAACAATAAGATCTCTCCCTGGTGCATGAATCAAGTTACCATGGACTTGACACTTTTGACATTTCTTAGCAAATTTGATAGCCTCTTTCTCCATTTTTGGCTAATAAAAGCTGGCCCTAATAATTTTTTGAGCTAGTGTTAAACCGTTGGAATGTGATCCACATATACCTTCGTGGACTTCCTCTAATGCATGTTGAGACTTGTCTCATTCTAAACACCTAAGAAGTGTACCATCTAGACTTTGTTTGTATAGATCATTACCAATGATGACATACCAAGATGCATTTCAGATATGGTATCATTTCTCATGGTGGTTGAAGGAATCAGGAATGATTTGGTCTTTAAGGTAGGAGTTTAGGTTTTTGTATCTAGAAGAATCATGACCAACAACAGTGCAGATCATGTGGGTTTTGGGGGAATCATATGTAGGGAACGACAGTGCTTCCACAGGAACTCATAACGTAGCTCATGTTTGGGCTGTTGTAGTAGATTTGATAGTGTTTCCATAGCATCAACAGCCAGAAATGTGTGTTAAAATTGTACCTAGTTGCGGACACAACACTTCAGTAAAACATTAGAGGTTAGCAAATCAAAAAATTTGCAAATAAATGAAATAAGCTAACCAGGTGATTTACTACCTCCTAGTAGGTGTGAGTATGGTATTCTCAGATTTAGACTGAAATCAGTGACAATGCAACACTTAAACGAAAGATTTAAATGATTGAAAGATGTGTGGAGATGAATGAAAATTAATCTTTTTTTTTTTGGATTTTGTATGCAATAAGATGAAAAAATTGATATGAAACTAATCTAGAATGGATTGGAATGATATGTAAATTAATCTATCAATGATGTACTATGAATGAATGAATGCTATGAACCCTCAAAAACAATAAAAAAAATCTCACAATCACCTTGTTCACAAAAGCTTGATTCTTCAGATGCAAATTCACTAGAGTAAGGATGCAAATTCAAGGGATCCTTTTGTGAGGAGCTGAGCCTTGATTTTATATAAATTCAGGGCTTGAGAATGCATTGAGAAAAGTCATAAATCAATCTTGATAAACTCAGGTTGATTTTTGAGTTAACAAGAAATTAGGAATAGATCAACTCATAAAATCATGCAAAAGCACTTTTTGACTCAAAATAGAGTCTAGCTCACTTTTTAAAATCACCATCAGATGTTGAGTTTAGAAAGTTAACAAATTGAAATTGAAAATTGATTTAAAGTTGATTGCTTTTCTGATTGTGCATGATTTAATATGAATTAATTTAAAAATAAAGTGATTTATTCTCAACTTAACTGATTTTGAATTAAAATAATTAATTTTTGAGTTAATCAATTATTATTTCAAACTTTTATTCCAAAACTATATCATTAAATATTGACAACTGGATTTTAATCAATTAAATAAGAATTCAACTGATTATTCATAGGATTTTTTATTTATTGTCAAAATTAAATAATATTAATTAAGAATAAATATAATTAAATAATTAAGTGGTAGAATTAAATTAATTAATTAAATATTGAACATATTCAATTAATCAACTTTAGGATAAATAATGACATTTATCACCAAATAATATTCAATTAAAGATAATTAGAATAATTACAAATATTCAAAGAATATTCCCCGATGCAGAATTAAGATACTCAATTAGGGTTTTGATGAACTAATGTGCAGATGTGCCTTAGGTTAGGACTTTGATGTTGATTTCATTTGATTTGTTGATGTAGGAGGTTAATGAACCTATAGCCCATTTTTGGGGTATTACACTAGTAGCATCTTCCTTTGCAAGATCTTCTAGAGAGGGGATCTTAACTTCTTTGATAGCCACTTCAAAAACTTCAAAAGCAATGCACTGCAGATGTGTCAGCATTTTGTTCTTCCAATTAGGATAGTTCTCTCCATCAAACTTTAGACTGTCTTTTCTAAAGAATGCCATCTAATCAACCTCAAGCTATTAAACTTTCTCTTCGAGGCACTTGGCTCTGATAACAATTGTTAGGAATAGGCCCAAGAGATAACTGAGAGGGGGTGAATCAGTTATCTACTAGTTTCAACTCTTTATCCAATTAAGTATACTTAAAATTTAAGCATAAATATAATGAAAGAACACTTGAACACAACACCAATATTTTGGTTAGAGGGAAACTCAAATAGGTAAAAACCCCGGTGGGAATTGACACCCACTAATAAACTGCACTAGTGTATAATGATCCTTGTTAGAAGATCTTACAACCCTGTTAGGAGTTGATCTTTACAATATAATAAGTATAGTGACCTGGTCAAGGGTCGGACCTTGTTAGGAGTCTTTTATGATTTCCCTATTAGGGGTGAGGATGCACTGTCCAAGAGCTCACTACTCAAAGGTGTGAATGCTGCAACCTTCTGAATAACAGATACATACTATATCTGGATCTTGGTGAACTATGAGGTAGACCTGATGTCTTGATCAGTTCCAATGAATAGCACACTCTATCTTTTTTGTCACATAGACCTCTCTTGATGACACAATACTTTGCACTCTCTACTCTACTCTAATCTTTCATCTTCATGCCATACCTCTAGCGATCACAAATAACCGGCTATAGTATCTTTCCTCTAAATGATATAATCAAGTTGGCCTATTAGAACCACCTTGAAATTATATTAGAGAAACAATAACACTTTCCAATATCATCTTTGTCGGCTCTACTAAGCACGCAACACAAACTGGGACCTATCTAAATCAATAAGTGTAGACTCACACTACACACTGTTAGCTCTACCAAATTAACTAGTACTTTCTCCTCAAGATAAATTACATCATGTGCTCTTAACCAAACATTCTTAACTCTTCTTCAATCACTAATCCAAATACACATACCGAAATGATAGGCACAACTCCTAGACCAATATAATCTCTGTCGGCTCTTCTAGATAAACACAAGAAACTACAATTGGTGAAGAGTGACTGTATAACTTCACTTCTACTGCACATCAGACTCTATGTCCATGAATGGAGCAACACTAACATGTCTCCATCACATATCTAAATGCATAAGGCTGCATGATAATTATACAGACAATCACTCACAGAACATTGCTTGTAACTCTATCAGGAACACTATCGACACAAGCTGCTACATAACTGTCTGTACTAACAATTAACCTCTGCATCCATGATATCATGTTGATAACATGTCAATGCTACATATACTCAAATCTTACTGCATAAATCTTCCACGCATGCTACTTACCATATGTTGTCATCAATGACAAACATACAATCAGCACTGGCTTGTTGGAAAATCTCCAACAGAAACAAGCATGCATTTCTCAGTCTACTGTTGAAGGAGAGCATATTGTTGTTGCTACAAATTTTTTAAATATTGTTTCAATCAAAAAAGTGTTGGAAGGAATGAATGAGGTAATCACTAAGCCAATGATTATATATTGTGACAAAACTAGTACAATAAATATTTTCAAGAATCATGTGATGTATTCTAAAACAAAGCATATATCTATTAAGTGTCACTACTTGAGAGAACAAGTTCAAGAGAAGAAAGTGAAACTAAAATTTGTAACATCTAAGGAACAACTTGCTGATATCTTTAAAAAACCATTATCGAAGGACACATTTGAGTATTTGAGGACTAGACATGGGGTTTGTCCCCTATCTACCGGTCACTAAGGTGATCTAGAGGTTGTATCAACCTATACTTATCAGAAGATCATTCATGTTGATGCACATAGCTCACACTTTGGATTTTGTCTAACGTTGTGAAAGATTGTAGAAGTTGTTAAATAAATTTGTTTATCTGTACACTAATGGTACCTGACTAACAGACTGATATGAACCGAACAACAGAGAATTACTTGGCTGTTGAAGAGTTGTTTGTATATTTTCTTTGGCATTGTTGTCAAAGGGAGATAAGATCAGAGAAATATGGAGAGAAGATCAGAGAAATATGAAAAATTAGTTAGTGAGAACATAGAGAAAGGGACAAACATATTTGTTGCTGAGAACAAAGGGAATCTAAGAACTAAAAAATCCACAGGGAGAGTCTACACTTGTAATTTTGTTATGTTTTGTAGTGATTAAATATCAAGCTAGGGAGAGCTTACCGAGCTACAACATTTACTTACATAGTTTTAGAATACATGTTTTGATGAAGGGTGCTCCCCTTAATACCACAAACACATAACAGAAATAGAGAAATAACAACAATATGCAAGAACAAAAAATTGGATTCTTATTATCTCCACAAATGTGGAATTACAAACTTTCAGAATTACAATATGCAAAGCCACATGGGCATTCCCTTACAATATTTTGTAGGACAAAGCCTCAAATCAATACCCAGATCTACTACCTAGAACTGTCCCGAACTACCTAAGACAACACTACAGCCTTCCTTATATAGGCAATTTTCCACCGCCTGGGAAGGTTCCAAAATTTTTATCCAACAAGGCTGACCAAACTTAGAATTATTTTATTTTTCATTTTATTACATCAAAGCCGACTCAGAATAACTTTTGAAACCCAAATAAAAATTTTGAAGGAAACTTATTTTCTGCCATTTCAGGTGACCCAACTTTCGGAGACCATAAGTCATCACCCATTGACTGAATTGACTATTATAACCCCATTTCAGAAAGGGCACGAGGAGCTCTACAATGTTTGAATAAGAAAGCTTCATTCAGCTGAAAATTTGACCTCAACCGAGGCCTCTAAAGCCTTCAAAATTGAGTTCAAAGTTTTTGTACCCTATTTCCAAAACTGAAAAGTTTTAATATCTTCAAAACCAGACTTGATCTAGCAATGAAACTTTACAGGCGGGCTGATATGACTAAGATGAACCTCCAACTATGAAATCAGAACATTCTAAGATCGTATGACCAACTTACTAAAAATAGAAAGTTTCCATAAATAGCAGCTCTACACAAGATAGCCCTTATTGAAAAGAAACCAAAAATATTTTTTGGGTGATGCAAGATTGCTCTTACACCCAGGATGATCCTGCATCAAACACCCGAGGTAATTTGAGAAGTGACCCTATCATGACTCAGGTGTGAAGAGGGAAACTAAGATAGTTAACCTTCTACTTTATTAGCCATGATGAATCTTCAACATGCCATCCTTTCCACTTGACCAGATATTCTTCATATGTCCTATTCCTTGTGCTTTTTCCAACATGACTGTCCAGTATATCCTCAATCTCCTTAGTATCTGAACTAGTTGCTAGAATACTCCACTGTGCTATTGTGATCTCATCTTCAACACCTCCTTCATGATACTCTATCAAATCTGAAATGTTAAACACTGGTGAAATATTAAGCTCAGTAGGCAATTCTACCTCATATGCATTTCTTGAATCATGCTTCTTCAGTATCTTACATGGCCCAAACTTCTTCAATTTCAGCTTGTTGTATGTACCAACTGGAAATCACTCCTTCTATAAATGAACCATGACTTCATCTCCAACCTAAAATTCCTTATGCCTCCTTTTCTCATCTACCCTAGCCTTATACTGTGCATTCATCTTGGTAATATGCTTCCTCACCTCCTCATGGATGTTCTTCAAATGTTTTGCAAAATCCTCAGCTTCAGCACTACTTATTTCTCCTTTATCTATCTTCCTCAACTCAGATGCATTTCTGGGACTACTTCCATATACAGTCTGGAATGGTGATTTACCAATGCTCCTGTTGATAGAATTATTATATGCAAATTCCTCCTATAGTAAAATCAAATCCCATCCTATTGGCTTGTCTCCAACCAAACATCTCAGAAAATTCCCCAAACTCCTATTCACCACCTTTGTCTATCCATCAGTCTATGGATGATGTGATGAACTAAACTTCATATCTGTCTTCAACTTCTTCCATAATGTATGCCAGAAATATCCAACAAACTTAGTGTCTCGATCTAAAACTATGGTCTTTGGAAAACCATGTAGTCTCACTACTTCTCTGAAAAATAATCCTACTACATGAACAACATCATTAGTCTTCTTGCAAGGAATAAAATGTGACATCTTTGAAAATATGTCAACCACCACAAAAATTGAATCATGTCCCCACTGAGTCCTCAATAAACCAAGAACAAAGTCCATACTAATATCCTCCCAAGGCTTCTCTGGTATAGGTAATGGCTGATACAACCCTATATTCTGCTTCACTCCTTTCACCATCTGACATACTTTGCAACTCTGTATGAACTTCTTCACATCTTTCTGCAACTGCAGCCAATAATAATTCTCACTAACCAAAGCAAGGGTTTTATCATGACCAAAATGTCCAGCCAATCCTTCGCTATGCTTTTGTTTGATGAGATTCTCCCTCATAAAACTTCATGGAATGCACAACTGACTCCCCCTAAATAGCATATCATCCTGAATGATAAAATCCAACCACTTTGTTCTATCTAGAGTAACAAGTTCTTTACAAGCTTTCCAAGCTTCACCAAAATCAAGATCCTCTGGATACAAATTCTTGAGTTCCTTGAACCCAACCACCTCAATCTGCATCTCTATCAGCAATATTTTCCTTCTGTTAAGCACATCTACAACCCTGTTAGACTTTCCACTTCTGTGTTTCAAAACAAATTTATAATTCTACAAAAACTCAACCCATTTCAAATGCCTCTGATTCAACTTTCCTTGGCTATTCAAATATTATAGAGCTTGATGATCAGTATACAAAACAAACTCCTTAGGAAGCAGATAGTGTCTCCACTTCTTCAATGCTTGAACTATAGCAAAAAATTCTTAATCATAAACAAAATATTTTCTCTTGGCATCATTCAACTTCTCACTGAAATAAGTAATAGGTTTACCTTCTTGGCTCATAACAGCTCCTGTTGTAGTACCACTAGCATCATAGTCTACTTGAAACACCTTATTAAAATCTAGAAGTGCTAAAACAGGCTATTCTATAACTTTCTGTTTCAATAGTTTAAAACTCTTATCTACCCCATTAGTCCACTTGAACTCTTTTCTATCCCCTCTCATTATTTCAGTCAAGGGTCCACAAATACTACTAAAATTTCTGATAAACTTTCTGTAAAAGCTAGCCAAACCATGAAAAGATCTTACCTTAGTAGCACTCCTTGGAGTAGGACATTCAAGGATAGCCTGTACTTTCTCTAGATCCATTTTCAGACCTTCTGTTGAAACTACAAATCCCAAATACACTAATTCCTTCTTCACAAAATTGCACTTCTTCAAATTAATCAACAATTTCTCATCTCTCAACTTCTCAAACACCATACAAATATGCATCATATGTTCCTCCAATGTCTTTCTAAAGATCAAAATATCATCTAGGTAAACAATGACAAACTTACCCCGAAATTCTTTCAGAACCTCATTCATGAGCCCCATGAAAGTGCTCAGTGCATTGGTTAGCCCAAAAGGCATGACTAACCACTCATACAATCCTTCTTTTGTCTTGAAGGAAGTCTTCCATTCATCTCCTTCTGTTATCTGAATTTGATGATATCCACTCTTCAGATCTATTTTTGAGAAATACACAGCCCCACTCAAACAGTCCATAATATCATCTATTTGTGGCAATAGAAACTAGTACTTGATTGTGATCTTATTTATTACTCTAGAATCTATACACATCCTCCATTCTCCATTCTTCTTTGGTGCTAATACCACTGGTACAGCATAGGGACTCAGACTCTCTTGAATCAACCCCTTCTGCAATAACTCATGTACTTGTCTGTTCAACTCTTCACTTTTTGCTTGTGTCATTCTATGTGCTACCTTGTTTGGAAAACTAGCTCCTAGAATCAAATCCATCTGATGACTGATTTGCCTTACCGGTGGTAATCCATCAATTACATTATCAGATACAATATCTTGAAACTCATTCAACAAATCTGTAACCTCTACAGGTACATCCTTGATTTCCTCTTTACCAGCTTTTGGAATTAAAGAAAAACACACATGCTCATGTCTCATACCATCAAGGAATTTTCTTCCATCAACAAAAGTTATTGTTGCATTACCACATACCTTTTCTTCAGTCTCCTTCAATGGCTTTAGCTTATGTCGCACTCCATCCTTTGTCAGGGAATAGGTATTCGCACGACCATCATGTACAACACATCTGTCAAACTGCCATGGCCTACCCAACAATATGTGACATGCATCCATAGGTATGATATCACATAGTACCTCATCATGGTACCCACCAATCTTGAACTTTACTAGGCACTGTTCACTGACCATGACCTTGTGGTCATCCTGCACCTAGGCAATTCGATATGGATGTGGGTGTTTCTATCTCTTGAGCTTCAACTTTGTCACCATCTCTTCTGACACCAAATTTTTAGTGCTTCCACTATCAATAATCACATCATAGCACCTACCCTCACACTTGCATCTAGTGCGAAATAGGCTCCTCCTTTGTTCAGGTTCATTCTCACCACTCAGCAGGACTCTTCTATTAATCAACATTTCTTCTCTTTCAGCATCTTCAGAATTTGAGGATCTAGCATCTTCATCTACATGTGCCACTCTGGCCTGGCCTTCATTCCTCCTATCCATCCTTCCTTGGCATTGAGGACATTCAAATGCCCTGTGACCCTCTTCTCCATAGTGAAAATATGTTCCACGGAAACCTCCTCTTCCTGAACCTTGTCCTCTTCCTCTTCCTCTCTGATCTCTATTGTTCTAATCTTGGAAATGATTGGATTTTTTTCCTCTCTGATTTTGACTGCTATTGGCCTCATCCTTATTTTTTAGATCTTCATTTTGGCCTCCATATGACCATCCACCAGATCATCCACCATGAGCTCTTCCATTTTGTCTGCTCTTGAACTTCTTGTTCAGCTTTTCCTCTACTTTTAGGGAAAACTAGTATGCCTCTTCAATATTGTTCATTTGAACTAGATTTAGCTCCTCCTGAATGCTTGGCCTCAACCCATTAAGGTAATGGGAAACTTTCTCCTTATCAGCTTCTGCATGGCCTATTCTGATGAGGATTCGATAGAACTCCTCTGTATACTCTTGAATAGATCATCCTACTTGCTTCAAACTTTGCATTTTCTTCAATAGGTCAAGCTCATAATCAATAGGGATGAACTATCGCTTCAATTTATCCACCATCTAATCCCATCTTGTGATTTTATCTTTCCCTCTTCTATTTTTCTCCAATTGAATCTCTTGTCACCAGATCTTTGCATGACCTTTCAGCCTGACCTTCACGAATTTGACCCTATCAGGATCCTCAATATCTTCATACTCAAAATATTTTTCACATTCATTGATCTAGTCGATCAACTCCTCTGGGTTAAGATTTCCTTAAAATGTAGGAACCTCAATCTTAGGTCTTTTTCTGATCTTGGAAATGGCCCAAAAAAGTCTTTCTTCCTCCTGGTTTACAACTTTGACTTCTCCTTCTTGATCTTCTTCTTCGGCTTCATCCTCACTTTCGTCTCTGACATTAAGATTCATTCCTCTGTAAATCTCTTCTTTCAATGCTCCCACTTGTCTCTAGAGTGCTCTAACCTCAAGTGTTACAACACCAGCTCTTCCACCACGTTCCCTTCATGGAGGCATTTTTGCGATGCGCACTAAAACCCTAACCACGGTCCTGGTGCAAACTATCTCACAGTCGGTGATCTATTTACACAAAAACCCTAACCCACAGTCTTAGTGCAAACTACCTCACAATTGGCAATATGTTTACACACTCGGGAACTCCTGCTCTAATACCACTTGATGAAGGGTGCTCCCCTTAATACCACAAACACATAACAAAAATAGAGAAATAACAATAATATGCAAGAACAGAAAATTGGCTTCTTATTATCTCCATAAATGTGGAATTACAAACTTTTAGAATTACAATATGCAAAGCCACATGGGCATTGCATTACAATATTCTATAGGACAAAGCCTCGAATCAATACCCAGATCTACTTCCCAGAATTGTCCTGAACTGCCTAAGATAACACTACAACCTTCCTTATATAGGCAATTTTCCACCGCCTGGGAAGGTTCCAGAATTTTTAGCCAATAAGGCTGACCAAACTTAGAATTATTTTATTTTACATTTTATTACATCAAAGTCAGCTCAAAATAACTTTTGAAACCCAAACAAAAATTTTGAAGGAAAATCATTTTTCGCCATTTTAAGTGACCCAACTTCCAGAGACCATAAGTCATCACCCATTGACCTGATTGACTATTATAACCCCATTTCAGAAAGGTCACGAGGAGCTCTACAACATCTAAATCAAGAAAGCTTCATTCAACCAAAAATTTGACCTCATCTGGGGCCTCTAAAGCCTTCAAAATTGAGTTCAAAGTTTCTGTACCCTATTTCCAAAATCAAAAAGTTTCAGTATCTTCAAAACTAGACTTGATCTAGCAATAAAACTTTACAAGTGGGCTGATATGACTAAGATGAACCTCCAACTGTGAAATCAGAACATTCTGAGATCGTATGACCAACTTACTAAAAATAGCAAATCTCCATAAATAGTAGCTCTACACAAGATAGCCCTTATTGAAAAGAAACCAAAAATATTTTTGGGGTGATGCAAGATTGCTCTTACACCCAGGATGTTCCTACATAATGTTTGGTATGTGTATGGCATATTTCTGTATTGCTTGTGTTTCCATCAATGCCAAAGGGAGAGATAGATGAACTACAACTGATTGAATACCTAAATAAACTGAAGGAACATTGATTAGAGATCATCGAGTACTAAATTGATATACAACTTAAGATTATTAAATCAGTCAATATGTTTTCATTGATGTCAACTAGTTTTGAGAATACTTATCATGTTAGTTACAAACATCTGAACATCTATTGAAGGAAGAAAAGATGAAGAACTGAGATATCTACATGAGGAAAAGATGGATATGACAGATAAGGAAAAGGTAAACATTGGATAACTTATTGATGAGTCTATGGCTTTATATTGTTGACTTGAGCATGTTAGATTAATCTATTATGAAGAAGAGATTTCAAATTGAACAAGTAAATGTGGTCAGTAATTGAAGATTTATGTATACACCGAGCCAGTGTAGTGTATACCGAGTGACAGTATTAACCGAGCTAGTCTAACTAGTTATCACTGATGCATTTCTATATTAACTGAGTATGGATGAAAACATTAAATGCTAAGAATAGCTGACTAAATATCATGAGATGGATATTGTTATAACTTCAAGGTTAAGGATGAAGTTTGTTATGAGATCCACGGCTGACAAAATTTGGAGAAGATCTAAAGGATGAGATTGAAATGTGATATGGACACATCTACCAAGGAAGGTTTAAGAGGAAAAATGGATGAAGAAGATTAAGCAAAAAAATATAATGGTTGATATGAGTATGGTTTACTTGTCTATATAAGAGATATTAGTTTCATTGTTGAAACTATGCCAGAAGAAGAAGACTGCAGAGAATTCATGTGAAGACTATATTCATGCATGCCTGATCAAACTAGTTATTGAAGAACCAAGCTGCAGAGTTTTACCAAGCATCAGAGAATCATTTACCGAGTGAAAGTAAGTTGATATATTGAAGGAAGTGAATTTATTAATGATCAAAGGATTATTTCTAAGGGCTTAGCATAGATCTGAATATCTACAATTGAGTTGTATTTGAATCAAATCATTATTGTATCAGTTTAACCATTGATTCAGAAAATATCTTAACTGAGTGGACTTAACAGTCTTATGTTCCACCCTATGACATTATATTGAATGTAAAGTGTTATCTTGTTGACCCCATAGTGAATGTTGGTTAAAATTTAACTGTTAGTTATAAATCCTCTAACCAGATCACACCTAACAGTGTGTATTGTAACATTTAACAGGGTTGTCTCTTCACCGACCTCACTTCAGAAGAGTGAATTATTTTGGGTTACCGGTCCTAGGTGGTTTTTCCCTTAACAGGGTTTCCACATTAAATCATTGTGTTATGTGTTATTTGTTATGATTTTTTTTCTATCATACTTTACATACTGCATAGTTGATTTAGTCGGTAATCACAGTTGGATAATTAATGGTAATCGGTAAAGTGAATAGATAGATTGATATTTTGTGTTACCTAGCTACATAATTTGGTTGAATTGTTTTGTGGAGTACATCTTTGTATTTGGGATTGTAGGATAATGGATCTAATTGATTCACCCCCCCCCCCCTCTCAGTTATTCAAAAAAGAACTACAAGTTTCATATGAGATTGTTACAGAAGGCAATAGAGATGACTTAGCATAAATGATGCGGAATCAACTAATGGTGAATTTAAGAAAGATCGGGAAACAAGGATTAAATTTGGAGAAATATTGGTATGTATATTTTTCTATATACAAAACTATTTTCCTGGTATCAGTAAAGTAAATATGACATTAGGTGAACCAGTTATACATCATATTAATAAGTTCATTGAAAATGTGGAAAATAATTTTTAATGTTGAATTACCAAAAGTACAAGAATAAGAATTGGTCAAATGTTAGAAGAAGAAGAGGACATAGATTTGACAAGCAAAGATAGCCTGATAAGGTTTGAAGAATGACAAGAGAGTCAACCAATTGAAATAAAAGATGAATCTGATGATGATACAAGTAATGAGGAAGTTGAATATGTTGAGGAACAACAATGTTAAGGTTTTAGGATCATTGCAAATTTAGTAGCACTATCTGACTATATGTGTTTTCCAAATGCAACAATCTCTTGCATTTATATTGAGAATGAGCCAAGAAGACACATGTCCCTTCATGAGATATGTCTATTCATTAATATGTAATTAATATAATGACAATTTTTATTATATATATATATATATATATATATATATATATATATATATATATATATATATCTTAAGTATTATATTAATTTCTCTAATATTTAAATATATATATAAGTATATATATACATCTCATATATACTAAATATATATACATATCTTCATTAGTATTGACTCGTAGTGTTTATTCGACTAAAGCTAAAAAACATCAACACTCCCTCTTAGCTAGGGAGGATAAATCAATCCAATGTCAACACTTAAGACACTTGACAACATCAATCATATGGGGTAAGAAATAAAGGCATCATCCTCAAGATGTAATCAATAGAAACATAGTCTCAATATATGGATTGCCTCCATCGATGATTCTATCCTTAAGTTCTCAAGTGGATTGCCTCCATTGGTGATTCTATCCACAAGCTCTTAAGTATTGGCCTATCAGAATGTCAACACATGATATTCACCAAATAATTTGAGTATTGGCCTATCAGAACATCAACATATGATATTCACCAAGTACTCAATAAGGTACTGGCCTGCAAAATATCAACACATGATATTCACCAAATACCTATCATATATCTATACAAACAACTCATAGACCATCAATGACATCTAACACTTAGTTGTTGAATTACAAGATATATCTATTCAAACAACTTATAGACCATCAATTTAATGACATCTAACACTTAGTTGTTGCTTTACAAGATGTATCTATACAAGCAACTTATAGACTGTCAATTTAATGACATCTAACACTTATTTATTTCTTTACAAGATGTATCTATACAAGCAACTTATAGACTGTCAATTTAATGACATCTAACACTTAGTTATTTCTTTACAAGATATATTTATGAAAACTACTCATAGACCGTCAACTTAATGACATCTAACACTTAGTTGTTGCATTAATTCATCATGATTTGTTTCAACATTATAAATAATGTATATCATGATTTAAATTATTGTAAGATCGTCACCTTCCAATAACTTCTGCAAATACAAGTGATAATCATTTGGAATTCATCGCTTCCTTGTGATTTACACAAGGGGAAGGCCGATTAAAAACATTCATGATTCATTAATATAATAATCAATTATATCAAGTTTACCTCAGAAGTGTTTCACCTTCAATAGTGAACTCCCTCTTAATCAATATGATCAAGATTGTCACAAGTTGATTGAACCATCTGCTCCCTCTGAAGCTCAAGTTTATCAACTTCTTGACCTCTTTTGAAATGTCCGACTCCCTTTGCATCTAGTCTCGGTCATCAATTCATTTGCAAGCATCAAGTTCTTTCTCCCTTGAATGCAATTATCTTGTACTCCTATCCTGAAGGTATATTAGAGAGAGATTACAAATAGCTCACTAAACTATCTCAACCAAAAATACCAATGATAGAAGCATACAAGTTTTTACTAACCAATAGTATAGCATGAATTATAAACTCAAAAATTGTGTGCATTAATAAAATGTGAAATACTCATCTTTTATAAATTTCAAGTATTTCATTCTATAATGTGAGCCCGTATAGAAAATATTATCCAAATTCATAGAATGATGTCATTGTTCTTAAATATTACTATAATTCTTCACATGAACTATATTTAATATTCAAAGGTTCTATACACTATCACAACCTTCAATCTTATTAGATATCCCTTCAAGTGGTTAGGATTTTAAAGAAGGAACCTCACTCTTTTTCAAATTGTTTCATAGACCCATACATAGTTTGTCATACCTTTTCAACCTGGCATTTTCTCTTCAATCACTCCAATGCTATTCTTGTAAATTTGTTTATCACCAACATATCCAAAATTTAGAAAAATCCAACAATGCATTTGTGAGATATGGTCCTTGTATCGAGATTGTATTTTTTGAGACAGTCACACATTCACCATCAATAAACTACTCTCTTACATTTGCAACCTAGCTCTGATACCATGTTAAGGTTTTAGGATTATTGCAAATGTAATAGCACTATCTAATTGTATGTGTTTTCCAAATGCAACAATCTCTTGCGTTTATATTGAGAATGAGCCAAGAAGAGACATGTCCCTTCATGAGACATGTCTATTCATTAATATGTAATTAATATAATGACAATTTTTATTTTATATATATATATATATATATATATATATATATATATATATATATATATATATATATATATATATATATATATATATATATATATATATATATCTTCACTAGTATTGACTCGTAGTGTTTATTTGACTGAAGCTACAAAACATCAACAAACAAATGCTAGAAGTTACAATTGCATACACTAAAATAGTACATGTTACACATGCTACTAATATGGTACCTACTATTGGTGAGATATCAAAAAAAGAAATAATTGAGGAACAACTAATAAATTTGGAAAAGGGTGAGATAACAGAAATAGAGTCTGAAGAAGTACAAATTGGAAGGACACTGCAAAATATGACAATGATAACAATAGCACATCTAAAGAGGAAAAGAGATTCAAAATATAAAGAAGAAGAAGAAGAAGAAGAAGAAGACTTTGATGAAAGACCTAAATTTGAAATATTGAAGAGAGATCCTAAAAAGATGAATTATGAGGAACATATATTATATGCAGAAAAACTCAAAGAGAGAACAATTACTAAAAGACAATTGAAGGATAAGAAAAGGGAAAAGATTATGAAGAAAATAGTCAAAACATTTTCAAGCTTACTATTGGAATCACAGTGGATAAAGAAGTTTAAAGTTTGGAATAGATGAAAACTTATGTGGATATACTAAGGGATTATCACAAAGTAAAATCAAGATTAGAAGCAAAGATACAATAGAATTTATATACTGACAGAAGAGAAGACAAGCTAGCAGAAGTAATAGGAACACTATCGAAAAAATTAAAAATATGAAGGAATTGTTAATTGAAGCAATAGAGATGTATAAGAAATTATATGAGAAAGGTAAAATAGTAAATGAGGAATCATGCTTAATAGCTATCAATATGGATTTAATGTAAAAATAAATACAAGCAACAATTGAATTCCTAAGTACAATAGAAAAGAAGGATGATGAAGACGGTATTGAAAAAATAATAAGATTCAAAGGTTATATCAGTGCTATAAATAATTTGAAGAAGCAATGGACTAAATTATTGAAATTATCAAGAACAAGCATAAAATTATTCTAGCAGAAGCAGAATCCAATTGACACTTAAAGGACATTGTTTTGTTTTTGCATTTGGCATTGTTTTCAAAGGGAGAGAGAATACCAAAGTGGAGATTGTTAGTATGATGGAAAGGGAAACTATAAAGAATTGTAATGGAAGAAACATCTAAGGGGGAGATATACAAAATGATGAAGCATGAATAGAAAGGTTTTTCCATCAATGCCAAAGGGGGAGGTTTTTACTTGACAAGATCCTCAACAGGCAATTAACAAGAAATCAATGATGATTTTTCTATGGTTGTCATTATTGTAAAATAAAATTTAGTATATACATAAATTTAGGAAATACTTATCCACATAAGATACTATCAGAATGTGTTATCCGCATAAGGAAAGTATTATCAACATAAAGGAAGAGTTATCAGAAAGTGTTAGCAATGGAAAGAAAAGAAAAGGTTACGAATGAGGATGAAATCAAATTAGAAAAAATATTTTATGGAAGATTGAGAAACCCTAATTAGGTCAAGAAATTATAAGAGGAGATTGTAGACAAAGAAAGAGATATGATGATGATGATGATGATGATGAAAGAGTGAACAATCAGAGATACAATTAAAAGGATGCGAAGAGAAGTGTAAGGATCAGAGATAAAAACAAAGGAAGAGCAAAATAGGATCTAAAAAGCTTTTGGAGAAAGCATCTATAGGTCAAATTTCTTGTTGATTTATTCCTAACAATTTTGCAACAAGATTGTGAAATCCCTTAACCAGGTAGTCTCTAACCAGACTTAGAAGTTCTATTTTAGAACTTATTATAAATCCTTTAACTGGATAAACATTGTATAAGTGGGATAAAATCTCTTAATAGAGTAGTATTTAACTATATTTTCAGTGCTCCTAGTAGAGTATTAGTCACTCTTAACAGGGTGAAGTCATTCATAAGATGACATTTATGTAAGCTCCTAATAGGGCACCTTATTATTGCGGTAATGAGTTGTGGGTATCATCCCCACCATAGTTTTTCCCTCTAACCAAAGGTTTTCTGCGATACCAAAATATTGTGTTAAGTGTTTGAATGTTTATGTATTGTATATTTAATTTATATGTTATCGGTTATCAGTTAAACATTACAATATTTATCGATAAAAGACAAGATAGTTATCATCATAAGTAATTTACTAGTTATCGATTTATGCTTAGAAAGTTGAATAAGTGTTAAATCTCTATGGTACTGATTCACCCCCCCCCCCCCCTTCCCTCTTAGTACCTTACCTAATACTTTCCAACAATGGTTATATATCTTTTCCTATGGAACTTTGTGGTAAGGTTGTGGATACTACCTTCATTTTCATTCCTACCTCTAATCAATTTCAAGTCAATATAAATTTTTCTTGGCTTTTCTCCATGCAATCTTTAGCTTCTCCCATTCATATATGTCTTAAATTCCCTCATGATGGTGAGACCAATACCATTAACCATAGTCTTTATCAACCTTCTAGGCCTCGCGACTGTGTTGACTTTATTTATTTTTGCTTTCTATATGTCAAACACATCCTAATTATCTCTTCTGATCATACCAATCTTTCAACGCCAAGAATATTGTTAAACTTAGTAAACCCAAGATTGATCCTAGTAGTAGTCTTCTTCCTCTACCACCCATTCCTCCTTTATCGACTTTTCTACCTCCTATCCTCCCACCTAAGGAAGAAAAGGAACATATGTTTACTGATCCCACTCCACCTCAAATATCTATAAATAATAAATGTAACCTATATGCTTTTGATTTCCATTGCAAGTGATGAGATAGAGCCTTGCACATGTCTCTCAAAATCCTTCTTCACCTCATACACCTCTTGCTTCAATTTTCTTTGACCAACCCATTCTTGAGCCTACAAAGGAAGTGAATAATCACATAACTCAAATGGATAAACATGATGATTCTATTCATATTTTAGATTCTATTATGATTAATCTTGATGAAGAAGAAACTCTTGATGATGATGTTATTGATGCTAACAATGATATGTATGCTAGTGATTGTGATGAGTATGAAACTATTGATCTTGACAATGATTTATTAGCTATAATTTCACAATAATTCTCATTCACTCCTAGTAATGAGAATAGTGACCTATCTTCACAAAATGGTCCTTCGGCCATGATGTGTAGCTTGTTATATATTTTTTTTAGAATTCTTTAAATCACCCTTGTTACTCTATTAGTGCAAGGTGATAAAGGAATAAAAAATATTGTAATCATTCTTCTATTTGTATCTTACTTCTTCTATATGTTGTTACATTTTGTATTGTACATGTGTTAGGGTTCATAATTGTGCCTTTTTGTAGTCTTCTTGGAATGATGCAAAATGGTAGCACTGATTCCTCTTGGTCTCTATGCTATGATCAAGAAATAATGAGAGCAGGGTTGAATTAGTATTACAACACTTATATTCATTTTAAACCAATTCAAACTTAACCATGTAATAAATAAAATAAAAAGAGCATACACATAAAGAAAATAACTCATAACACCGTGATTTTTTCTCGAGGAAATATTGGCCAAGGCAAAACCCCGGTGGTGATGGTACCCATAAAATATGCAATAAGAATGTTAAGAGACCTTGCCCTATTAGGAGTAGAATATTACATTAGCACATGTCCTTATTAGAGGACTAACCCTATTAGGATTCTACAACCCTATTATGGGTGAATACAAAATGGTGCTCACTGCTCATACAAGGGACTCACTAGCTAGTATTACAAAATGATTTTACAATAGAAAAAGTGAACTATAACAGCATCTTCTATTCCAAAGTAGTTCTAATTGAATATCACAACAATAATCACATAATCTTCACTTAATCAATCATCACATATCATCTCTATTTCATTCATACTTGTCCTCAACTCAAAACCTTCACATATATATATACCTGATCAACTTAATTTCCTTGTCGGCTCCCTAATTCTTCACAAAGCATGTCTTTACACTTCATTCATAGAAAAAGGATATCATCCATCCATACACATGCTGAGATAGGTGGGGACATATCATAAATCATAAATCATACCACAATTTAATAACTTATTTTATTATCCCAATCATCGTGTCTACTTAGGTGCCCTATTTTCATTGCATACTATGCTCGCACAACTTCATAAGTATGTAACTTTGTCCAGAAAAAGAAAAAAATTAAGAAATAACAATAGAAGATTTATTATATCCCTTAGAACATATCTTCATCCTTGTAGACCATAAATATAAGTATCGCATGCTCTCTCACCAAAATAGTATGACTATATTCTGGAAACTATCTCTGTACTTAGGCATTTTTCACATGACTAATTATCAAAAACTTATTTCCACTTCAGGCGACCATCATAGAGGTATGTGTTACTAGAAATGACAACATATACACCTTCATACACTTCTCATTTTCCAACAATCTTCCCATTTGGCATTGATGGAAACACTTAGTGAAAAATGACTAAGTGTCCAATGCAAACCTATTGTCTATACACTTATACATTTTTCACAACTACTACTCCCCCTTTGACATCAATGGAAAAGGTATATGAAAAAAATTATCTATATACAAGGAAATCATTTAGGACTATACATCAAAACTTACAACATGCAAAATATGTCTTGGAAGGAGGTTTCCAAGACCTTTACATCTTCCCATGTTGTCTTTAATGTTTGACTAATCTAAATTAAACCATTCCAAGAAAAGGATGAGATGTCACCATCTGTCAGTATTGTAGGTATAGATCCATCAAAAGATATCTTCTTCATCTCCATGTACTCAAGATGCTTCTCCAAAATTGATAGTTTAGGAGTAATCAAACTCCTCAACTCACCAAATCTTCCCAACACTCTTGACTTCTCACTTTGTAGAATGTTGATTTTATCCAATAATTTAAACACTTCCTTATCTAACTCAATAATTGATTACAAGGAGGACCCACAAATTTTCACTAAGTTATCCAATGTCTTCTCATTTTTTTGAATTATGTCCACCACATTTTGCACATACTTAGAAGGATTTATGCAATAGTTTTATATCTTCTTCCCATGCTTGATACAAGTCATTATATGCTTAAGTCTCACTTTATTGACTTGCATACCTCTTCAAACTTCTTCTCCATGTATTCCTTTTCAGCCTTCATAGATGTGGCCTTCTCCAAAGAAGTGAAGTACATATCAAGGTCATCAAGGACATTCCCCAAGTTACATGATACATCATTACCTTGGAAGGTAAGAGCTATGGGTAAAATTTTTATTAATTCTATCCACTTTAATGTCCAATACCTTGACCTTCTTCTCAGTCTTCTTCTCATCTCTTTCCTTATTGATGTGGAGAATCCTACATAACAAATCAACCTTAGAGGATACATCTAATCCATCCAAAATTTCATCATATAATAAACATTCAAGAGAGGAAAAACATCTTCACAATCATCAATCCTTCACTTAGCATTTTTTGCAATCATCACTCAGAGAACTGTACCTTTCAATATAGGCAACATTTCACCAATCCCTCCAATGGAAAAATATAAATATAGGATAAGAACAACATATCCAAAACTAAAGAAAATCCAATGATTAGACTAAAAGATGTGGTCTCTGTCTCGAGACCCATTTAGTGTCATAAAAGAGAAGGTTCATTTTCCAAATCTGCCTAGGGCATCATATAACTTTCACAAAACAAACTCAAATGATACCAAACCAATTTCAAATGAACCCCTTATGTATCTACTTTCATAATATGTGAGCCATTAATCTTTCCAACCATTAAATGATTATATAAGCACAAATCTTCTCATTCCACTCCATTGAAGAGGGTTTAAAACCAGTCTTCACTAAAAATGTCATAACTTTCACAAATTTGCATAAAGACTCAAACCAAAAGGAAATGAAACATTATTCATATATATTTTCAATAAATCCACTTAGAGGTTTTAAATATTCCATATGCATTCATACAATGTATTTCAATGTGACTATTCTCAAGAAGTCTCAAATATGCAAATAACCATTTTCACCAAAACTTCCATAACTTTCTCAAAAATGAATTAAATCACTCCAAACCAAAATAACAAGAAAGGTTATTCATAATAATATCTAACCATTACAAATTTACAAGGTTTCTAGGTTGTACATGGTTGTACAAGGCCTATAACTAACACAAGAAACTTGAAAAATCTATCAAAATAGCAAGTACAAAGTGCTCCAAAAGTTGTCAAATGTTCACTTCCTTTCCATTATGCCTTGGTTCAAATTTACATTGGTTTTTATAGACTCCTTGGTAGTTGGGACCATATAACTACCTATCATTATCATTAGACTTCCCTTTTACAACTTTTAATGCACTTTCACATTATTGCATTTTTGCAACTTTTCATCTTTTTAACAACTTTTGTGACTTTTTCACATAATGACCTCAAAACTTGACAAAAACCTTACAAACATATCAAATGACCCTTAAATTATATTTTACAAACATTTATACCCTTTCATGGCATGTTTACAATGACCACAAAATATTACAAATGATCAACAATGATTTGTTTGAAATCAAATCTTTTTCAATACACATTGAGCTCTCGATTATGCTGCTATGCCTAGGTGCACTTGCACCATACTGCCAAGCTTGAAATTTTTCCAAGTCTCTTGAAAATTGACCGAGACCAAGGTAGGGAGGATCTAATTAAGGACAATCCAGCCTTGCAGATCTAGAATTACACAGCAGAAAACTTAACACAACAAGATGTTTCAACTCAATTTTCATTACCATGCCCGACTGTAAGGCCTTCCGGGTTAGGGCCAATTACAAATAGAACAAGTTCTTCAAGATCCACACATATCCAATACAATCTTAGCTAGTTAAACTTTGAAAATAATCAAAAACTAATGGAAACCCTAAGGAAGATCTAAACTTGAGCTCACAAGCCTCCAAGCAGTTTACTTATCTCCAAGTGTGCAAACCACTAGCTTTGCAACTACAAACTATCAGATAACAATCTGATCTACAAGATCATGCAAGATCTTTTCCACAACTTCATCAACTCCAACTTTTAGAACCTTAGATCTGATTCGCTAAGTCTTCCAAGTCATCTATTACCCATGCTCTCATGATGATGCCTAAACATCCTATAAATACTAATCATCAACCAAAGGTCGGCAGGATGAAACCATTAACTCCCCCCAACAATTATTAAATGCAATACAAGTCATCTTCAAAATAGCCTAACAAACATTTAGTTCAACATTTTGGCTTGTAACAATAGCTACCAACAATAAATGCACCAAGTCAGCCCAAAAAATCACACAGAACTCCACTCAGTAAACCAGAACTACTGAGAAAAAATGAAATAACTGAGCATGCAAGGCATCGCCGAGCACCAGTGTCGACCAAGCACCGCAGGCATTGCCAAGTAACACTTTCACTGAGTGTTAGAGATTACCAAGTTCCTTCAGTGACCGAGCTTCCTTCAATGACCGAGACTGTCAGTCAAGGATGCAACTGAGTAACACCAACCAAACACACACCTCACATGCAGATTCACTGAGTACCCTAGAATGCCCCTGCATCAGACACCCCAAGTTTGAAAAGATGTTCATATGTGAGAAGAACATCTTTTGGGATTCAACACATAAAACCCAAACTGCTTCTTCACATACAAGTCCTCCACCTTTTCAACTTGCATACTCTTCCACTTTAGCTTTCTCTATCTCTTCAAGTCTTTCCTCGACAGCACACAGGTCTATCCTCCATACTAATCATTCTTTTTCTCTGGATCTACCAACTCAACTCAGCTACCAATACTCAAGCTTCTCCTAATGAGTGTTGTATCCAGCAAAGGCATCAGGGAAAACTTTAGTCATCCTTCTCAATAGTAAACACATTTCTTACATAGTCATACATAGCTCTACAATCATATTGCCAAGTCCTACCGAGAAATATATCACAACTATTCATCTTCACAATGTCACATAACACAAAATCCTTATACTGGCCAATCTGAACATCAATAAAGCATTGTTCTCTTACTTCTAGAGCATGAAAATCTTGTAGCCAACCAATCCTATAAGGACAAGGATGCTTCATTCTATTCAACCCAAGTTTTTGAACCATGTCCTCAACAACAAGGTCTTCAATACTACCACTATCAACAATAACATCATAGAGTTTACCTCCAAACTTGCATCGGGTCCTAAAAAAGTTATTCCTCTGACAAGGTTCCTCCTTTGTACCAAAAAATATTCATCGAAGTACCAAGTTATCAAATTCAGGTTCATTCTCATTCACCACAGCAGTCTGTCGGTCACCAAGCTTCTTCTGTGTACACTCAAAAGAATAGTGTCCTTCCTCTCCATAGTTATAGCAATTACCTTTAAAGATAAATCTACATGTCTTCTTCTTTGGTTCCACAGGTTTTTGTTCATCTTTTTCATCAGTCAGTTTATCCTTCACCGAGTGATCAATCTTTTCTTTCCCTCGAGGATTACTATGTTGTTTCCTCTTTAACTTATCTTTTGCCTTCAGAGCATACTGATAAGCATCTTCAATAGAATCAATCTTTAGCATACCAAGCTCATCCTAAATATTGAATCTCAAACCATTCACATACTGAGCTACCTTTTCCTTACCAAGCTCTCGGTGTCCAGACCAAATAGTAAGTTTGTAAAACTCCTTGGTATAATCTTCAATAGACAAATCCTTCTATTTTAGATTTTGGAGCTTCTTAAAAAATTCAAGCTCATAGTTGTAATACCCCAAAAATGGGCTATAAGTTCATTAATCTCCTACATCTTCAATTCAAATGAAATCGGCATCAAAGTCCTAATCTAAGGCACATCTAAACATCATCGAATCATAATTGATTATCTTAAATTCTACATCGGGGAATATTCCTAGTAATATTACTAATCAACATAATTATCTTTAATTTTATAATTATTTAGCAATAAATCACATTTATCCTAAAGTTTGATTAATTGAATATTTTCATATTTAATTAATTAGATTTAATATTTGCCACTTAATTGTGTAATTAAATTTAATTCTATCTATTATTAATTGTATTATTTAATTTTGACAATAAATCTAATATCATATGAATAATTGATTAAATTCTTATTTAATTAATTAAAGCAAGTTGTCATTATTTAATAATATAGTTTTTAATAAAAGTTTGATTAAATAATTGATTAACCCATAAATCAATTGTTTTATTTTTAAAAGTAGTTAAGTTGGAAATAAATCACTTTATTATTAAATTAATTCATAAATAAAACATGCACAATCACAAAAGCAAACAACTATCAATTATCAATTAAAGCTAAACTCTATTTTGAGTTAAACTTTGCTTTTGCATGTTTTTGTGAGTTAATTATCCTTTATTTAAAAATAACTCAAAAATCAAGCTGAGTTATTTGAGTGATTTATGGCTTTTTCTCATGCACCTCCAAAGCCCTGGATTTCTATAAAAACAAAGCTCATCTCTTCATAACTCATCTCTCAATCATCTCTCAAATTTGCATCCACAGAATCTCATAATTTTGCAAGCTTACTTTGCCAAAGTCATCTACGAATTGTACAACTATTTTGAAGAATTGGAATTTGGAGAATCAAAGCTTATTGCGAATCAAGGCTATTGTGAGATCAATTTGTTTTTTTTTTACATTCATTTAGATTCTTTTTTATATCATTGTTAGATCAACTCATAGCATATCAATTTTCCATATTAGCATAGATTCCATATCAAGTTTTCATATCATTGCATAGAAAATCCAAAAAATATAGATTAATTGCATTCATATTTCATATCTAGATCAATTGCATTCAAATCCTTCATTTAGGTGTCGTCTAGGTCACTGATCTCGATAACAATCTGAGAACATTAATCTCGCACCTACTAGAAGGTAGTAAATCGCTTGGTTAGATAGTTTTCAATTTTGCACGATTTTGATTTTTGCTAACCTCTAATGTTTTACTGAAGTGTTGTGTTTACAGATTAGGTACAATTTTCACACACACAATAGTTAGAAGGTATGAACTTAGCTTCTAGCTTAGTCACCATCAACCTCCACCAATTGATCTTCATTTCACCTTCATCTTCTCTATCGCTTTGTAGTTCTTTCCACCAAAGAGTAGCATGTCCTTTCAACTTTTTTTGTGCTAATCTCACCCGAAGAGGATCTTTAATTTCTTCTAGCTCAAAGAAATATTCAAGCTCACCAATCCAATCAATCAAGTTCTCAGGCTTCAAAGTACCATAGAAAGTAAAAACTTCCATTCGGTAACTAGTACTTAACTGAGCTCCAGATCTAGGCAACTAAGCAGTTCGGTCTTCACCAGATCTATCCCTCCAGTCATCACCACTAGATCCAAAAGGTTCAAAGTCTTCAGTAGCTTCCTCATAACCATATTTAGTACCAACATTCTGAGGTACACCAGCAATAGCTCTCATGATCTTGGTGACCATGTCATCCTTCATCAACTCCATCTCAAATCTGAAATCTGATTTCACCTTCTTTGTAATCCTAGATTCCATAGTATCACAGAGATCTGCAAGTACTCTAGGGTCCAATCTTCTCAGAGGCATCCTTAAAGATAAGAGAAACCCTCTATAACAAACCCTACACTGACCACCTTGTGGAAATCTTCAAGTTGTATGCAAGTCAGATCTCAACCTGCCACCTTGAACAAACAACTGGGGAAAGATCCACAAGTTCAATGCTATGGATCTACAATCCAAATCATATGATCTCTTCACCAACATGATCAACTTCACAAGATCAGCCTTTCTAGGTCAACCTTCACTCCACAAGATCAACTCTCACTCTGATAACACCTAACATAGACCAAGGTAGGGAGGATCCAATTAAGGACAATCCAACCTTATAGCTCTAGAATTACACAGCAAAAACCTCAACACAACAAGATGTTTCAACTCAATTTTCATTAACATGCCCAGCTATAAGGCCTTCCAGGCTAGGGCCAATTACAAATAGAACAAGTTCTTCAAGATCCACATGATCCAATACAATCTTAGCTAGTTCAGCTTTGAAATAATCAGCAACTGATGGAAACCCTAAGGCAGATCTAAACATGAGCTCGCAAGCCTCCAAGAAATTTCCTTGTTTCCAAGTGTGCAAAGCACTAAATCTGCAACTACAAAATATTAGATAACAATCTGATCTACAAGATCATGCAAGATCTTTTCCACAACTTCATTAACTCTAGCTTTCAGAACCTCAGATCTAATTCTCTAAGTCTTCCAAGTCATCTACTACCCATGCTCTCCTGATGATGCCTAAAAATCCTATAAATACTAATCATCAGCCACAAGTCAGCTGGATGAAACCATTAACTTCCCCCAATAATTATTAAATGCAATACAAGTCAGATTCAAAATAGCCTAACAAACATTTAATTCAACATGTTGGCCTATGACAACAGCTACCAACAATAAATGCACCAAGTTGGCCCAACAAATCACATAGAACTCCAGTCGGTAAACCAGAACTACTGAGGAATAGTGATATAAATGAGCATGTCAGGCATCACCGACCACCAATGTTGACTGAGCACCACAGGCATCGTCAAGTAACACTTTCACTGAGTGCCATAGATTACCAAGTTCCTTCAGTGACTGAGCTTCCTTCAATGACCGAGACCATCGGTCAAGGATGCAACCGAGTAACACCGGCCAAACACACACCTCACATGCAGATTCACTAAGTACCCTAGAATGCCCCTGCATCAAAAATGTAGGTATTAAGAACCTTTTAAGTTTTGCCTTCAAGTTCTTATAATAAGTAGTCTGTTAGGCCATTTTCTTGTCAATGTAAAAATCCTATGAAAATGGCTTGTTACCCTTGTGTTCTGTGAAGCTATCCCGCCCTGCCTGCAAGCTTGTTTTAATGTGTGAAGAAGATCCACAATGTTTCATGGCTTGTGCCCTTAGCCCTTTGTTCTTCAATGTGTCACCATGCTCCAATTTTTCTCACATGTGCTAAATCATAAAAACCAGGGAGATATTCAAGTTTCAAGGTCTACTGGAAATAGTTGTCTTCATATTGGGTGGTGTCAAAACTGTTTAAGCATAAAAACCCTTGATGTTTTCACATTCCTTTGTTACCTTTGTGTCATTGTGAAAACCTTGGTTGTTTTCGATTGTTCGCCTCTTCGCAACTAAGTCTCTAGCATTGAGTTTTCTTATGTGCACTGCTGCGATTGTGTGGGGCCTAGTTGTTTTGGCTGTCGTCATTTGATCTCCAGTTTCTTAGGTGGTTAACTCTTTCATTCGGCAATTACACAACTGTGTGTTCACAGGATCTGTTGATTCTGGTAGTTAAGTGCTTTTCATTCAGTGACTTGGCATTTTCTTCGGTTGCATGGTCGCGCAATCCTGGTGATTAGTTCTTTGACCTTTGTGATTTGGTGAGCGGTTGGGTTTCTTCTGGTAGTTTGGCAGGATCTACGGTTGTCACATGATCATAAGGAATATTCTTTTCCTTTGCAATCATGCGACCACCATCTGATTTGTGGTTGATTTCTCAGTGGGGCCTGATGATCTGTCACCTTTTAGATCTACAGTTGTCACATGACCGCAAGGAGTCTTTTTCCCCTTTGAAATCATGCAACAACCATCTGATCTTCTAGTGTGTTTGGGCTGACGGTGTAGTGGGTTCGTTGTCAAGCATTGTAGGTTTGCTTGCTCCTAATTGGTCGGTGTGGTGGTGATGTGGCTTTTGTCGGTGGGGCCAATGTTTTCAGTGTCTGGGCATGTTTAAAGTTCGGCTATGATCTATGGTTGTCGCATGATCACAAGGAATATTCTTTCCCTTTGTGATCATGCAACCACCGTCTGATGGTGTGGTAAGGTGGTGGGTCTAAGGTGCCAGTCATGCTGAGGTGCTCGATTTCTCTTGGCTGCCGAGGTGGTGATGTGGCTGTGGACTTTTTATGGGCTTGTTGACCATTGTGTCAAATTTTATGGACTGCCTGATCTACTGGGAAAGACTGAGATTGACGGTCTTGTTTTAATGTTGATCAGTTAGCCATTGCAGCTAAATTTTGAATCTTTCCCGAGGGTTTCTTGCTAGTATTTTCACAGTGAGTCGTATGCGACAAAATGGGTTGCTCAGAATTGATTTCTCCAAGATGGTAGTAGTTGTGAAGATGATGATGAGGATCTAGGCGGTCATCCTGATCTAATTTTTCTTCCTGGGATGCCATGCCGGTTTGAATGCAAAGGACTGTTGTTTTGGCACAGGTGGCTAGGGTTTGGAGTGTGTAAGTGATCTCCATGTTATGTACATGCGAAGTCTTTCTGGTTGGTTCTGGCATTGAAGTTTTTTTCTCCTGCAACAAGAAGGCAATAACTTGTGATTGTAGTTAGCCTATGGTGATGAAATCGATGTAATTGTATATCAGATTTGATCTGATTCTTCTTGGGCTTCTAGGCCTTTTTGCATTCTTTCATTTCTTATTGTACTGGGTGGTTGTAGACCTAAATTTTGTGCTCTAAATGATATGTAGCTTGTTGCAATCCTTGTTCCTATAAAAAGATTTTCAAGATCATTTAGAAGGGTTCCAAATCTAAAGGTTAGTTCCTTTTGGTTCCATTTTAGGGGTTCCTTCCCCTGGTCCTATGAATGTTCTTTCTTGCAGACATTTCCTTCTTCTCTACATATAGGGTGATCCCTCTTTCCTTTCTGGCTTTGAGAATACAATATAAATTGTAACAAATGTCTTATGTATGAGATTTCAATACATTTGTACTACTATCAGGTTGTCTCCATTTGAGTTTTAGGCTTATTGATTAGAGCATCAAAGGTGTTTTAGTCTTTCTATTCACATTTCCTAAGTGTCTGCAATAGAGTTGTTTTCACAGAAGTAACTAAGTTTAGGACTAGTTTTTAGATGTGTATGAGCTAGGGTATCAATGGTATTCCATGCTTGTCTTTCAGTGGATGTTGATCAATGTATTGCTTGATTCCTAGGTCTCTTCTAAGGGGAGGGTTAAAATCCTTTGAATAGGTGATAGCATATCTGGGTACACATGTGGATTGTTGAAGTGTGATCTAATCAGTGGTGAATGTGTTGTCTTCTTGTTTCATAGCTTTGTTGTAGTGATGTATTTAACTCTGCTACCCATTGGATAAGGCACTGGTCTATGAAAGACTTAGGGTATTTCAAGGGACCATTCAACCCAACATCAATCATTTAAATGAAACACCTTTCCTTTCATGTTGGTAGTAGTAGT
Source organism: Chamaecyparis obtusa (assembly GCA_027943335.1). Taxonomy (NCBI): domain Eukaryota; kingdom Viridiplantae; phylum Streptophyta; class Pinopsida; order Cupressales; family Cupressaceae; genus Chamaecyparis; species Chamaecyparis obtusa. The sequence goes on along the minus strand of BSBK01002019.1, from coordinate 1,477,389 downwards.
AGGAGGTCCTTTCTAGTTTTCAGATTCATTCCATGCAAGCAAGTTATTGCATTAGGTTTGGTTCATTAGGGTATAGGATACCTATACGGATCTGAAAGCTATTCCACAATAATCTATCTACAGGCCTTTTGTTTATCATGAAGAGTCGTGAGTGTGTAGATGAGGCAATACCTGCTTGAGTGATGTGGAGCTCGAAGAAGGAGGATGCCCTCGGTCCTCATCAATTGGCACTTTTTCCTTGTCAAACTTTGGAGAGGAGACTAACCAGTTTGTCATCATAGAGTAAACCTGACACTGTGTGGAAAAAGTGGGAACCAACATATTCCATCCTTCATTTTCTACTATACCTCACCAACATGTTGCATGCCTCACCTAGGAGTTCTCCTCTTTGCCTCTCACCCTAGTGTCTTGGAAAACCCCGGACCATCCATCTCACCTACTAGTGGATTATAGAAGATGCATCACCTTCTTTGTGCCATGCACCTTCTACCTAGCCTCATCTCCATTGGAGAATGGTCTTGGGGTAAAAGTACAAACCTATGTCACACTTTTATAAAGGAAATGGACAACAACATACAAATTTTTAAACTTTGACGATATAAAAGTGGCATTTATTGTTAGAATTTGAAGATGATGTAAACTAATGAAATGTGTAAAATTTGATGAAGTTTATACTTATAATTTTTTAAAAAAAATTTGAACAAAATTTGACAGTTTTTTAATTTTTTAAGTCTATTTTTTTATTGCTGAAATATGCTGAAAATCTAGGGTCTAGTCCGCGTTATCAAATTTTATGCAACTAATATTTTTTTACTTTGATTTCATAATATGTTTTAGATGACATGTATAGCTAGTGCATAAAAAAAGAAAGATTACATTTCAGTATATATTTTGTCTGTTATAACTATCCAAAGTCGGTGTTACCCGAAATCAATATTTTTTAGTCCGTGTTAACTTTTTCCTATCAAATCTACACCATTTTTTAAAAAAATTACATATTATTGAAGAGGACTCTCTCCTCTAGTTTTAAATATAAAGTTTTAATTTTTCTGACATGATTTGATATTTTGAATATTTTTCGAACGAGCGTGTTCTTAAATGTTAAAATACCTACTTGAAGTAATTTCAATTTATAATATATTATATAGAATCAAAACATGGTAAAAATTATATGATTATAATCTTGACTCCGAGCTCTAGAAAATGCTATTTTTAGATTTTACAGAAAGGTAAATTTTGATAGAGAATCGAAGCCCAAAAGTGAGAACTTCTGAATCATCCCAATTTTTGCTTACTTGGTTGACATGTGGGATGCCACATAGATGGGTTCGGCCAAATCGAGTTCGGCTGAACCCATTTTGGTCGAATCCAGTTCGGCCGAAACCCCTACGGCTGGTTTGGTGACCAAACTTGGTCACATGTGGGCTAAGCCCCTAAATCTCAATTTTACCCATTTTTTTAATAAAATCAGTTTTTTTTTAGTTTTTTAAATAAAATCATTTTTTGTTTTTTTAGTTTTTTGAGATTTATAAATTATTTTAATTTTATTTGTAAGATTTAAATAGTTTTTATTTTAAATTAAGTGTTTTTTAATAGTTTTTTAAAATTTATTAATGATTTTTATTTGATATTTAGGTATTGCATGTGAAATTTATTGTAGATTTATATTTATTAATGATTTTTATGACTTTAATTTTATTCAATTTTTTTTGTTAATAGGATTTTGGTCAGTATTCGATATACAAGTTTACAAATTTTAGCTCTGATATTGAATTTAAGAATTGTGAAAGCTTTGGAAAACTTGAATCTGAACAGTTTTTGCAAATGGGGAATAAAAGAAATAGAATCAGAAAATATGATCGAACAAAGGATGACAAAAAATATTAGAAAACAGATAATCAAGATCAACTTGTTGAAGTTCAAGAAGATCAACAAGAACCTATTGATATTGAAGAAGATCACCAAGAACCTATTGATATTCAAGAAGATGCAACTGAAATAGGGGAATAAATTGGTAGTTCCAGAGGTGGAAATATATCTTTTGGCATGGGCAATTTGAATGAGATGAATGAGGATTCACTTTTCAGTCAACTTTCATTAGAAGAAATGTTATCTGAAAGTACAATTAAAAATCATTGCAAAAAAATTTGGGATGAATACTTTGAAAATAAAAGTATGGTTGGAAGAGCTCAATTATTTGTTAAGTTATTCAAGAAAAAAGAAATGACTCCTGTTTTGGAGTTGTTGGGTGTTGACAACAAGAAAAACTCAGGAGACAATGTAAATCAAACAATCGTTCAAAATTTGCAAGATGCATTGAATAGCATTAATAACTCAAGTCGAGGAGTTGATTTAAGTGTTGCATGTAGAGCAATTATGACTACTTTATCTAGTACGAGGTTGACACAAAGAAAGCAAGTGAATGCAATTTCTAATTTATTGAATGTATCTAGAAGAACTATTCAAAGATATATCAGGAAGAGAAATATGTTAGATGAAAATATTGAACAAAATTGGGTAAGTATTTGTAGGCTTCCTCGAAAAGATAGAATTTCTAAAGATGTAAAAAAACTAGTCATTGAATATTGGACTACTCACTCTCATGTTTCTTCTAATAGAAGAGATACAATACAGATGAAAGATGAAGAGACTGGTATGAAAATTGCACATCCAAAACATTTTATAGATACAACACAAAGTGAATTATTTGAAGAATTCAAGAAAGAATTTTCAGATGTGAAAATATGTCAGAGAATGTTTGAGAGGTTGCACCCTTGCTTTGTACGCATAAATAAGATTCGTGAAACTTGTTGTCGAAATCATGTTGAGTTTCATCTATACCTGCAATCATATAAAAAAGTTATGGTAGTTCTTGATTCAAATATGGTCATCCCTGGAAGTACGACACAATCTGTGAAATCTATTTTATGTGATAAATTAGAAGATTTAGATGAGTTCAAAGTACAGTGTATAAAGAATGCATGCAGTGATTGTGGAGATTTGCATAAATTTCCATTGCAAATTGACAATATTAATGTTTCAACACCATTTTTGTGGAAAAGATTTGAATATGAGACATATCAAACAAGGAGCGGAGATGAATCCAAAAAAATTGTTTTGAAGGAGAGTGAATTGCTCTACCTTGAGTTTATGACTAGATTTCGTACTCTCATTTATCCACATATCCAACATTGTCATGGTGCACAATGGCAAGCTAAATAGTTTTATGATTCAAAAGATTGTTTTCCACCTAGTTGTATTCTTTCAATTGTAGATTTTGCTGAGAACTATACATTTTCCCCTCAAAAAAAGCTTCAAGCTCAATATTATCATTCTAATCAGGTTGCAATATTTGTGCAAGTTACCTATAGACATGCACAATATGATTTGGATGAGGTAAAAAGTCCTGATCCAAATGAATGCATTATCATCAAGGAGGTTCATTTCTATATCAGTGATGATAAGGTTCATGATAGGAGCTATGTGGCTCATTATTTTGCAATGTTTTTTGAAGACATTGCAAATCACAGGATAAAGGCTTTGCAACATTGGATTTGGTCTGATGGTTGTGCAGGTATGTGTATTGATACTTCAATTTATTTTCATTTTCATTTCATTTTTTGTTAAATCATTAAAGGATGACATGTATGTATGCACATGTGGAACTTAATTTTGCGGGACAATTTAAATCTGCAAAAGCCTTTAATTGGCTAGCCATGCAACATGCTAGACGTAATGTTAAATTTTTGTGGAACTTCTTTGAAAGTGGACATGGAAAAGGGGAGCACGATGGAGCAGGAGCATGTGTGAAGCATGCACTTCGCCAACATGAACTTGTAGGTACACATGATGTTCAATAGTTATATATATATATATATATATATGAATTTCAAATAATTTAAAATTTTAGCTTAGATCTATTTTCTTTAAACTGATAATTCAAAAATATACATAGGTAACATGATAGACAATTCAAAGAAAATTATTGAATGGTGTCAAAGTCATTTTGCTCCTCGGGACACCAAATACAACAAACATTATTTTTTGGAAGTGAAAGGTAATTTATATTTTGTTACATAAAATTTTAATTTTGTGTTCATGTCTATCTTTTCACAATTGAATTGATTTAAAAATGTACAACTTTTATTTCATATTTGTAATAGATATAGACCGATCTAATCCTTACAATTGTCAAAGAATTGTTGGTATTAGAAGTTTACATCAATTGATCACTATAGGACAACACAAGCCTATTTTGATTCAAGTAAGAGAAAAATCATGTTTTTGTGCTCACTGCATTGAGGACAATCCATTAAGTCAATGTGAGAATATTGCAAATGGATATGTTTCACAATGGGATATGAAGGAGTTAATCAGAATGCATCCTTATGAAGATGATGACATTAACATAAACATTCATGATCCTATATATTCAGCTGATTATGAGCGTGTCTCTGATCTAGTTGTTATAGGTGTGTGCACATACATATTCTTTTATTTAATTTGAATTTATCATATTTAAGTGATGTTTAATTTTAATAGAATCCATTTGTATCTAGGTGATATTTTTGTTGTAGTTGCGGAGCCTGACAATATAGAAAGTGTAGATTATTATCTACTAAGATGCATGAAAGCAAAATACAAGTTGACAGAACAAATTGTAGATGATGATGAATAGACATATCCAACTGGTTCAGTTGTTATTGAAGGAACCTATTATCAGCAAAAAAAGGTTGACAAAAATGGTGTTCAATTTGAGGAATACATGTCTGACAAAAAAGTTCTACATTATAGTCACTTGGTTATAGCAACAAAGCTGCAATTCGAAGCATTGCCAAAAAAATGAGGTGCCAAAATTCAGAAGTGAAGGTTGTCTATTGAAGAACATGAAAAACTTTTGGAGATAATAAAAGATAGAGAGGATCCAAACTATATGTATCAGGAGCTTTAGAACTCTATAAGTTTCTAAATAAACTTCCTTTTGTAGCTCTTGTACTTTCATATTTGAACTCTATCTAGCTTGAAGTTTCATGTTTGAGCTCATATATATAGCAAATATGTTTTTATGTATGTATGTATGTATGGAATCATGCTTTAGTTAATTATATGTTTTACTTTAATTATGTTAAAATTTTAGTTAGATTAGTTAGTTATGTCGGTTAGATTAGTTAATTTTACGTTAGTTAAAGATGTTCAATAACATTAGTTATCTAATTATGTTAGTTAGATTAGTTAATTTTACATTAGTTAAAAAGATGAAATAACATTAGTTATCTAATTATGTTCACTAATTAGATTAGTAATTGTTAGTTAAGTTAGATCTAATTATCTAATTATGTTCACTAATTATGTTTGAACTAATTAGATTAGTAATTGTTAGATTAGTTTAAAATTAGTTATCTATTATGAACTATCTAATTATGTTCACTAATTATGTTCACTAATTAGATTAGTAATTGTTAGATTAACTTAATTATATTAGTAATTAGTTATCTAATTATGTTCACTAATTATGTTATCTAGTTAGTTATCTAATTATGTTCACTAATTAGATTAGTTAAAGATGAAATAACAAATTAGTTAACTAATTATGTTAGTTAGATTAGTTAATTTTATCTTAGTTAAAGATGAAATAACATTAGTTATCTAATTATGAACTCACTAATTAGATTAGTAATTAGTTATCTATTATGAACTATCTAATTATGTTCACTAATTAGAATAGTAATTTTGTTAGATTAAAGTAATTAGATTAGTAATTAGTTATCTAATTATGTTATCTAATTAGTGATCTAATTATGTGCACTAATTAGAATAATGTAATTGTTAGTTAAGTAGTTACAAATACTTAATTAATTTGTATGTACATTAATCATGAACTAGTTAATTATTTTAGTTTTAAAGTAGTTATGTAAGTACTTAATTAATTTGTATGTACTCAAATGATTAATTAACTCACCTTAAGACATTACAAATATTTAAAATAACATTAAAAGTACATGACATATAACATAATGTACATACATCTAGTTCATGCACATAAAAATAAGTCTAAAAGATGAAATAACATTAACTATACATGGCATAATATATAATGTACATACATTAACACATGTGTACACAAAAAATAAGTCTAAAAGATGAAATATGTAATAAGTCTAAAATATGAAATAAGTCTAAAAGATGAAATATGTAATAAGTCTAATAATTTTATGTAACCATATAACCATGTAACCATATACCACATGTAACTCTATAAGCATATAACCATATGTACCAGGTAATTGGATATATAACCATGAAATATCTAATATGAAACAGTCTAAAATGAAATGTCTAATATGAAATGTCACATGAAATATAGACACTCAACTAGGGCCCTGTCCAGATCTGTGACCTGATGTCGGTGCACCACCTCCTCCTGATGCCGCTCCACCTCCTCCTGATGTCTGTGTACAATAAACAAAATACATGTCACACATATGTATCATGTACATATATAATAAATTTTAAATACTTATGATCATAGAAAAATTAATTTTTTGAACAAACATCTCGATATACATGTGTATCATGCTGGATAGGATCACGTGGAGTCTGTAAATCTCCATATCCAGGTGCATCAGGTGGAACAACACCAATCAGACCCCCTAATGCTCTACCAATAGCACTCCAGTCTCTCAAATCACATGGTATATCCAAAGGATCAATAGTAAAGAGCTGACGACCTCGACGCGTTGATGAAGTGCTCTGAGTAGTCTGATGAAGAGCTGTAGGTGGTGTTGCAGTAGGTGAAGGACCTATGGGTGGTGTAGTAGGCGGAGGACCTATGGGTGCTGTAGTCTGTTGAGGACCTGTGGGTGGTTTACACTATTGAGAACCTATGGGTGGTGTAGTCTGCTGAGCACTATATGCCCTAACAAATGCAGGAACCTCCCCGAGTGACATCCCACTAAGCATCTGTATGGTCTGATATGATGAAAGTAAATCACTGGATAAACATGCACTCATGTGTTGTAAATGGTCCATATCTGATATAGCCGCAACCTCTAGAGGAGATGGTATGTCAACTATATCATATAAGTCACCACCACTACATGATGCACTAGGCTGTGTAGGTGTAGGAATGGCTGAACGTGAACGTAACACATAGCTGCCCACATAATTAGATGACATCTCATGAACCTATGTGGAAATTGTAGCTATGCTAGAATACACATCAGTCCTTAGCCTCTCATTTGTCGCAGCCCCTCCTGCTACTTCCAAACCTTTTGGTATGACCAAAAGGTTTGGACCCACCCTTGCCCACTTATCAGTGGGCACAGGGGCATCAGGTGCTCTAAACCTGTCAGATAATCTACCCTTCCCTTGCCCAACATAACCAGGAATATCTGTATAATCAACATCCAAATGCAAATGAAATTCTGCATACAATTTGCAAAAATATAGTGGCAGCTCATCCTTCTGGGGCCACCTGTGCTACGAGGCCAACCATCAAGGATATATGAAGGGTCCCACAAGGTCATCCTCACATCTCATCACCATATATCCTCTCACCTTCTTCTTATCTAAATAATGAGGAAACATACCCTTCACCATAAGCGTGGTAACAAGTGTATCAATGGTGTTGTACTTCACAATGCCAATGACACTGCGAGACAAAGAAGTATAGAATCTATGAGCACTAATCTCATCATATGGGTTGTATGATTGAACAGTGTCAATCATACATAACAACTCATCTCTAATAACATTCACCCTATCCCTATTAGGGATAGTGGTGGATGAAACTAATGTCTCCTCCAAAATCTGTAGTGCTCGTTGCAATCTATCAATAGTATCTGCAAATAACTTTTGTCTAGCCTCAGCTATATCAGCTGATGCATGAGAGCTGTGACTATGAGCACTACCACCCCCCCCCCCCCCCCATGAACACTAGCCTCACCAGAATCTACGAAAGCTCTAACAGGTGCCATGTGTAATAGATAAACAATCTGAAAATATATATATAGAGATCACTACATGCATGTACATACAAATTTAAGAAACATACATGTTACAAATTTAAACGTGCATACATGAACTACAAATTTAAACATGCATACATGAACTATAAATTTAAACATGCATATAAATTAGTTATCTAATTATGTTATCTAATTATGTTCACTAATAATGTTCACTAATTAGATTAGTAATTATTAGATTAGTAAAATTTAGTTATCTAATTATGTTCACTAATTAGATTAGTAATTAGTTATCTAATTATGCTATCTAATTGCATGTTCACTAATTATGTTCACTTAGAATTAGATTAGTAAAATTGTTAGATTAGTAATTATGAACTCACTAATTATGTTGACTAATTAAGGTTAGGGTTATAACTATGATTAATTTGCATGAGTATTTACATTGGGTTTTAGTTTACAAATTTATGGTTTTTTAAGGTTGAGGTTAGGTTCTTGATGTTGAATATAATTATACATTATACTTGGGTTAAGTTATCTAATTAGTAAAATTTTGTTAGATTAGTAATTAGTTATCTAATTATGTTATCTAATTATGTTCACTAATTAGATTAGTAATTAGTTATCTAATTTTATGTTGACTAATTTTAAGGTTAGGGTTATAGATAATATTATTGGTAGGGTTAGAGTTAGGTTTATCGTTATAGTTACGGTTGTGATCAATGTGTAGGGTTAAGATTAGGATTAGGTGTAGGGTTTAAGGTTAGGATTATGGTTAGGGTAAAGACATACATCGTAGATAGTATAATGGATGAGATTAGAGCTTAGGATTAGGATTATCGTTAGGGTTATGGTTTCCATCGTGGTTAGTATTATGGTTAAGGTTGGGATATTGATTAGGGTTGTGATTGGGGTGTAGGATTAGGATATCATCAAGGTTAGGGTAAATACATCATGGTTAGTAGTATGGTTAGGGTTAGGATTTTGATTGTGGTTAGAGTTACGATAAAGGTTTAACATTAAGCCTAAGAATATAGTTTGGGTTAGTGTTAGGATCAAGCTTAGGATCAATGTTAAGATTAAAATTTTATAGTTAGGATTTGGTTTAGGTTTATAATTATGGTTTACCATTTCTAATTATATTTTAGCATTTATGGTTAGGGTTTAGCATTTAATGAGTATATGACTATGGTTAGGGTTAGGGTTTAGGGTTTTGGTTATAGTTATAGTTACATTTAGGATTAAGTGTTAAGGTTTAATGTTAGGGTTAGGTTTATGGTTAGGGTTATAAATTTGTTTAGGGTTAGGGTTAGAATTATGGTTACACTTAGGATTGCGGTTAGGCTTTGGATTATAGTTAGGGTTAGGGTTTTGGTTATTGTTACAATTAATATTTAGGGTTATAGTTAGGATTAAATTGTTAGGGTTAGAGTTAAAGGTTAATGGTTACACTTACGAGTATGATCAAGGTTTAGGGTTACAATTTGTGTTAGGATTATCTATAATATGTTAGGGTTCTAGGATTAAAGTTAGGATTATAGTTAACTATGTTCTTAAGTTTAACTATGATTAACTATGTTCACTATGTTAACTATGTTCTTAAGATTAACTATGGTTAACTATGGTTAAATATGTTATTAAGTTTAACTATGGTTAACTATGTTCTTAAGATTAACTATGGTTAACTATGTTCTTAAGATTAACTATGGTTAACTATGTTAACTATGTCATTAAGTTTAACTATGGTTAACTATGTTAACTACATGTTTAACTATGTTAACTATGTTTCACTATGCTTAACTATGTTTCACTATGCTTAACTATGTTAAATTTAAAAATAAAATCAATTTAAACATATTAAATTTAAACTAAATTAACTATTTCATTTAAATTAAAAAAACAAACTAACTATTTTATTTAAATTAAGAAAAAATAACTATTTTATTTAAATTAAAAAAACAAATTAACTATTTTATTTAAATTAGAAAAAAAAATTAACTATTTTAGCACATTTTAAAAAATTAACTATTTTATTTAAATTTAAAAAACAAATTAAAAAATAATAAAACTATTAAAAAACATTAAAATTATTTTTAAAAAAAAAAAAACATACCTGGTTCGACCGAAATCGTCTTAAGCACTCCACAAAATCCGCAAGGCGCTAGTGAACAAATGAGCTCCGGAGGGCAATTTTTGCATTTTATAATTTTTGAAGGGTTCGGCTGAACCCTTCTCGGCACATAGGCACCATTTGATGCCTCGCGGTTGCCACATGGGTTCGACCGAACATGTTCCGGCCGAACCACGTCCGACTGAATCCCTTCCAGCTGAAACCCCTGAATTTGTCCTCTAGTGCGACACAAGTTTGTGCTTTCACCCCTTGACAGACCTCGCATGTCTTCCCACACAAAACTAACTCCAACCTGCAACTTGATGGACAAGCACCTGCAGCCAAACTTCTTAGCAACTCAAAACACAAAACACATTTACCAACCTAGACCTTTTGTTGGGCTCTGATACCAATCTGATGTAGATCATCCTATATAAAAAATCAATCTTCAAGGATCCATCTGATCCATCCAATATTTCATCATATAATAAACATTCAAGAGAGGCAAAACATCTTCACAATCATCAATCCTTCACTTAGCAGTTTTTGCAATCAGCACTTAAAGAACTGTAAATTTTGTTATATGTAATATTTGATGAATCCCTCTAGTGGAAACATATAAAAATATGATAAAAACAACATATCCACAACCAAATAAAATCCAATAGTTAGATCAAAAGATGTGGTCTCTGTCCTGAGACTCATTTTATTGTCATAAAATAGAAGGTTCATTTTCCAAATCCGCCTAGAGCGTCATATAACTTTTACAAAACAAACTCAAATGATACCAAACCAATTTAACATGATCTCTTATGTATATACTTTCATAATATGTGATCCATAAATATTTCCAACCATTATATGATTATATAAGCACAAATATTTGCATGCCACTTCATTGAAGAGGGTTTAAAACCAGTCTTCACTAAAAATGTCATAACTTTCACAAATCTGCATAAAAATGACTCAAACCAAAAGTAAAAGAAATATTATTAATATATATTTCCATTAAATCCACTTATAGGTTTTAACTCTTCCAGATGTGTTTGTACCATGCATTTCAACATGACTGTTCTTAGGTAATCTCAAATCTGCAAACAACCACTTTCACCAAAACTTCCATAACTTTCTCAAAACTGAAATAAATCACTCCAAACCAAAATCACAAGAAATTTTAGTCATCATAATATCTAACCATTACAAATTTATAGGGTTTCCAGGTCGTACATGTCTGTACAAGGTTTGGAACCAACACAACAAACTTGAAAAATCAATCAAAATAGCATGTACAAAGTGCTCCAAAAGTTTTCAAATGTTCACTTCCTTTCCATTATGCCTTGGCTCAAATTTACATTGGTTTGTATAGACTCCTTGGTAGTTGGGACCATATAACTACCTCACATGATCATTAGACTTCTCTTTTACAACTTTTAATGCACTTTCACATTATTGCATTTTTGCAACTTTTCATCTTCTTAACAACCTTTGTGACTTTTTCACATAATGACCTCAAAAATTGACAAAAACCTTACAAACATATCAAATGACCCTTAAATTATCTTTTAAAAACATTTATTCCCTTTCATGGAATGTTTACAATGACCACAAAATATTACAAAAAGATCAACAATGATTTGTTTGACATCAAATCTTTTTCATTACACATTGACCTCTCGATTGTGCTCCTATGCCTACGTGCACCTGCACCACTTATCCTTATCAAATGCCATAATATATAGCTTCATTAACTCATCCTCATCCATTTTATTGACATTAGTGATCATAGGCTTATTGTCACTTGTCAACAATTGAGTTATAGAAATAGATTTCTCCTTAATAGGAGTAGAAATAGGAATAGAGATAGGTACTTTTTATTTCTCAATTACATCCTCTATTTCAGTATCCTTCTTTCTTCAGTCATAGCTTCTTTCATTTCATCTTTATTCAATGTGCCAAGATCTATCACTTTTACTATACTTTGTACATTAATGTCATCTACCTTAGGGACAGTGTCAAAAATTTCTTGAAAAGGGTCACCAACATCCTGCGAAGTGTCTAAAGACATGATTATACCTACCAAAAAGAAATATGGTTGATTCACTATACTATAGAACTAATTAGTACTTTCATCATCCTTAGGTTTTTCTTCTTGTTCTCTAATGGATTTAGATGATTCTCCAATCATTATTACTTTTAGTTTGGTCCCCTTAGAGGGATTAGATTTTTGAGGTCCTTCAAGTAGCAACTTATCCATGGCCTTTTGAGTGTCTTCTACTTCTATATATTTCCTTGCCATTATCTTAATCAATCTTGTACTTTTTCTCAATAAAGGTTTCACCTTCTTCAAAATTCTTTCAATCTCTTTGTGAGAAATAACTGAATGCATATCTTATATTAATTTTACATGGATATTATTCTCTTCTTTTAAGTTTCCCTTATTTATGACTTATAATCTATCAAATAGATCCTAGGTATGATACCTTCTAGTTCAATCAAATTATTTCCTAAAGCTAGCATATGACTTATCACAATATCTTTGATTTTAACTTGAACATCGTCATCATGCCTCTCATAATACCTAGGTAATTGATTCATCTTTCGTTGCTCAATTATTGATAGGGAGATCTTCTTCAAACTAGCCCTACTTCCTTTAGGACTTACCTAGGCCTTTCCTTGACCTATCTTAGGGTTATTTAGACCCTTCACACTAAGGGATTCTTCCTAATCACCTCTACTCCACAAGATCTCACTACCAATCATTATAACTCACTCTTGATTCCACAACTCCTCATATGAATTCAACTAAGGAATTCATCCCTCCACTCCAATTCTTGATTCACTATGATAGGCATGAGAGAAGACTCAATTTTTCTTAGTTTGATTCAATTTGAGGTGTTCCACCATGTAGCATCTCCCTCCTACAAGTTGATCTACAAAACTTAGACCAAAAGGCTAATAGGTCCTTGTAGGTCTTCCAACACACATTTTAGGGTGTAACTTTTCAACTTTCCACGCAAGTGGCCAAAGAGATGAAATTTCCTGATAACCTTTGCAAAGTTACAATGGATTCCAAAATCCTTAGGTCTCAAAGCTCTCCATACAGCCCTTTCCTATCTTTAAGCCGTGTTTTTAGGCCTAATTAGGCCTCACTGATTTTCAGTGAGGGTTTGATGGTTTCACCTCTTTCCAAATTGATCAAGGGCTCTCCTTCAAAGGATGGAGTCTTTGATCATCAAGGAACACATTTGTTGAGCTGTATTGGCATTCTCAATCCCTGAGCCCTCTCCCATTTGCTAGATCAATAGCAAACTCCCTAATCGGGCTAGCTCTGGCTCTCCTAGGGCTTGCTCTTAAAAATCTTTCCATTGCAAACTAAAGCATAAAAATACATATTTGCATAGCCTATATAGTGCTCTAACATATTCTAGGTGGCCATACAAAACCATCCATGGAAACCTCTATTAGAACCATTTTTATTACCTCTACTCTGAACAATCTAGCAAGCTAGTCACAAAGGAGGATTTAAGTTTCAAAGCTTAAAAGAAAAATACTAAACATAAACAAAGCTCTAATCTACTTAACAAAACATGAAGAATCAACTCATGCAAAGCCTTTTCTCAAGTTCAATCCATGATCAAGGATGACTGAGTTTCTATTCAAATCAACATGGGTACAGTCACACCAGGTGATGAAAATCTGAAAGTACTCACATAAAAACAACATCCAACCTTAGGTCTTGATAGAAATAATACATTTATAGGCTTATTCAACCGAGCTTGGTTATTTTCAACCCTATAACTAACTCTCACACTTAGATATGCCTCAGTAAATTTTTTGCCATGACAACTTTGCAAAATTACAAAGTTGTCATGACAACTTTTACAATTTGCTTGACAATTTTTTCAGAGTTGTGCCATGAGGTCTAAAAAGACCCTCAAGACTCTTCTAAGGATTATAAGACCCTTTCTCAACTTTATTTCACTTATTTAACTCATTTTCACATTCAAACCATACCTTTGACTGATTGAAAACATTCAATGGCATACAAGCCATATCCCTTGGGTCTTTACTTAGTCCAATGAGACCATCACTAGAACTTAATTCATCTACCTAAGAACCTATTGGAACTCAAACAAACACACTACACTAAGACACAAAACCAAAAGTCGTTAAAGGATAGTGACTTGTCCAAGGTCACTACAAGCCAAAACTAGGTGTCTAGGAGCTAGGTTGACCAAGAACCTAGGTGCTCCTACACCAATTATCCTCTTTCCTAATATCTTAAAGTCAAGTTTCCATAGCTGTCTCTCAACTGGCTTTTCTTGTTCAATGGTCTTCTCTTCTTTCTTCTCCTCTTCTTTCTCTTCTTTCTTCTTCTTCATATGAGATTCTTCCTTGCGTGGAATAACCAAGGTCTTTCTTTTAGAACCATGTCTAGAGCTCATCATTGTAGGTCTAGAGAACCTTATTGTCCTTGCGGGAGTTTATTCTTCCTTCTTCTTAGTTTTTATTGCTATAGTCCTCTGTGATGTTCTCCTAGGAGGAGCTAGAGTTTGATCTTTCACTATGACTACTACTAGAGGTTAATCATATATGTTTACATGTTCTACAGTGATGTAGGGGCATTCTAGGGTACTTAGTGAATCTACATGGGAGGTGTGTGTTTTGCCAGTATTACTTAGTTGTAGCCTTGACTGATGGTCTCGGTCATTGAAGGAAGCTCAGTCACTGAAGGAACTCAGTAATCTTTGGCACTCAATGAAAGTGTTACTCAGTGATGCCTATGGTGCTCCATCGACATTGGTGCTCAGCGATGCCTGGCATGCTCGGTTATTTCACTATTGCTCGGTAGTTCTGGTTTACCAACTAGAGTTCTATGTGGTTTGTTGGGCTGACTTGGTGCATTTATTGTTGATAGTTGTTGTTATAGGCCAACATGTTGAATTAAATGTTTGTAAGGCTGTTTTGAAGCCGACTTGTGTTGAAATTAATAATTGTTGGGGGGAGTTAATGGTTTCATCCAGTCGACTTGTGGTTGATGATTAGTATTTAAGAGGGTGTTTAGGGAGATGGGTGGTAGATGTCTTGGAAGACTTAGTGAATCAGATCTAAGGTTTTGAAAGGTAAAGTTGGTGAAGCTATGGAAAAGATCTTGCATGATCTTGCAAATCAGATTGTTATCTAATAGTTTGTAGTTGCAGACCTAGTGGTTTGCACACTTGGAGACAAGGAGATTGCTTGGAAGCTTGCGAGCTCAAGTTTAGATCTACCTTAGGGTTTCCATTAGTTCCTGATTGTTTTCAAAGATGAACTAGCTAAGATTGTATCAGATCTATGTGGATCTTGAAGAACTTGTTTTGTTTGTAATTGGCCCAAACCCAAAAGGCCTCACAGCCGGGAATGTTAATGAAAGTTTGAGTTGAAATATCCTATTGTGTTGAGTTTTTCATTATGTAATTCTGAAGCTACATGGCTGGATTGTCCTTAATTAGATCCTCCCTACCTTGGTCTATGTCACGTGGTATCAGAGTGAGAGTTGATCTTATGGAGTAAAGGTTGACCTGGCAAGGCTAATCTTGTGAAGTTGATCTTGTTGGTGAAGAGATCGTATGATCTAGACTGCATATCCGGAGCACTAAACTTGTGGATCTTTCCCTAGTTATTTGCTCAAGGTGGTAGGTTGAGATCTGACTTGCATACAACTTGGAGATTGCCACAAGGTAGTCAGTGTAGGGATTGTTATAGAAGTTTTCTCTTATATTTAAGGATGCCTCAGAGAAGATTGATCCCTAGAGTACTTGAAGATCTCTATGATACTATGGAATCTAGGATTACAGAGAAGGTGAAATGAGATTTCAGATCTGAGATGGAGCTAATGAAGAATGACATGCTCACCGAGATCATGAGAGCTTTTGCTGGTGTACCTCATAATGTTGGTACTGAAGATGGTTATGAGGAAGCTATTGAAGACTTTGAACTTGTTTAATCTAGTGGTGATAGCCGGAGGGATAGATCTGGTGAAGATGGAACTGCTCGGTTGCCTAGATCTGGAGCTCGGTTAAGTAGTAGTTACTGAATGGAAGTTTCTACTTTCTCTGATACTTTGAAGCCCAATAACTTGATTGATTGAATTGGTGAATTTGAATATTTCTTTGAGCTAGAAGAAATTGAAGATTCTCTTTAGGTGAGATTAGCACAGACAAAGTCGAAAGGACATGCTACTCTTTGGTGGAAAGAACTACAAAGAGATAGACAAGATGAAGGTGAAATGAAGATCAATCGGTGGAGGTTGCTGGTGACAAAACTAAAAGCTAAGTTCATCCCTTCTAACTATGAGCTTGACTTGTTTAAGAAGTTGCAAAATTTGAAATAGAAGGATTTATCTATTGAAGATTATACCGAGGAGTTGTACAAACTTACTATTCGGTTTGGACACTGAGAGCTCGGTAAGGAAAAGGTAGCTCAATATGTGAATGGTTTGAGATTCAATATTCAAGATGAGCTTGGTATGCTAAAGATTGATTCTATTGAAGATGCTTATTAGTATGCTCTAAAGGCAGAAGATAAGTTGAAGAGGAAACAACATAGTAATCCCTGAGGGAAAGACAACATTGATCACTTAGTGAAGGATAAACCAACGGATGTAGAAGATGAATAGAAACTTGTGGAACTGAAGACAAAGACAAGTAGAGTTATCTTTAAGGGTACTTGCTATAACTATGATGAAGAAGGACACCGTTCTTTTGAGTGTCCAATGAAGAAGCTTGGTGACCGATGGACTGCCATGGTGAATGAGAATGAACCTAAATTTTAGAACTTGTTGCTTCAGCAAACATTGCTTGGTACAAAGGAGGAACCTTGTCAGAGGAGTAACTTGTTTAGGACCTGATGCAAGTCTGGAGGTAAAATCTGTGATGTTATTGTTGATAGTGGTAGTACTGATAAACTTGTTGCTAAGGACATGGTTTAGAAACTTGGGTTGAATAGAATGAAGCATCCTTGTCCCTATAGAATTGGTTGGTTACAAGATGTTCATGCTCTAGAAGTTAGAGAACAATGCTTTATTGATGTTCAGATTGGCTAGTATAAGGATCTTGTGTTATGTGACATTGTGAAGATGAATAGTTGTGATATATTGCTAGGTAGACCTTGGCAATATGATTGCAAAGCTATGTATGACTTTGTCAGAAATGTGTTTACAATTGAGAAGGATGAAAAGAATTTTTCCATGATGCCTTTACTGGATACAATGCTCGGTAGGGGAAGCCTGAGTATTAGTAGCCGGGTTGAGTTGGTAGTGTTAGAAATAGGGA
Organism: Chamaecyparis obtusa; assembly: GCA_027943335.1. NCBI lineage: Eukaryota > Viridiplantae > Streptophyta > Pinopsida > Cupressales > Cupressaceae > Chamaecyparis > Chamaecyparis obtusa. The sequence goes on along the minus strand of BSBK01002019.1, from coordinate 1,459,999 downwards.
ATACTGAGAGGGGGGGGTGAATTAGTATTCTACAAACTTTATCTTTTTCCCAATTATGGATATAATGGATTATCTTTACACATGCATAACATAAGAAGCTAAACAACATGCATAGCAATAAAACTAAAGAACTCATAACACATTATTTATTCTCGAGGAAACCCTGGCCAAGGGAAAACCCCGATGGGGATGGTACCCACAAAGATCCACTAATCAAAAGTATCATGTTAAGGATGTTGACCCTGTTAGGAATCTATTACATGCATATAGTGTCTTAGTCCTAATTAAGGGACTATAGGCCTTCTTAGAAGCCTCAACCCTATTAGGAGTTGGTAGTACAAAAAGTGATTACCAGATGAGCCTGCTGCCCAAACAAGTAATGTACAATATTTACTGATTACAAAAGTAGGTCAAGGTACATAACCTTATGCTACTTGCATCAATATCTTTTTTCTTCTCTTTCACTATCGCTATTACATACATTCACTATCCCTTAACTCTTTACCAATTCTATCTTCACATTCTGTCTTATCGACTTAACACTGTCTTTAGAAAAACTATCATAACTTCTTCCGTACATGTCGTACTGACTTGCACTCTGAGATGAGTCTTCAATAGTCACCATAGAGTTTATTTTCAAGTGCACAAGAACTGAACTTTCTCCAATCGACATCGCAAACAAAAACTGTCTTCCGATTCACTAGTAAAAACACACTGTCTCATACTTAAACAATTTCGCTTTGCGCTCTGACATACTAGCTCTTTGACCTATGTGATCTTCATGTAGATCATATGTTTCCATAATGACAACATCTATGTAACCAACTCAGCCAAATTGCTAACAATCTCCCCCTTTGTCATTGGTGGAAACATATGAGAAAATTGGCTAAGTCTTACAACTCAAAATCTCAAAATTGTGGCCATAGTATAAAATATATATACTATCCTTATAACTCCAAAAAATCTTATCTCTAATATAGTACTCCCCCTAAGAGTATCAATCCTTATCATTTTCTTATCAATTTTCTGCTATATATCTCTCCCCCTTTGACAATAATGACAAAATAAAGGTAAGGAGGGTTACAAAACTATATTCACAAAAAGTTATACCATAATTCAATATTGCAAAGCTAGTAGGCTTGCAACACAATTTGCAAAATCAATCTTTATAGCCTCTAACTCCTTCTCCCATGATTTCTTAATAGAATCTACCACACTGAGTAGTGCACATAATCCATAAGATGCTATCTCACATGCTTGGAGGTTCTCAAAGCTAAACTTTTGAAAAGATGTCTTAACTGAAAGACATTCTTCCAATTTCCCTTCAATAATACTTAGCTTCATAGAAGTGTGCTCTCTTAAAAGAGTGAATTTTTTTCATTTTCCTATCCTTTTCATCTGGCAAAATTTTGATTTCATCATATATCTTATGAATTTTCTTCTCAACATTAGATACCTTTACATTGGGGCTTGAAAGAAAGTTAGTTTCATTCTGAATTTCTACTTCCTTCATCTTCATCTTCTGATCTTCTTTTTCTATCAAGGTCTCTGATTTTGTACACTGGATGTACAAGGATTTTCCTCTTTCCAAATTCTTTCTCAAGTTCTTTATACAGATATCAAGATTGTTGATATCATTCCTGATATTCTAGCTAATGTTCAAAAGTGTTTTGGCTTCATAGGCTACTTGAGCTTTCACTTTTTCTATATCAGTTAAATTTGTGAACTCACTGTCAAAAGTGTTCATCACTTTCTTTGCTTTCTCCAGAGGGTCAACTTCTACAATTTGTGTAGTTACAATGCCTTGTAACTTCTCAGCAAGCTCCTTCAAGCATCCTTCAAGACTTTTTACTTTCTTATTCTTTCCAATGATCTTGTTCAAGGATGTGATCAATTCCATCTGATCATCATCATCTACTTCCTTTCCCAAATTTTCAATGATAGATCCAATCTAATTCTTCTTTCCAGTCTCAGGAGTAAGACTGATATCTTCTTTAGTGGAATTAGGTACTAGTTTTTCTATCACTCTAGGTTCTACAATTGTGGTCTTTGTTTTCTCTTCTCCTTTGGTAGTCTCCTTCTCTTCAAAATCCGAATTGTCAACAATGTTTTCCAGATTCTTGAATACATTATCATCAGTATCCAAGGTGATCTTAGTTCCTTCTACATTCATGACTTCATCTTCAATGTTTATGGCTAGTGGAGAGGGAATGTCCTCTTGTTCTGTTTCACCTGATTGCTTTGTTGCAACTGATGGTTATCCAGCATTCTCTAACATAACCTTGATGATTGCTTGCTCTATTTCTGCATTAACTTCTTCATATCTGCCTCCCATAATCTAAATGGTTCTCTTCTTGGTTCTCAAATGGGTGCTTAAAGCTTTCATAATTTGACTAAAATGTGCTTCATCTTTTACAACACAAAGCTTTCTTACAAGCTTTTCTCTAATAGATGTGTCTTCTTCTGATGCTCTCTTCTTCCTATTCACAAGTTTATTGTACAAATCATCAGGTATCTTACCCTGAATTTTATCAAACTTCTTATTAGACAAAATCACATTCTTTACCACTGCATTTTCTAGATTTAATCTCTCTACATAATCAAAGAGATCATAATACTTATTCATTCTTGTAAAGTCTACATCTTCAATGATCTACTCATTAAGCTTCTCAACTCTAGGTTTCCAAGTTTTCTTCTTAATAGAAGTGTCATCATTTTTTATTTCTACAATTTTCCTTGGAACTGGTTGCACTAAAGTTTTCTACCTTTTACCTAGTCTAGTAGCACTCTCTTTTACTCTTTTGCTAGGTGTGGAGGAAGTGGATCTAGTGGATATCCTTGCTTCTTGATCCTTCTCAATTTCTTCCACTTTCACCTTAACTTGTGTTTCTTCTTGCTATGCTGCATTTGATGATAGAGGTGGAATAGACAAAACTTCTTTTTGTCCAATATCTCTGATTGTTGCTGCTGTTTGCTTTGCTACCAAGAATTCATGCTCAGTCATCCCTGTATCTTTTAGAATTTTCTTGATAGTACTCTCAACTCTTTTCTTTGACTGCTTCTCTTCAAGTAAGGTCTTTACGGAGTTGAAGTTCTCCTCAAAGGTTCCAAACCTATTACAGTGAGTGTCCAACTTGCACTTAAGTAACCTGCTCACATACTCTTATGTCTCTACCTCAGATATCTCATAGCTAAGAGGGTCTATGAACTATGTTCTAGGTTCTACTACTTCAATGTAGGTAAAGTCAATATTAACCATGAAACATATCTCATTTTTATACTTCTCCACAAGAGACTATGGGATCCTTGATCTGCTAGACACTATATCCTGAAATGTCTTGATTACCAATACTGCACTCTCATTCACTTTATCAATAACATGCCTCCTGTATAGTAGGTTAATCCTTTCCATTGTAGTTTGGCCATCATTCCAGTCATTTCCAATGGTGTAAGGAAATCTTCTCAATAGATGAAAAAACATATAGGTGATTAGGGATGAGAATCTAAACTGTGTATACTTAGTTTTCTTAATCTTTTCCAAATTCTCAAATAGTTGAATTCTCAGAATCTCACACATATCAACTTGTACTTTATCAACACACATCAGATAAGCTACATGTATCATTCCAGCTGCCATGTCATCCTCTCTTGAGTTTGCACAAAACTTTGTGGTTAGGATCTTACATAAGTATCTAACATCATCTTGTTGAATCTTACTAATCACAATTCCTCTACCATTATAGGATGAATTTGTTGAATAGAATGAAGCATCCTTGTCCTTATAGCATTATGTTGATTACTAATTCAATTCTATCTTACATATAGGATGAATCGATCATGACCTTTTATTAATTCAATCTCACTTAGATCTGACATTGCATTCAATTCTTTTGCCGCTTCTTTCCAAAAAGTTGATTCTACTAACTTGCAAAACTTAAAACTTCTTTTGATCTCATAAAACATAATATTTTTCTTTGCGCTCTTAACCATAGCATTAGAACATCATATACTACCTTGCATTAACTGTGCAAGACTCAATTCATCATATATCTACTTCTACACTAATCTAAGTTCCTATTCTACTACAATTTCAATAAATTAAGTACTTTGAGATGGGTCAGGTAAAGATTCATTCTTACCTTTTAATACTTCACCTTCCTAATTACCTTCAATGTTGAATATGTCTCCTTGATCTGTGCTTTTGATAAACTTCACTTCATCTAAATTACTACAGCATCCTTTCTGACTGTTACTTGCAGCTTCATTTCTTCTTGCATGATTTCTAGGGTTAGGATTGGTATGAAAAACTCTATTGTTCATTCTGTAAAACCTTGTTGTGTGTCCAATCTTGTTGCATATCTGACAAACTATTCCATTGTTGGTGTATTCAGTTTCTGGATTTGATTGTGTAGGTTTGGTAGTTTCTGGATGGTAAAAAAACCTACACAATCGAATCCAGAAACTTAATACACTATACGTATGGATTGTGGAAATCTAATAGATTTGATATTCCATTGTTCCCATATCTTGGTCCAGGCTGATTGATTTGTGATCTGCAATTTCTAGCAATGTGTCCAACCTTGTTGCATCTATAACATATTACTCCATTTCTTCTATTTATAACTTCAGAAGGTTTCTTATCTGCATTTTTAGTATTCCTAAACATTCTACTACTATTATTATTCTCAATAAATTTAGGTTTCTTGCATTCAATAGCTCTATGTCCAAAACCATGACAATTATAACAATAACCATTAAGAGGTTTGAATTGCTTACCTGTGCAATCTCTCTTCATATGACCAATAGTATTATAAGCAAAACATCTACCTTTGAATTCTCTTTGCATACCTTTGGGTGACTCCTCTTGCTTAGGTGATTCTTCTTCCTTAGGTGTATCTTCAGATTTGTTAATCTCATTAGACTTCGTCTCATCTATGCTTTCAGATATTTTTAGATCTAGTTCCTTGCTTTCTTCATTTGCTTTAAAAGTGTTGAATCCAAGACCAGTCTTATCATAGAATGGTTTTTGATAAGATATTTGTTCATCAATCTTCTCACTAGTTGAATATAGTCTTTCAAGTTGCTGTTTAGATTGAGTCAATTCACCTTTCACAATTTTATTGTATTTCTCAAGTTCAGCATACTACAAATTGACTTTCTCAAGTTCAGATGTTACTTTACCATGTTTAGATTTTAGTCCTTCATTTTCAGTCTTTAGACTTTCATTCTTAGATTTCAGATTTGCTTCATTCTTGCCATTTCCATCTTTCAAACTAAGCTTCAAATTTTCTATCTTCCATTCATGCTTAAAGATCTCATTTTCTTTTTCTAAATCATCATCACAATCTTCAACGAAAACTTCAGATTCCTTTTTAGATTTCAGATCTTCCAAATTATTTTTCAGTTTCTCAATGAGGTTCTTTGCATCATCATATTTTCTTTTTAGAATATCTTTTTCATCAGTAAGCATATCAATCTGTTCAAGAGCTTCTTCAAGATTCTTCTGTAGTTGATCCATGTCCATAGAGATTTTACTCAAGTTTCTAGGCTTTCCTTGAATGATTCTTTTCCGAGTAACTAAGCTCCGATAGCAATTGTTAGAAATAGGGAATACTGAGAGGGGGGTGAATCAGTATTCTACAAACTTTATCTTTTGCCCAATTATGGATATAATAGATTATCTTAACACATGCATAACATAAGAAGCTAAACAACATGCATAGCAATAAAACTAAAGAACTTGTAACACATTATTTGTTCTCGAGGAAACCCTGGCCAAGAGAAAACCCCAATGGGGATGGTACCCACAAAGATCCACTAATCAAAAGTATCATGTTAAGGATGTTGACCCTGTTAGGAGTCTATTACATGCATATAGTGTCTCAGTCCTGATTAACAGACTATAGGCCTTGTTAGAAGCCTCAACCCTGTTAGGAGTTGGTAGTACAAAAAGTGATTACCAAATGAGCCCACTGCCCAAACAAGTAATGTACAATATTTACTGATTACAAAAGTAGGTCAAGGTACATAACCTTATGCTACTTGCATCAATATCTTTTTGCTTCTCTTTCACTATCACTATTACATACATTTGTTCCTTCATCATTTTCCTTCTTACAATTTACAATTACATTTATACAAGTTATTAAGTTTAATAACTTTCGGCTATCATATTACAAAATAACTTTATCCAAGGGTTAACATCTAGGATGTCATCCCTTTATATTGTTAAGTCATTATTTTGATAAACAAAATAGTCCCTTAACTCTTTACCAATTTTGTCTTCATATTATGTCATGTCGGCTTAACACTATCTTTAGAAAAATTATCATAACTTATTTAGTACATGTCGTACTAACTTGCGCTCTGAGATGAGTCTTCAATAGTCACCATAGAGTCTATGTTCAAGTGTACAAGCACTAAACTTACTCCAGTCAACATCGCAAACAAAAATTGTCTTCAGGTTCACCGGTAAAAACACATTGTCTCATACTTAGACAATTTCGCATTGCACTCTAACATACTAGCCCTCTGACCTATGCGATCTTCATGTAGATCATATGTTTCCATAATGACAACATCTATGTAACCAACTCAGCCAAATTGCCAATAGGTAGATCTAGAGAAAATGAATGATCAGTATGGAGGACAGACCTGTGTGTTTTCAAGGAAAGACTTGAAGAGACAGAGAAAGCTGAAGTGAAAGAGTATGCAAGTTGAAAAGGTGGAGGACTTGTATGTGAAGAACCAGTTCAGGGTTTATGTGCTGAATCTTAGAAGATGTTCTTCTCACATATGAACATCTTTTTGAACCTGGGGTGTCTGATGCAGGGACATTCTAGGGTATGTTAGCTATTTTCTTGCAGGGGGAAATAACTAGACCATAAACTTGATCTCTCCCTTTTGATGCTCTTTTCCTAGCAAGAGAAATACTAATTAACAAGGATGAGTTCCTTCTTCACTTCGAGCTTTGCAGCTTTAGGTGGGTGTACCTTACTTCTTTGCTTATGCAAACTGATACAAACACCCAATAAGCAAATTCACTAGTGAATTAAAGAGAACAAACTTGTCCTGCAATGGGATTCATAATTGAGATGAATCTCTAATATGGGAAGCCTACCCATATGCTCAATATACCTTCCAAGCTTATCAACAGAAAGGGAAAGTTGATTTGAAAAGATTTTGATTACAAGTCTAGTTAAACCTGTGCCTAATCCTCGGTATGGAGTCATGAGATGCAAATCAACAGGAAACTTCAAATCTTATACAACTGAAATTCAAACAATGTACCTAGCACACCATTCTTTCTTTCCCCTACTTGGACATCAGATCCTCATGAAACATCAGATTATCAGCAATAATCTTCAAGACATTACACTCCCCTTGAAAGAAACTTGAAAATTATTAAACCATTTACCTTGTAAACAGGTATACAGAGATGCCTTACAAATCAATATACAACAATTTGATACAACACAAAGAGACATCAGAAAAATATGGGAAAGGATTTTTGCTATATTTCATTAAATCATCCTATATCTGTACATTCAATCATAGAAAACTCAGAATCAGAACCCTGACATGAAACCCAGAACTTGCATTAATGGAACTCAAACACTTGCAGAGCCAAGCTCATGCAAAAAAGTTGGAACCCTGTACAAAAAATTGAAATCAGAATAAGGAGAGGAGAAAACTGTAGATTCATCCACAAACTAACACTTGTTATCCTCTAAACCTCCTGCTGATGAATCAGCTAGCTCTGAACTGAAAATCTGATCTGCATCATTCTCTCCTGAAAGCACATATCCTTTGCTCAAACAAACTATGAATCACCAGATTCAACAAACTCAGATATTTCCAAAATATCTCATTGGCCCCTATTTCATTCAACTACAAATATATGGAAACCAACAGGAACTACATCAAATCTGATCTCAGAAATAGATTCCTCGTTCTCTCACCTTTCCGACGATATATAACACTTCATATTTTGGATAAAAATTGAGTTTCTAAGACATTTTTTCGTGCACAGGCTTGGTCATTTAATTTTTTGCAATTTTGTTCAAATGTTTCGACTATATCAATTTTTTCAAATTCTTTTAAATCCTGGCATTTTAATCCTTTTAAATTACCTGCCACAGAAAGCACTAGAAATTGACAAGTGTCATCATGCTATTGCATCCTCAGACAAACGCCAGGTTGACCCACTAATTGGGAGAATCCGCAACTACATGCAATCTCTAAGTCTCTGAATCAAATCCTTAACCACAGTTTAATCTAGAGAACTAGAGAATAAGGTAATTCTCAAGTTCTCAGAATGAAGTCTCAACCACGGGTTACATTCGGAGAATGGGCGACTAAGCCCATTCTCCAATTCTCCAAATTGTCTGGGCTTAACCGTCACTACTCAGCGAACTGGCGACTAAGTTATCTCTAATTCATAGAATGTTTTTACTTGACTGCCAGCAATCTGGTGAATGCGCAATTGGCTTATCTCGTGATCTCCAAGTATCCTTGCCTTAATCGCTAGCATTTGGTGATTCAACGACTTGCAGTTTATTGACTGCTACCTCCGAATCGCTCAATTTTTGCTGACTGCCCAGTTTGATCTGGCGAATCGGCGAGTGGCTGCCACATGTCTAGCTTGTCCAATCACCTCACCATCACATCTCTAAAAAATTTCTTTTCTAGGCGCACTGGCACAAAAACTAAGGCGCTAACACCAAGGGTCACGTGCATAGTCTCCTCTATTGTTCTTATTTCATTTGGTGAGTGTTTGTGGTTATAAACATCACAAATATCAATTTTGGCATGCATGTGGGATATTAATTTTACTAGTTTTAAAACTATTCTGCACTTGGGCTCCAAAATTGCGTACCCCACCACTGCACAAAGAGCTCTAGCCAAGCGGGCCAGCCCAAGAGCCTCCGTTCTCTTTCTTTACACCATATTGGAGTGTTGGCGGATATAAATGTTTGAAAAACCTACTCCCTATCGCATGTGGGATAACTCTCATAGACCTTTTAAGCCTATGTACACACCATTTCACATTCGCGCTAATAACATCACATTATTTTGATTATGCTAGCATGATCTCTATTCTCTAAGGTTCACACAGAGCTTCTATTTAAAACGCTACACCCCATATATTTGCCCTCATTTGTGCCTGTAAATTTCGTGAGTCTTCACCGCACCTTATGTGTCTCAATTTAATCTATACAAATTTAATCTTGCACTACTTCCAAGTTATATATGCGTGGGCAAGCTTCTTCATTTTTTAAGACAGACACCTTGTCTTATGCGTGTGTCTCTTGGCATCGAAATTATACTAACAGCCCATCACATATTCATGTTGGCATGTTGCTTCTACTTTCCTTACACCATGTTTGGAGTGGCAAAACAAATGAAAGGCATTTACATTTTGTCTATGCACTTGCATGGTTTCATTTCTTTAATCTTCATGAGCCTCCAACTGCTTGCATTTTAGCATCTCCCATCCTTTTGCACAAGGCACTTAGTCTTCAATTCCTTGCGTAGGTAGCATCATTAGACACTAATGCACTGGCAGCCTCCAATCGCCTAAGCTCACCTCTTATTTGGTACGCTGGCCTCTCATTTTCTAGTGGCTTCCCACTATTGTTCATGTGCTAGGAGTCCCCAAGCTCACCTACGTAGGCTATCATCACAACTGGGTGCACACTCACCCTCTATTGTGTGTTTCTTTTCTTCCATTCACTACCATTCTCTTGTCTTTAGTGTGGGTAGTCTCCAATCACATAGGTCCCTTGGCCATCTAGACTGGAAACCTCCTTTCTTCATGTTGATACTGGCTCTTGCTATTTTATTTAATGTGTGCTGCAACAGCACTGTATAATGAGGCTCATATAGCCTCTTATTATGCAGCAAGCCCCTTTCCCAAATGTTGCACAAACCCCACTCCATTTCTCTTAGCGTGAATGCCCTTTGCGCTGACTGCTGCCTTAGATCGTTGGTCCCTATTTTAGTTTTTAACCTCCCTTGGTTTGTATTTTAATGTGCCTCTTCATTTGCTATGCGCTTATGTTCTCACTGGCAGTCGATTTGATTGGTGCGCACCTCCACCACATATTCTCTTTCACCAAACATACTCATGGTCTATCTGATTTTGGCCTCATCTACTACCTCAGGGCCTTTTAGATGTTGTGTCATCGCACAGCACTGGTATCTCTTGTAAATGTTCTACTTTGTTATTCCCATATGCCACTCTCCCATCACGAACTGGCACATAAAGGTGCCTCACATTGCGTGAGAAACCATTTTGAAGTAGGCCATTCTCTGGCCCTCGGGGGTTCCTGTTTCCTGGGTTGATACCAGGGCTCGAACTTGTTTGATAAGTATTTCCTTTATCATCATTTATATTTGCATCTGTCCCTTTCTGAAGAGTAACACATTGTTCATCCAAGTAGGATGCCTTGTTTACAGTGTTTGGATAAAGCCTACTTTGATCATGGTCACTTGATGTCCTTGTGTTTGAAAAGCCTCCTCGTTGACCATTCTGTGTCGATATCCTACTTATTATGGGTGAAGAACCTCCTTGAGAGTCCTTCTGTTCTTTTTTTCATAGGAGAATCCACATCTAGTCCTCCATCATAGGATAGCATACATGCAATAGCATAAACTGACTCCCCAAGAATAGGAGGCAAATTATGACAGGGATGCTTGATTTTGAATAATACTATAGCTAAAAGCCTCTATTTTAAGCAATAAAGTTGAGTTGCATCTAGTGATGTTGTTTCAAATCTAAACCATCGATCTATAACCACCATAACTTCCTTATCTAGTGAAATAACACCAATTGGCCTCAGGAACTATCTTCAAAAACTAACAGAGAGGCCTGACATGAGAGTGTCATAGGATGATAAAATCACTTCCATCTTTATAATATGTTTTCCAAAGGAGATCACCCAAAAGGACATGAGTCAATAGATTTCAACGATCAAACAAATGCACTTTGAAAACAATGCCTGCTCATATAAAAAGATATAAATTTCCTCCGGAACCGGCCTAGAAAACTAACTGAATCACCTAAACAAATCTCACCATGTGACTAACATAAACCTTGAGATACATAGAATCACCCTGCAAAATGACATCCCTTGACTGTACCCGAGGTGAGAGATATTAATCATCAAAGTCGGTCCTTTAATTCTGCCTTTTGTAAACCACTGTTACAAGTAATAAACTGCATTTGAAATCACCTTGGCAAAAATACCAAACGAATCCCTGGGAAGCCACAAACTGGCACATAAGTACACTGAGATGCAAACATGGTGATTCAATCATCATCCTGATCTGGGAATAAACTGGGCAAAATATATAGCTCTGTGAAAACTAGTACTTGCAAAGATAGACTCAGAACATGCACAGAACTGTGAAAAGTTGCATCTGGAATTGACTTTGAAAACATACCAACTAGATTGGCAGAAAGCCCTAACTGAAACTGGAGAAAGAACCCTATGTCTATAATGCAATGCAAAAATAATTTCATTGATAGGTAATACCGGGTAAAATTTATTTGCTGGTAAAGTTGACCTCCGGCAAACTAGTGCACTTCACAATCTTTGCAAACAGCAAAAACTGCAAATGGAATCAAATTGGGAAACACGCCTAATGGATTCATCATGAGCTGAAAACTGACAGAGACGAAGTAAAACTTATCTACAATGTAGGGAAATGATTAAAACCTTTCTACCAATCCACCGGGTACAAGTTATAACATGTCAAACAGGGTTCCCAACAAAACTGTGAAAAGGTGCACCAGGCAGATTTAAGAAAACACCCCCTAACAAGTGCATGCAAAACCCATCAAAACTCATCACAGGAACTTGAAAAAGGAAACATAAGTCAAGCACACTAAAGATGCCCCCATTCTCAGATTTTCATGACACTTATCAGAATTCAAGATATTCAATCTCAAAGAAGCACACTAAAGATGCCCCCATTCTCAGATTTTCATGACACTTATCAGAATTCAAGATATTCAATCTCAAAGTAGCCCTTCCCGGTGAATTCTACACTTAGCAATTTTCTGATTTTGAGACCCCCTAGGACTAAAATGATGCAAACCCATTTGAATATGCCATCTAAGGACTCAAAACAACTAGATAGAATGAATGCAAAGCAATGAACACATAGTCCTCAAGATATGACCCCAAATATGCCCCTACTAGCATGCAATACAAAGCCAAAAATGAGCACCTAATCAAGAATTTTACATGGTACCTCAAAACTGCATTTTGAGTACCAATAGGGTACTCGGTGAATCTGCATGGGAGGTGTGTGTTTGTCCAATGTTACTCAGTTTCAGCCTTGACCGTTGATCTCATTCATTGAAGGAAGCTCGGTTGCTGAAGGAACTCGATAATCTCTGGCACTCGGTGAAAGTGTTACTCAGCGATGCCTATGGTGCTCGGTAGACACTGGTGCTCGGTAGACACTGGTGCTCGGTGATGCCTGGCATGCTCAGTTATTTCACTATTGCTTGGTAGTTCTAGTTTATCGACTAGAGTTCTATGTGATTCGTTGGGCCAACTTGGTGCATTTATTGTTGGTATTTGTTTTTACAGGCTGACATGTTGAATTAAATGTTTGTAAGGCTATTTTGAAGCCGACTCATGTTGAATTTAACAATTTTGTGGGGGAGTTAATCATTTCATCCAACCGACTTGTGGCTAATGATTAGTATTTAAGGGGGTGTTTGGGTAGATGTTTAGGGAGATGGGTGGTAGATGGCTTGGAAGACTTTGTGAATCAAATCTGAGGTTCTGGAAGCTAAAGTTGGCAAAGTTGTGGAAAAGATCTTGCATGATCTTGCAGATCAGATTGTTATCTGATAGTTTTTAGTTGCAGAGCTAGTGGTTTGCACACTTGGAGACAAGGAGATTGCTTGGAGGCTTGCAAGCTCAAGTTTAGGTCTTCCTTAGGGTTTTCATTAGTCGCTAATTATTTTCAAAGCTAAACTAGCTGAGATTGTATTGGATCTGTGTGGATCTTGAAGAACTTGTTTTGTTTGTAATTGGCCCTAACCTGGAAGGCCTTACAGTCAAGCATGTTAATGAAAGCTTGAGTTGAAATATCATGTTGTGTTGACTTTTCCGCTGTGTAATTATGAATCTACAAGGCTGGATTGTCCTTAATTTGATCCTCCCTGCCTTGATCTGCGTCATATAGTCTATATGGGTTCAGGACATATAAGAAATTGTAGAGAGAAAGTGATGAGTAGAGAAGCCACCAAGTATCAAAGTAGTAAAGAGAAGAGTGTAATTGTGATTTAGAGTTGAGGTTACCGAGTATAGATTTCTTATTGTGAGTGAACCACATTGATAGGGAGGTTGGGAAGGAGCTTATCACAAGTCCTTACACTTGGGTTCACCTAATGACCCTCTAGTGTATCCACCTACACTAATGACCTCTAGGATGCCTTGACTAGCTCTAATCCCTTGGTCTTAGGCCCATCCAAACTATCACAATTGATTCAATTGCTCAAACTTATCTTCATGCTTCTAGGCTTCTTCATGCACCTAGTATCCCTTAAGATAGAATAAGGGTAATACACCTCCAAATGAATTAGGAAGCTTGCAGAGGAAAGAGGGTTTGGTAAAATGTCTTAATATATGTCATTTCACATGTTTCATCCTTTACTTCACTCATGCTTCTTACCGATCTATTAGTTCCTTTGGAAAATAGGGCTATGAGGAAGTGACCTAATTAGGCCTCCTCTCTGAGAAAATAGGACTTTAGCCTTGATCCATCCCAAAGGACCCTACAAATGAATTATGGATCCTTCATAGATGATACAACACCTCAAGGATTTCAAAGGTTTTGGTTCTCTCCCTGGCCATACAACCCCCTTACTAAAAATAGGTATTTTAGAGGAGTTTTAGGCCTTCCTTGAACCAGTGAAGAAAATGATGACTTTCCTTGATCAAATGGATTGATCAGCTCCTTTTCTTACATCCAAGTCCTGGTAATGACCCTACACAAGACCCCCAATTTCTATCATTCAGCTCCCATCGCTCCTCTACAAGCTATGATGCTGCTTCACTCAATCCTTCCTAGTCGGGCTTAGCATGGGCTCGCCTAGGGCTGGATTGTAAAAATGATTAGCATGCATTCTAGGGCCCCTCCTTCCATGTATATTACATACATGGGGTCTACTCACTATGCCCAAAAGATAGTATAGATTGAATAGTGGGATAGTGAGTTAGACCCTCATTTGTGCAAGCTCCTCAGTTGAAACCAAAGAACCAGGAGTTTTAGAAAAGATTTAACTAAGAAAACCAAATATGATTGAAACCCTAAACTAATTACAAAAATAGAAAGTAGATTGACACAAAATCAATACACATTAACTAAGAGATCTAATTTAGACAAACATTCCTTCCATTAACTCAATGTTCCATCAAAATCACTACAAAATAGACTATGTACATACTCTCATAATAGATCTTCCATATAGTATGACCTCTCTCCTTGGGATATGAGCCCCCACAAACATAAATATTCTTAGGATTTGCTTAGGAAAGGCTTAAGAAACTCAATCATTAGTTTAGGCCTTAAGGTTAAGTGGACCGAGCAACTTTGTAAAAGTTGCAAAAATTGCTAAGCAACTTTTACAACGAAGATGACTACTTTTCAAATTTGCTTCCCCAAATAACTTAGGAAGCTACCAAGGAGTCCTAGACTCTATCTAGGCCCTCACAACACTTATCCATGCTTAAAAACTCAAAAAAAAGACCTAACATTATATCCTAGCAACATATCCCATATTGGGCAAATAAAACTCACTACTCTACCTAAGACCTTCTAGGACTACATATCCCAAATGGATCCCATACACATGGTCAACATGACCTTAGGGAAATCCAACACACAAAATACTTAAAACATAAAGAAAAGAAGGTGCTCCTACACCATACTCCCCCCTTGTACAACCAGAGATTTAAGATTTGGTGGAGGAGAGGATAGAGGTATCAATGCCATGCTTCTTGAAGTCAACTTCCTCTATCCATGTTGCTTTTGATTCAGGACATCCCTTCCACTTGATGAGATGCTCCAAGTATTCTTTGTTCATGGTCTTCTTATTCACTCTTGATTCAAGAATCTTCTCTTCTTGGGGCTCCTCTTTAGGAGGTAGGACTATGTCACTAAGATCCTCAAGTATATCTCCAATGCCCTGATTGACCTCTGATGTAGGTCCCTTGAATCTGATCAGGTCTGCCACATTGAACACTAGTGAGATGTTCAAGTCTACCAGGAGTTCTACCTTGTAGGCATTGTTTCCATGCTTAGCTGGGACTTTACAAGGCCCCACTCTTTTCATTTGCAGCTTGGTGGGTATCCCCTTCTTCAATCTTGACTTGTTGAGATGGACCATGACATAGTCTCCTACTGAGAATTGTACATCCTTCCTTGTCATGTCCACCTTGGTCTTGAGCTTTTGGGTGGCTTCCATGATTGTCTTCCTAACCTGCTCCTATACTTCCTTCATGGTCTGAGAAAAATCTTCAGCATGGCCACTCCTATGCTCCATGGCTCCTATATCCCTGAGTTTACATGCCCCTCTTGGGTGCATCCCATAAAGTATTTCAAATGGACTCCTTCCTGTGGTCTAGTTTATGCTATCATTATAGGCATATTCTACTTGAGGAATGATCATGTCCCATGTCTGTCCATATTCCTTAGTTAGGCATCTCAATAGGTTTCCTAGTACCCTATTTATCACCTTTGTTTGTCCATCTGTTTGGGGATGGTATGCTGACCCAAAGGATAGATTTGTACCAAGCCTCCTCCATAGAGTCTTCCAAAAGTGACTCATGAACTTCACATCCCTATCAGACACAATACTTAAAGGAAAACCATGAATCCTCACAATTTCTTTGAAAAACAAATGAGCTATGTAGCTTGCATCATGAGTGGTTCTACAAGGGATAAAGTGACTCATTTTACTGAATCTATCCACCACTACATACACACTATCACATCCTAATTTAGTTTTAGGAAGACCTACCACAAAGTCCATGCTTATGCATTCCCATGGCCTATTTGGAATGGGTAAGGGTTGATACAAACCTTCATTTCTTGATGCTCCCTTTTCTTTCATACATACCACACATTGCTCTACATACCTCCTGACATCCTTTGACATCTTGGGCCAATAGTAGAATCTCTGCACCAATTCTAGTGTCTTGTTGATACCAAAATGTCCACTTAGACTGCCATTGTGCTTCTCTTGGATGAGGTTCTCTCTCATTGAACCTTTGGGAATGCATAGCTAATTCCCTTTGAACAATAGCCCACTTTGCAAGGTGTATTTAGAGAATGGACTATGGAAATGGTTCTCAAATTCAGTGCATACCTTGTATGCCTCAAAGAAGTCTTCATCTTCACTATAGAGTCCCTTGAAACTTTCAATGCCAATGCTCTTCAACTGAACCTCTTGGAGTGTCAACAACCTCCTACTTAATGCATCTTCTACCTTTTTTAGGTGTCCCTTCTTGTGCTTGATGGTGAAGGTGAAAGCTTGTAGGTATTCCATCCATTTTTAGTGTCTATTGCTCAACTTTTCTTGAGTGTTTATATAGCTAAGTGCTTGATTATCAGTGAACACTACAAATTCTTTAGGTAGGAGATAGTGTCTTCATTTCCTAAGTGACTAAACCAATGCATATAGTTCCAAGTCATATGCTGAATACTTCCTCTTAGCTTCATTAAGCTTTTCACTAAAAAATGCTATGGATCTGCCTTCTTGGCTTATCACTCCTCCCATTGCCATACCACTTGCATCACACTCTAAAGTGAATAGCTTATCAAAAATATGTAATAGGAGGATGGGTTGTGTTGCCACTTGCTACTTTATCTCTTCAAATGCTTTGTTAGCTTCTATTGTCCACCTGAACTCGGTCTTCACTCCACCCTTTATAGTGTCTAGGAATGGTGCACATATGCCACTAAAGTTCCTTATGAACTTCCTATAAAATTGTGCAAGCCCATGAAAACTCCTCACTGTTGTCCCTGATGTTGGTGTAGGCCAACTTGTGATTGCTTCCACTTTGTCTGGATCCATTTTTAGTAGACCCTTAGACACCACAAAACCCAAGTAAACTAGCTCTTGCTTGAGAAATTCACATTTCTCTAGGTTGATTGCCAACTGTTCTTCATGTAGCCTCTTGAGTACTATTTCAACATGTGCCAAGTGCTCTCCTTTAGTCTTACTAAAGATGAGTATATCATCAAGATATACCACCATAAATCTTCCTATGTGATCCTTGAGAACTTCATTCATTAACCTCATGAATTTTCTTGGGGCATTGGTAAACCCAAATGGCATCACAAGCCAGTCATATAGACCCTCAGTGGTCTTAAATGTTGTCTTCCACTCATCTCCATATTTAATCCTGATCTGGTGGTAGCCACTCTTCAAGTCCATCTTGGTGAAGTACTATGCTCCTCCCAAACAATCCATCAAATCCTCTATTCTAGGTATGGGGAACGTATACCTTATTGGGATCCAGTTAATTGCCCTTGAATTAGTGCAAAGCCTCCATTTTCCACCCTTCTTGGATGCTAGCACAACTGGCACAACACATGGGTTGATGCTCTTCTTAATGATCCCTTGATCTAATAGTTCTTGAACTTGCCTAGCCACCTCTTGATTATGCTCCGAGGTAAGCTTGTATGCTTCCTTGTTTGGTAATGAGGCTCCTAGAATGAAGTAAATTTTATGACTTATGGACCTATTAGGTGGCAGGGTTGCAGGTGTTTCATCACTCACAATATCCTTATATCTGCTAAGCATCTCCTAAATTTCATTAGGTAGGGGTGTTTGAATAGGCTTCTCCTCCTTTGGCTTTACCATTATAGCATACCCTACACTGTCCTCTTCTTGGAGTGTACTTATCATCTCCTTTCCACTACTCAATAGTACATTAGGAGTCTTGGATTTCTCTCCCTCTTCCTCTATCAGAGATTGAAGTTTGAAGGCCTTCCCATCCTTCTTGAAGGTAATAGCATTGTCTTTTCCATTGTAGATGGCTTCTCTATCAAACTA
Organism: Chamaecyparis obtusa; assembly: GCA_027943335.1. NCBI lineage: Eukaryota > Viridiplantae > Streptophyta > Pinopsida > Cupressales > Cupressaceae > Chamaecyparis > Chamaecyparis obtusa. The sequence continues at coordinate 1,441,911 of BSBK01002019.1, read as the reverse complement.
CCAGGGTCTTCCAAGTAATAAGTGGCATGCATCCATAGGGAGTACGTCACATAGTAGCCTATCCTTATAACCACCAATAGAGAATTCAATACATGCCTGCTCATTAACTAGTACACTTTGGCCTTTATTTAACCATGTCACCTTATAGGGATTGGTGTGGGGTACTTTGGGAAGGTTAAGTTTCTTCACTGCCTCCTCTGCTACAATATTGTCAGTTGATCCTAAATCAACAATCACTTTGCAGACCTTACCCATGATCTTGCATTTCACTCTAAAGAGTGCTATCCTTTGCCTTGGTTCTTCCTTAGTTTATTGTCTGATTAGGACTCTTCTAAACATGAGATTTTCACCCATCTTTGATTATATTTGGTTCACCTCTGGTGACTTGACACTCGAAGTGTCCTCTTGGGTGTATGCTACCCTCTTTTTAGAATTAGAAGAAGATGGCTTGTCCAGGAACCTATATGCTGGATGTCCAATTGTCCACAATAATAACATTTCATGGTAGCAAAATATGAGCTACCCCTACCTGAAATTGTACCTCTGTTTGAACTGCCTTGGTGTCCTCTTCCTCTGCCAAAACTTCCTCTAAATGATGTCTCACTACCATGATCTACTAGTTTGGAATCTCCCTAACTCCTATGTTCATTTCCTCTACCTTGGTAGCCTCCCCTATGTACCCTTTGATCTCTTCCTCTACCCCTATTTTTAGAGGTTTGATCTTGTTTCGTCTTTCCTTTTTCTTCAATCTTGACAACTAGTTGATAGCACTAGTGTATAGTCTTAGGGGTGAGAAGAACCATCTCTTCCTATATACTCCATTTCAAACCATTCAAATATATGGCCACCTTGACACTCTCATCCTCTTCTATATTAGATCTCATGCAAAGCTTTTGGAATTCCTCAATGTAGGAACTCACATCTAGATCTTTTTGTCTTAAACTCTATCTTTTCTTATGTAGCTGAATCTCATAATCCTTAGGCACGTAGGCTTCCTTGATTTTTTTTACCATGCCCTTCCAATACAAGATGGGGTTCTTTCCCTCCTTTTCCCTCTTTGTTTGTATGAATTTCCACCATGTTAAGGCAGAGCCTCTAAGTCTAGACTTGGCTATTCTAACTTTTTGTGCTTCACTAATCCCATCACATTCAAAGTGATTTTCCATTCCATCTATCCATTCCATGATTAGGTCAGGTTCCATCTTACCACTAAACAATGGTATTCCCTCTAGAGATTTCCCATTCATGGCTTTTAATTCTTTTAAAAGTGGTTATTCAAGTAGTATAGGATCTAGTTCTAGAGTTTTATCCTCCTTGGGTATTTCCTTCTCCTTGGCTTCCTTCCAATCCAACTTATCACTGACTTCATTTGCTTTCAATTGCACTTCACTCAATGTTTGTTCCAATTGAGATAACTTCTCTCTCAACATCATGTTATCCATCTCTTGGTCCTCAACCTTCTTGGCTAACTCCACATTGGTCACCATGATTGAATACCCACTAGACTCACAATCTGACATGCACTATGCAATCCCAAAAAATTTTGGGGCTCTGATACCAATCTGATAGGGAGGTTGGGAAGGAGCTTATCACAAGTTCTTGCACTTGGGTTCACCTAATGACCCTATAGTGTATCCACCTACACTAATGACCTATAGGATTCCTTGAATGGCTCAATCCCCTAGCCTTAGGCCCAACCAAACTATCACAAGTGATTCAATAGCTCAAACTTATCTTCATGCTTCTAGGCTTCTTCATGCACCTAATATCCCTTAAGCTAGAATAAGGGTAATACACCTCCAAATGAATTAGGAAGCTTGCAGAGGCAAGGAGGTGTGGGAAAATGTCTTAAAATATGTCATTTCACATGTTTCATCCTTTACTTCACTCATGCTTCTTACAGATTGAATGGTGGGATAGTGAGTTAGACCCTCATTTGTGCAAGCTTCTCGGTTGAAACCAGAGGACCAGGAGTTTTAGAAAAGATTTAACTAAGAAAACCAAATATGATTGAAAACATAAACTAATTATAGAAATAGAAATTAGATTGACACAAAATCAATACACATTAACTAAGAGATCTGATTCAAACAAACATTCCTTCCATTAACTCACTATTCCATCAAAATCACTATAAAAGTAGACTATGCACACAGTCTCAGAATAGATCTTCCATATAGTATGACCTCTCTCCTTGGGATATGAGCCCACAAAAACATAAATAGTCTTAGGATGTGCTTAGGAAAGGCTTAAGACCCTTAATCATTAGTTTAGGCCTTGAGGTTAAGTGGATCGAGCAACTTTGCAAAAGTTGTGAAAATTGCTAAGCAACTTTTACAACGAAGATGATTACTTTTCACATTTGCTTCCCCAAAGAGCTTAAGAAGTTACCAAGGATTCCTAGACTCTATCTAGGCCTGCACAACACTTATCCATGCTTAAAACCTCAAAAAAAAGACCTAACATTATATCCTAGCAACATATCCCATATTGGGCAAGTAAAACTCACTACTCTACCTAAGACCTTCTAGGACTACATATCCCAAATGGATCCCATACACATGGTCAACATGACCTTAGGGAAATCCAACACACAAAAAACTTAAAACATAAAGAAAAGAAGGTGCTCCCGCACCACACATTATGAGGTAAACAATTATTGAACATATTGAGTCTGAAAAGCATAAGTAGATGCAAGTTTTACATACTTATTTGTGTACTGATTAAGTGTGTAATTAGAGTTGTAAAGTCTCTTAATCAACAAAATCCTAATAGATCTTATTCTATAAATCCTTTAATAGGGTACAATTCTTGGATTAGAATTGTAAAATCATTTAGCAAGATATACTTAATTGATCTTTAGACTCTTAACAGGGTAAGCTATCAGAAACAGCTAACATTGTAGCTCTAACTGAGAAAATGTTTTAGTGCAGTAGTGAAGTTTTGTGGGTGTCATCCCCACTGTAATTTTTATCCTCTAACAAAGATTTATGTGATACCAAAATAATGGTATTATGAGTTATATTTCATGTTAATGCTTTGTATTTTTTATGTTACTATATGCAAAGTTATGAATTTGGTGAATGATTAAGAAAGTTAGATAAAGTGTTTTGGAGTACTGATTCACCCCTCCCCTCTCAATACTCACCTTTCCATACTTAATCCAACACTTGAGTGATCCTTGTGCTTTGATCTCATTGGTTGGTGCCAAGTTGTTTGTGCTTTTATGAGTTGATTGAATATTAGGACATTTAATTAAATCCATTAAATAATATCTCTAGCCATGTACTTTTTTGTCTTTTGGTTTAATAACCTAGGATAATTAATTAGTTAATGTTCCTCAATTAATGATCATTGATGTTTGATGATTGATGAACTATGTAATTAAATTTACATAATTCAATTACAAAATTATGCTTAGGATTGACCTAATTTAATGAGCTTGATTAGAATTTTGATCACCTGATTATGATTTAGGTCAATTAATTATGATTTAGGCCTTTTGATTTACCTTGACCATTTTTAGGTGATTACACTTCCCTCCCATGAAACTTAAGCACATGATTTTTTAGCTCAAGAGGGATAGAATTTGGATAACTCAAAATACAACTGAAATTCAATAGGTTATACTATTGGAAATTTGGCTAAGTAAGATATTAGAATGTTGTCATTATGGCAGCATATACTCAGCATGAAGATAGCATAATTGGAGAAAGCAGTTTTGTATGAGCGCATTTGAAAATGTCTAAGTACAATAGTGTTTTCCAGTCTAATCAGAGATAGTTTTGATTAGCGATGTTCATAGAAGAAGGTTCAGTGCATGCACACTTGAACATGGATCATTCTATGTATATCAAAGCCACATATGAGAGCGCAAGTCTGTACGGCATGTACAGAACAAGATATTAATGTTTTACAAAGACAGTGTTGAGCCAACCTGAACAGAGTAGAAGATAGAATATGATTATAATGAGTTAAGGGATTATTTTTTTTATCAAAATAATGAATTAACTAATTATGGACAACATCCTAGATGTTAACTCTAAGGCAACATATAATCATTTTGTATTTTGAGAAGAGTATAAAGTATTGTAAGCCGACAGGAAGTTATTTTGCAATAACTTGTATATATATAAGTACAATGTGTGTGCTATAAAAGTGTCACACTTCTGTGAATCATTACATTCAAGAACACTCAACAATGAGGTCTCAAATAGCGATTCACAGCTCTCTATTTGTGGAGTGCAGAGGTTGTATTATGAGGCCCTCAGATTAACCTAGTTATGCCCATGCAAGTACACCAAGAAATGAGAGATTCAAAGATGAGTAGAAAGCATGCTAATTTCCATTATCATCAAGTTATTGCATGAAAAATGAAAATAGTCTAGATGATAACAATGCAAGAAAGTAA